>VWZT01004177.1:376025-415646 GCA_013397055.1 Pachycephala philippinensis
TTTGAAAAAAAAAAAAAAAGTCCGTAACACTTTGAAAATGTCAAATTCCTGCGGCAGCCCAGAAGATGCGGGGAAGCAGAGAGGCAGAGATGGCAAGATAAGGAGGGAGGATGTGGATGATTCCCAACCTGAGGGAAAGAGGTTGAAGCTGGGGAATGAAGGAAAGGACAGAGAAGCAGCAGCAGAAGATGCAATAATGCCTTGTTCAGGCAGAGAAGAGCCCGTGCCCGAAGGAGGTGGCGAAGGCAAAAGTGTAAGTGAGCATCTTCAGTGGCTCAGAGAAAGGGGGAAGGGCCGGGAGGTTACCTTTGAAATTATTTGTCATCCTGAAGTTGGTAATTGGGCATCGAGTAGAGCAGGACAAATGCAATCGGGTGTCCCGTCTCACTGAGATCATGAGCACGGTCCTCTTTATTTTCTGATCTTGGCTTTTCACTGCAGGAGTGTGTATTTTTATCTGGCTCTCACTGTCAGCTGCTTGCACGATGTATATGTCAGAGAAGTGATTTCTCTTTTCAAGGGGAAAGGGGGGAAGGAATATTAACTGCTGACTTTGCTTTTCAGCTCCCTATCCATTTAGAAATTGGGTGAGGATTGGTACATTGCATTGGGCAGGTTGGGCTGTCTGTCGGTCTGTCCATTCACACTTTCAGCTGCATTTATGTTGAGCAGCACTATTTTACAGCTGGGGATGGGGGTAGAGCCTCCGGGAGAGGAGGAGAATCGGTGCTTAGAGATCTCATCTGGTGAGATGCTGCTAAAAAAGAGCTGTCGAGCAGTTGCCTATTTAAATACCAGCGTTACCAGATCTCCACCCGAGGGTAACTTTGCTGCCTGGTTATTTAGCTCAGCTGTGCCTGTCAGCAGCATCCCGAGGCACAGCAGGGAACCCGGGGGAGAGGGGGCGAGCATATGGATCCCCAAGCAGCTGAAGCTTCTCCTCTCACGGTGCAATTGGGGCCAGGTACTTTTCCTGGACACATCCCTGCTGCTTCCCTCAGTCAGAAGTGCAGGGGGAGGGTGGTGGGAACAATGGCTTGGGTGTAGGATGTTTCCTGTCTGAGTTCTCATAGGGTGAGAGTGTAGCTGTAGAGCTCACTTGAGAGCTGCTGGAGATTTCAGTGCACTGATTTGATCCAGAAGTTTTCTGAAATGTGGTTTTTTTTTCTCTCCTGGGGTTGATATCCTGGATTTAGACATGCTTCTTCAAATGAGGAGCTAAGTAGATGCTCAGCGTTTCGGTAGGAATTTCATTTTTGAATCATTTGAAAGATAGTTTATTCAGTTCGTTCTTGGTAGAAGGTCATCTCTAAATGCAACAGCTTTCCTGAGCTACAAAAGTATTTAAAATGTGTGTAGAGGGTCGGTTTGTTTATCCAAGCAGAAATCTCTTTTATCAAACCGTGTAACTGCATAGAGTTGCACTTTGGTCTGCGTTTTGGGTTTCCAAGGCTTTATGAAGGGAGGCTCTTTTTAACTCTCAGAAAGCAAAGTGGCACTCTTATTCTTATACCACTTCTGGCAGAGACTTGTTTTTCCCCAAAAGAAATGCAAAATACAGGCAAGTTAACTGGTCAAATCATAACCCTTGCTTTTGTCTGTTTTTTTTTTCCTTTTTTACCTGAGAATAAAGGTTTTAAATCCATCCTACTTTGTGATAAATATCCAGAAGTGAACACCACTATGAGTTGGAGTAAAAGTCTTTTTGATGGTACATCTTACTATAATACTTAATTAGGAAGTTACTGAAAAATAAGCCCTAATTGGACAAATTTACTTTAAGGGATCAATGCAGAATATATAAGCATGAGGCATACCTGAATCACTGGGCTCTGCCCCATCTCTGAGGCCTGGCTTACCCCCTTATTAATGTTCTGCCACTGCAGCAAAGTTCTGTGCTGGTGAATACCTGTCCTTTTTTTTTTGTCCTTTCAAGGACCTGGTATAGCTGCTCCAACTTTACATTCTGGTTTTTCATCAGGGGATTGTTAAAAATATTAACAAAGCAAATCTGTTAATGAGCAATTATTTCACTGCTTGTCTCTCCCAAAATCAACTATTAAATAGTTTTTATAATAAAATACTTGTTCTTATAGTAATTCTTAAATTAAACTGAGTTTGATTCAAAATTCATCATTCTTTCCCCTCACTTGATTGGATTCTAGCTTGGGATGTTGCACTACGTTTTGCATAAAGTTCCAGTAATTTTTTCCCATTCCCGTTTAAATCTGTCCATCTGATTTGGAGGCATTATTAGAAACTAATTATGTGACATTTGAAATTCTGTTAACATAAAACTTTTTCTAGAAGCAATAAAAGCTTGTTCAACAATGACTCTAAGTGTCTGTCACCTTGTAGAGAGCGAGCTGCTGGAAAAGATGGACTGTGTGCCCTTAGGAAACGCTGGGATGACTTCACTTCTGTGCTTAGAAGAATCTTTATTTTATAGGCATAGTGGTATGGGTAATCAATGCGTGCATTGGAGGAACATTTCCTAATAGTCCATTATGTCTTCCATTTTAAAGAAGGACATTTTAAAAAATGATAGGCTTTGACTCATTTTTGGACTAGTAATAAAAAATCAGCACAGTGTGTGTGCTCTTTCTGTTTATTCCACTGCTGTTTGCCTCATCCATTCTTGGGTTTAGCAGAAAGAAATCTACGTTTCTATGTCAGCTGCTCCAGCTCATTATTCCACTTATGAAATCTTGGGTTATGGAGAATGCAGGCACCATGGATATTTTATGCTCCTGAAGTGGTGTGGGCATTTCCTTGGCATCCTGAGTTTACAGCAGTAGCTGCTGCTGGGCACAAGTTGGTTGCAGAAGGAATTTTGTGCCACTGGCCAGAGCTCTTTTCCCTGCCTTGGGAATGAGGGGCTGCCTTTGCCAGCAGCTGGTTGGCAGCAGCACCTGGAGTGATTCCTTCCCTTAGTGCTGGTGACTGGTTAATGTGGTAACCTAGGGTGAAACTGGAATTGTAATTTAGGTATCTATTAAAATAATTTGCTTCTTGCCTTCTCTTTTTATTGCTTTCATTTCCAGCGAGGAAGCTGCTCGCAGCAGGTGTGAATCACACTCTCTCAGGCCATGGAATTTTTCCCTCTGTAATGTTTCTTCCTGGCATAGCATCAGAACGAAGCCTCTGGTTCAAACGAAGGGGATGCAGCCTTTGTAGTGAGGTTCAACTTGAGAAATCCCTCGTTTGGTGCAGATGGTGGGGAATTAGCATTGGGCAGAGCTGGTGAGTCACTGCTTTTCATCAAGAGTTTGGGTAAAAGGCTTTAACTGGGGTCTCTGGAGAATTCCATCTCCCCCTTGTGTGCCTGGAGGACACCCACAGCTGCCAGCTCTGGGGTTGATGTCACCCTACCTGTGACCATACACTGGAAATTGTTAAATTAGGGTAAAGTTGTATTTACTGAAACAGGAAACATATGAAGAATTAAACTTTCAAGTCCTGACTTCTTTCCAGGCTGATGGACGTGCTGAGAAGCTGTCATGAGCTACCCATGAGGGATCATCAGGAGTAATCCTTATATCTTGTGTTTCAAGGATAGCCCTTTTTTATCTCTCTTTAACCAATTGTTCATGTGCCTGGTGAAGGTTCTTTGGATTTTGGTGCAAAGATATTTCTGTACCCACAAGGCCTCCTTTGTTATGAACCAAACTTTTCCCCCTATAAATATTTGTGCCAAGTTTAGAGAACGAGACTGGGTTTGGTTTGATTTCTGCAGTGTTCCCACAGCAGATAGCTCCCCAAACTCTGTTTTCATCTGTAATGTCACCTGTGCCAGGAGAGAGCTCGAACTTTTACCTTTTAAACAGCTTTCAAAATGACTTTAATGCATTTGTGAATTAAGATAGTTTTAATTTTTTTTAATTGCCTTTGTGAATATTTGGAAAGGAGGAAAGGGTAGAAGTACAGTGAAGAAAAGAATGCAACTTTTTGTTGTTAACACTAGAAGTAACATCTTTATTCAGTTTTGGGACTGTCATGTTGTAAAAGAAAACGTGAGAAAAGTATCTGAAAAAGTGCTTAATACTTTTGTAGGAGGGGAAAAATGGTTTTGCTGATCAGCTCTGAAGAATTGACTACACCAAACTTGTATCATGTGACAAATCTGGCCTTCTAAATCTCAGATGTTAACAGAACTGTAAATCCAGTTTAGGTAGGGAGATGTGACATGCTATGCAATGTCCTTGTCTTTGCACAGAGAACAAACTGAACCTTGTCCTTACTTGGAGTAATTCATCTGAGTACTCCTAAAGTGTAGAACACACCTTGGAAAGCTGAGAAACACTTATTGGAAAGCTGATCATTTAAAAGGTCATTTCTCAGGGGGAGAGGAAGGGTTTTCTAGAAATAAAGATACGAGCTTGGAGCTTCAGCTCGAGATAAAATTCCCTCATTTGAAGGATGGGTCTGGACTCATGGTATCAAGTTAAAAGCTCTGTCAGGACCAGGTGAGGATGTAGGAACTGAACCCCATCTGGGTGCACTGCAGCAGCTTCAGTGTCAGCTGCTGTCCTGGAAGTGCCTGGGGTAAATGAAGATATTGGGAGGCATTGAATTTGAGAATGGTGTTAATCTTGATGAGTGAAATACACATTTATTATCTCATGTTTAGCTTGGGTTAAAGTAATTTTTGACTCAATAACTCGAAGTTTTTTCATTAAATACATGCATAAAACATAGAATCGAGCGTAAGGATTGGATCTGAAGTCTGACAGTTTGACCTTTCTGTGCATTGCCACACAAAGTTACACTGTATTAATGCAGTTTCTCATAAAGATTTTCTGGTTTAGGACATTTATTTGCTCCTCACAGCTGGTTTATTACAAAACCTGGTTTGTGTGTGTATGGCTTTGTGATCATGATTGCATTCATAAATATTGCTTTAAAGAGGAAATGTGTTTGAAAAGGGAGAAACTGGAATGGTGGGTTTGTCTGGACTGAGAGCCCAATTTAAGGTGCTAATTTTTTGACTCTCTGGGTTCTAAGCAGATTGAACCATTCTGCTGTCAAGGCTGTGGCTTAGTTATTTTTCTCTCCTCTTTATAAAAATATTTCAATCTATTGAGTTCCTTTTGTCCTCAGATATCATGGAATAGACGTGTTTTAGGAGAGCACAATAGATTTGAAGTGTTTTGAAGAGCACGACATTTGGAACATGATGCAGTCTGCATCTGCCTTTCCTCTCTTTCCTTTTTTGGGTCTGATTACCTAATTAGAGGATAACTTAAGGGTTTAATCTATTGGCTTGTTAGGCAAACTGTGATAGATGCTGGAATTACTGCTTTTGTTTTGATTCAGAACACAATCAAATTCTGTGATCCAGGACAGAGACATGATTATTTGCCTTTGGAGGTGGGAAGAAAGGAGATGATCATTCTTTAGAAGTCAGTGGTGGTATTGATATAAGGTGCTGGAGTTACTTACACAGGAATATTTGCTAAATCAAAGTAAGGGAGCCTTTGGTAGAAAGGTGTGAATAAATCAGAAATTGGCTTGGACTGGAGAACAAGAACAAGTTGAAGGAAAATGTTCTCCCTAAAACTGATTCATCCTCCTGTTAACCTCTGGCTGGTGTCAGCAAACAGTGTCAGCAAACAATGTCACTGCAGCGTGAGCAGGAGGAATTGCAGCAAAGAATTGCCTGAGACAAGGACAGGCAGCAGCAAGAGACCCTCCTGAATGACCTTGTGTTGCCATTTTTCCTGGAGCTGTGGGGACACAGCACTAGATGGCAGGGGGTGAGTGTGCAGAGCTAAAGGCTTTGTGTGGATTATCCTATATATTTTGTCATGAGGGAAATTTAACTTAATTCAGCAAATAACGGCCTGTTTTCAACAAGCAATTTCCACCAAGAGCAGTGCTGGCCAGTTGTGTTTAGTCATTGGAAGTTCAGTTTCACTGATAAGGAACATTCATGGAGCGTTTCTATCCCGATTCAAGTAATCAATTCCCTAATATTATAATTTCTGTAGAGTGGCTGGCATATTACTTTTGATTGAAGTGACAACCAAAATGCATTAAAATCTTCCAAAGTGCAAAAGAAGGCACTTGTGATCTATGTTGAGTTAGTAGAGATATGAAATTAAAATATTTATAGATTGCTCTTATTTGCTACGCTTTCTCCTTCTGTATGCCAGTGTTAGCCATGAAAAATATTTTTATTTCAAGTCTCTGTGATTTGGAGGTTAATGAAATGACTTACTTTACTTTGGGTTTTTTTAAATATTTGCAGTCTTAGTCATTAGCCTGGACTACAAAAATGAGGAACAAGCCCCAGAAGCTATGCAAAAATTGAAAATGGAATCAGGCTGGTGCCTTTCCCTTTCCTGTGGAGTACTCAATGTTCAGACTCATTTGGGATGCATTATTACTAAAGAGTTGCCTGTTTTGTTCCATTAAATTAGGCTGCAGGATCTGCTGCACTGCCACCCATGTAATTTCTCCCTCAGGAGTGCACTTAATGTGTTCTGATGTTCTAATTCTTTGCCCACTGTGCAGTTCTTAAACAGCCCAAGGAGTTATAGACAGTCTTGTCTACATTAAAAAGGATCTTATCCCTTAAATTCAGAATACAGAACATTTGTTTTGATGGCTCTCTCACCTTCTGATCTCTTTCCTTCTGGCACCTTGAGATACTTTTAAAATGGATGTAACTTGTTCAGGACTTGTGAGCCAGCTGGTCACTGCCAGCAAACTTCAGGTAGCTTGGTGCAGGAAAATGCAGCAAAGTGACTTAACCTGGTGTCATCGACTCCAAGTGCTAGATAATGGAGTAATTATCAATTAGTTGTACTGATGCTTAATTAATAAAGGTCCATCTAAGATTCACAAATCAATGATAAGTGTTTGCCCTCCCTTGGAGATTTTCATTCCAATCTGAAAAGCAGAACTTGTTTAAAGTGAAAAAGATTTCCTAAGCACAATAATTCTTACACAATCTGTTCTTCTTCCACCTGCTGTTTTCATCCCTGCATCTTTCCAATGTATTGGATGTCAGCCCTACTGCACGGGGATAGGGCTTTAGGATCCCTGGGAAATGACACAACTCTGGTCCCTCATTTCATGAAAAGATCTTTCTTTACTCAGTTGGTAACTGGACAGACCAGTGGAGAGGTGGAGGAGGAGAAGCTCGTGGTTGTCCAAGGCTTTATAGCAAGAATTGTGCAGGATCATAATGGCCTTCAGTAACTGAGCAGGGACACCATGGAATTGGCCACCATTGGCATGAGCTTAAAAGGTTCTGTGTTTTCCCAGGGTTCTGTGTTTTCCCTTGAAGAGCTGAGCAAGGACAGCACAGGATCAGCCAGGAATGGACACTCTGAAAGGGCTCTGTATTTCCCCAGCTCCTGTGATTATTTTGATGATATTGGTTACCCTTAATCGTAATGAGGTGGTGAAAAATGAACAGATTTTCACAAAGTTTCCATTCTTTTTAATGTCTAGGGACAGTGTGGTAAATTCCTGTTCTAGCTGAGTTGTACTGTGCATTCAACACGTATTATCTTCAGGGAATGTTATTTTCCACAAAATGAAGGCTAATCACAAAAAATATAAGTGGATTTAGTAGGTAAAATTATGAAGCCACCACACTGAGACTGCCTTGACTCCTTGAGTTGGGCCATAACTAAATGGAAATTGAGCATTCTTGTCAATAATACACTGAGGAAGTAACATCTGTTCTGAGATGCTGAGAGGTTGTTTTTTCATTCACTAAAATATTTATTTCAACTAAAAAACCCTAATCTTTTCACTGTCTCCAGAGGGCAAAATCATTGACTGTTATGTTTAGAAACTGTCTGTGAATTACAAGAGTCTCTGTAAAATGGAAAGGATGCTGATTGAGCAATTAATCACTTTTTACTTAATTTAAAATAAATAATGACATTATAGAAAGCTGTTGCATTAGCTCTAAAAAAAAGACTGATTCTTGGAAAAGCAGCAGAATGAAATTTCCTTCTCTCACTGCAGGCTGGTTTCCAACTCTTGCAGGCACAATAGTTTTTGGTGATGTGACAATATTTTCTTCTAATTACCCAGTGTTGTGTTACACATGTTACATAAAGGTTGGTGTTCTTGGCCACTCAGGTATAGATCCTTCTTAGATTTTAAGACTAGAATTGACTGCTAGACCCTGGTAAAAGTTAATACTATCTCCCTAAATTCTGTTTGAGCTAGAACATGGAATTTTTTTAAAACCCACCCGCTGTTGATTAAAGGCTTCAGGTCCGGGACAATTCCTCAAGGGTCCAGGTAAATTTCTTGTTGTAGGTAACTATTCTTAGAATAAAAATATAAATCCTTGCCTGGAGTTGGAATTTGCCCAACTGCTCATCCCAGCCCGAGTAGATTTTTTTTTTTTGCACCAGATGTTATTGACTCGATGATGGGAATAACCTCATCTCCTCCTCCTGGATAAGCCAAGCATCTGGATCCTTGTGCTTTGTTTTCTATCCTCCAGGTCTGTGTTCCCCATCTGAAATAATTCATCTGTGCCCTCTCTGGCTCTTTGCAAGTTCAACATTTTTGCAGAAAGCTGATTCTGCTGGATGTCCCGTTAATAAATATATCAATGGTTTAGGTGCTGCTCTGGCCTGGGCTCCAGGTTCATTCACCAACAACTGCTAAGGTCACAAAAAAATCTGTGTTTGTCCATCTGGAGGTGGATTTTGTCAGACAAGCTCAGAATTTATGATTGCAATTTGATTTAAATTGTCTGAAAACTACCTATGCCCTGATTTATACATACCCACCTTCTCCAGTTCACTGGGGGGGGGTGGAAATCACTGACTAATATTCATGGAAGAACAGATCCTTGTCGGATGTTAATTGCAGAGGCATCTTAATTGGAATGACTCTGCTCCTGCTCCCTATTTTTTTGTTTTGTTTTGTTTTTTCCCCTCTGTGCTCAGTTTTAATTCATTTTAAAGTATCCTGTGTAGCTGTGCACACAAATCACTCTGGAGCTGTATGTTAGTACTCCAGAGTGGTTGCTCAATTGTGATTTAAAAAAAATTAGAAATTCATTATGTAACAGAGCCAAAAAATCTAAGCTAAATTAATATCTTGTTATCTGTTGACAAATGGATTTTGCCCTAGTGCTAACTTTGCAAGACCCTTAATCTGCCCAGCTCACGGGTCAGTTTGGATAATTGTGCCACAAACTCCTGTGTGGTGTCTCAGGCTCGGGGTCTCTAACCTGGGTATCAGGAGGCTGCTAAGGCTGTTCCCTTGGGGTATGTGCAGTGTGGATCGTTAGCAGGGAAGCTTTGAACCAAAGCAAAATGAGGAAAGAAAACCCAGAAAAAGCCCAGCTGTGTGGCTGAAATAAATCCTGGGCCAATGTGGGTCTCCAGCTGCTTGGGCACCGCAGTGGGATCGTGTGATGGTGCTGGGAAGGGATCAGGAGAACCCGAGCCACCTCTTTGCTGCAGAAGTGTGATTAATTGAGGTCTGAACCCCAGGTAAAAGAAATCTCCCCGTTTGAGGTGTCTGGAACCGTCCCTGGGTGCTCTGAGCCAGGCAGGGGGAGGTCAGGGACCCTCAGCAGGCAGAGGTGGTGAGCTCCCTTGGGAGCTGTTGGCACAACTCTGCCTTCTGACACCTCTGAGGAGGATGAAGAACGGGTCTGTCAGAGGTGGGGACAGTTCAGGTCCGAGCCCTGGCAGTCTCTGTTCTGTCCTGTGTTGTGATAATGTTCTCTCAGTTTGTGCAATGTCAGTGTTTGTGCTCAAACCCCCTGAACCAGGCTGCACCATGAAAGGCTCTCACAGCCTGGGCGTTGATTTGTGGAACCCCTATTGCACAGGCTTAGCAAAGGGAGTGCCTGCTAGTGCTGAGAGGACAGAGGCATGGCTTTGTGTTGGTTTTGTGTTTTTTTTTTTTTTTTTTCTATTTGTTTATTTTTCACTAGGGAAAAACGTAATTCCACAGAGTAAGATCTTTGCTTAAACAACCCAGTAACGAAAGAAAAAAAAATCAGGAATTCCTGATACTTCATGCCAGTTGCTCAGTTCTCTTGTGGCAGTCTTCATTAGAACTCCACATCCACAAATGATAGCATCCTTTAATCTGTTTACTTTCGTAAAGCTTGTTTTTGTAAAATGAACAATTACTTAAATTGCTAAAGTAGATTTTCTTTTTTTATACCAGCTGCATAATTGCTAAGCTTGCTGCTCTTAAATCTGTTTGCTAAAGGAAAGGGGCTCTTTCATGTGCTGCTCCTCAGGCCTTCATCTGGAGATTCTGAAGAAGCTGTTAGAGATTACTAAATCAGTGTTGAGATCTGAACACTGCCAGTGGAGAGAGGTTGCAGAATGGAATTGGTTATGTGTGTTTTATGTGATTGTGCAGGTGTGTGCACATCCTTGGTGCTGCTTTAGTCGTGCATCAGTTTTAGTAATTGCCAGGGATGCTTTTCTTCTTCTGAGCCCAAAGTCCAACATACCCTACTTGATTAACATCTAATTTTGTCATGCTGACCTAAGGAATCGTGGAAATGAAATGTGCCTATAAACAAAAGCTTTTGACTTTCTCAATCACTGGCCCCACTCCTTGGGCTGAAGAGTTGTTGTTTGAAGAAAATGATGACTTTCAAGGTGTAAAATCTGTTCCCTGTCCTCTCAAGAGATTGCTCAGACTTTGAAAATTCACTGATTTTTTTCTTTCTGCTCCTATTTAGTTTGAACTTTTAAAATTGATTCCACTGGGGGCAGGAGAATGGGCTCTCTGGGGGTGTAGAGCATGGTTCCAGCTAACAGAGATCACTGATCCCAGGTCTCTAGCAGGATAGCTGGTAGCACACTGTTTATTTATTCACTCAGCAATAGGATCAGGAACATTTTCAAAGAAATGGACATTTGTGTATCCCTTACTGGGAATGTTAAGTCAGGGAAGTGACACCAGCTCTCTCTGGTGTCCCAACACTGAAATTGTCCCAAGGCAGTATCCAGACCATTCTACTGACAAAAACAAGCACTCAAAACACAGTATCACCCACTTTCTATACAGTGCCTTGTAGCTAAGTAATTCCTAAGGCATCTGGTGTGAAGTGCTTCAAGTGTCAAAGAAGTGATCAACAGCTTCAAGTATCAAAAACTTCAAGTTTCGTCTGTAATAAATGATATAAAATCATCTGAGCAGCCTTCCTTATGAAGGCAGTTTATTATTTATAGAGACCTTAAAGGGGATTTGGAGGCAGGTTGATGAAATGTCACTGCTTTCACCTCACAAAGTAATTGTATTTTAATGAAGTAAAGCCTCTCAGTTGAAGAGCTGATGTTGGCTGGTGGGGGAATACAGACAGAGTGTAAGGGAATAAACAGGGGAAAGAATCTGCTTTTCTCAGAGGTGTCAAGAAGAGAGGGAACTGATTCAAGGAATTGTGCTGAAGCTCCCAAGGTGCTTCACTGCCCTTGATGTATCTTCCTCAAAATCCAGAGGTACCGTTTGTGCTCCCTTGAAACCAAGGAAATCAGGCACTGAAGTCCCAGCAGCAGAGGATGAGACCTGTGTCTCCCTGGAGCTGGATGTCAGGTTTTATTTCAGCAGCTGTGCTGGTCTTTGACAATGTGCAGATAATTTGGTTCTCACTGCAGTGTTTGGGTTGTGCTCTTTGTCACCTGCAGAGCTCCAGCTGCACCTCGGTGGCACTGGGTGCTGCTCTGCAGGTGGGTGCCAGGAGCCAGTGCTCCAGCGTGAGGTGTCCCAAGATCCTCTTTAGGATCTTCTTTAGGAAATCACATGCTAGGATGTGGCTGTGTGTCTGACACGTTTTGTTTTCTCCCTTTGCATGGTGGTGTTCCTCCTATATCTTTGACTCAGAAAGAAGTTAAAATCTCTTTGCTTTTAGTTGTATTTATATTAGTTCAGTCAAGGATCCCCTGACTCCAAAAGTGGCTTTCTCTGCACAATTTTCCGAGAATTAGTTACATCACACAAAGCAAGTGGTTCAAATTCTCATATTCTAGGATTAGCCATTCTTAAGCAGCAACAATAGGAGTTTAACATGCACATCTCCATTAGGTTCAACTAAAACTTATTTTGAAAAGTGTCATGAGTTTCTCTGGTGAAAGGTTCATGTAAATTTAGGAAATGTGTTTAGTATTGCTGATAATAAAAGCCCAATTTCTTCTCAAGGGCTGATAAGCCACAGCTTGAGGGTGACTTTACATATTCAATGTAAATTTTTTCTCATTCAGTGCCAGAAAGTCCTGCAAAGGCCAGGCAGACTCCCCAACCTTTGAAATTAAGTTTTCATTATGTCTGCAGCAGAGTTTGATTTGCAAGTACAGTATCTAATTTCCTTTAGTTTTGGCTTAAGGAAGCTGGTTCATTCCTATATAACATCTAGTAGACATATTCTGTTTTCACTTAAACTGAGAGGGTAAAACCTCCAGAAGTGACATTGGGATCTTCCTAAACCTCCCAAGACCTGAGCCAGAATCTGATTTTTACATATGCTCAAAACTTTAAGCCCCCTGATACTTTCTGCAGAACTGACAGAAACGTTTCATGAAACAAACTGTGATGTCTGTTTTCTTGTGTTTAATTTTTTTCTGTTCTCTATTGTACGGTGCATTTGCATGAAAATGGCATTTTGAAGACTGATCTGCTCCTGATGCTAGTCCCTCACCTGGAGGCACAATCTCTGCTTGGATTTGCAATTAGTTACTGTGGAAATGATTGCTGCAGTGTCAGGGCTGGTGCTCTGCTCTGGGGTGCAAAGGGAGCAGCAGGAGCTGATGAATACTTAAACCACCCAAGTTTTATGCAAAGATCTCTGCAAAATTACACACACTGGGGGAAAGATGAAATTGAGAAGCCACACAGACTAAGTGGAATGGTCCTAAAAATGCTTCCATCCCTGACCTGTCTCTCTCATGCTGGTGTCAAATTAGGAACCAGTTGTGCAGCAGAAAGAACTAAGTTTATTGGAGCCTACGAGGAAATGCCCAGAGCTATTCTCAGGCTATTTTAACTTGATTAGGACACCTGTGGTTAGAGCAGGACTTCTGTTTCCTGGGGGAGGAAATCATCACTTCAAGGTATGAATCTGGAGTTCCTGAGGTATGAATCAGGGTAAGAATGGTGGCTTGAGCCAGGCTCCAAACCCACCTCTCAAATACATAACTGTATTAGCATTGTTTAATATCCCAGGAAAGTATTCAGTGAGAAAGCAAAGCAGATCTGGATTGAGGTGACTGCATCTTCTGGGAAAGCAGTATTTTGTAATGCAGGTGTCTGTTCCAGCCCCTCAGCTCTGCCTCTGTGCTGTCCTGGAAAGGTGCAGCAGATGGCTCTGATGAAGTGTGGACCTGAGCTCCTGTGGGACTGAGAAGGAAGAGCTAAACTGCTTTTGCAGTTCCCTGAAGGTTTCCCTCCCTTATCATAACTTGTTTTCCTAGTAACACGTTCTTAGTTTGTGCCCTCCTGGCTGCCAGGAGATCAGATGTGTTTTTAGTTCTGTGGGTGTTCTAAGAATGTCTTTGGGAAAGTTACCAAGGGCAGCCTTGCATGTTATATTTGGTACCAAATACAGGCACAGGATTTTAGTGTGTGTGGAAAATGGTGTTAAGGAGGGAATGTCTCACTCAGATAAAAGTGTTTGTTTAACTTTGTCCCTCATCCTCAAACTAATTTTGAAGCCAATGAGTTTTTGCTGTGGGTTCATTCAATTTATGGATTAGGAGCGGGGTTGAGGGAGATTTCTTCACAGTTTTCATGGAGATGAAACAGCCAACGTAAAACAAAGCCACCTCCTTTCCTCCTTGTAGCACGAGGTGCCCGGTAGAACGGGGTCAGAAACTCTAAAACACGAGACCTGATGAGATGTTTCCTAGCAAACATTTCCCAACAAGTGCAACAGGCTGGTAGAATGAGCAAATTGCTCCCTGGAAAATGTACCCAGATAAGTGAATTGTTACTGCTGACTTTGGTACAGATGTGTGGGTGTGACTGATACAGATGTGTGGGTGTGACCTCCACTGACAGGGCAGGCTGGCAGTGCAAATGAGCTTTAGTGTCTGGGGCGGGGAGGGGTAATAATAAATCTGTGTCCCAATATTTTGTTATTACTAAACGAATGAAGAGAACTAGAACTGCCTTTTATGATACAGGTGCTTTGCAAAGTCTCACTGGTTTGTTCAATTGAATTTCTTCATTTTGTTCAATTAAGTGGGACTTTGATGATGCTGAAAACCGCAAGTGCTTTCCGAGGCCAAATCAGAGCCTCTGTGTGAGGAGTTGTATTCCCTTCTCCCTGTGTGAGGAGTTGTATTCCCTTCTCCCTGTGTGAGGAGTTGTATTCCCTTCTCCCTGTGTGAGGAGTTGTATTCCCTTCTCCCTGTGTGAGGAGTTGTATTCCCTTCTCCCTGTGTGAGGAGTTGTATTCCCTTCTCCCTGTGTGAGGAGTTGTATTCCCTTCTCCCTGTGTGAGGAGTTGTATTCCCTTCTCCCTGTGTGAGGAGTTGTATTCCCTTCTCCCTGTGTGAGGAGTTGTATTCCCTTCTCCCTGTGTGAGGAGTTGTATTCCCTTCTCCCTGTGTGAGGAGTTGTATTCCCTTCTCCCTGTGTGAGGAGTTGTATTCCCTTCTCCCTGTGTGAGGAGTTGTATTCCCTTCTCCCTGTGTGAGGAGTTGTATTCCCTTCTCCCTGTGTGAGGAGTTGTATTCCCTTCTCCCTGTGTGAGGAGTTGTATTCCCTTCTCCCTGTGTGAGGAGTTGTATTCCCTTCTCCCTGTGTGAGGAGTTGTATTCCCTTCTCCCTGTGTGAGGAGTTGTATTCCCTTCTCCCTGTGTGAGGAGTTGTATTCCCTTCTCCCTGTGTGAGGAGTTGTATTCCCTTCTCCCTGTGTGAGGAGTTGTATTCCCTTCTCCCTGTGTGAGGAGTTGTATTCCCTTCTCCCTGTGACCTTACAAGCATGCCAATGTTCAATTGAATTGGTTCAGTTTGAATTCTGGAGGCTGTTGCATGCTCCTGGCCTGAGAGGTCGGCAGCGAGACACAGAGATGGGTGAGAGCTGATAAAAGGTGTGTCTCACTGTGCATCTGCACGGACAGGTCACATCCCAAAATAACACGAGGAACTTTGAAACCCAAACAAAGTGCTGTTATCACATTGCCTCCAACGAGGGGACAAATCAATGCTCCATCCTCGCTGTCCTTTCTGAAGGTGTTTTTAGAGTCTTGGTGTTTAGGAATCCCCTATGGCTCCTCTTGTTTCCTCCCTCCCTCCCTCCAGCATCCCCTATCCTTCGGTGTCCCTCTCTTTAGAGTGGATTTGGTGCTCAGGAGCCAGCACAGCTCTCCAGGGTTTTGGCTTTCACCCGAGACTTCAGGAGCTGCAAGAAAAAGCTGCTAATTAGAGACTGGACTTGCTTTCTACCTCCATGGCCTGTTCATCTGCAAGATATGAATCTTTTAATTTCCTTGAGTGATTAAGCAGCTAAATTTCAAGCTTGCTTTTATTATATTGTGTCAGTGTCAGTTTGCTTTCTTCCACTTTGCTTTATTATCAACACAGTAAATAGCCATTTTACCTTCCCACTGTAAATGCTGGAAGGCTGCAGTGGGAAAAGAAAGTAGCCAGCACTACATGCTTTGAAGAATAAAGGAATTAAATAATCCTGAAGCTGATTCCTATCGCTTACCATGCTCTTTGGGCCACACCTGTTGTGGGGAAAAAAATAAATTAGTTTCTGTAAGAATGAGGTCAGTTGTATCTGTGGGGACTCAGCTGCCAAATGTCACCTTAAGCATTATGAAATTTGCCAAGAGATTAACATTAAGAAATGGAAGAAATTGTACAATTAGCATGAGAAAAGTGTGTGTGTGTGTATATATGGAAACTCACTAAATCTTCTAAGAAATATGTAGGATTTATCATAAAGCTACTCTTGGATTACCAACTCCAAGTATTAAATTGTAAGTAAACCTCTTTCTTTTTTTTCCCTTCACATCATGAATCTGCCTTCAATCATATTGTAAAAGTCGCAATTTTAGATTCAGTTTTTCTGTTAACTTCTACATTTTAAGCTGTTTGGGTGATATTTTAGTGACAGATTTATCTGTAAGACTGCAAACAGGAATGTAAGCTGCTACACAAGAATGTAAATTAAAAGCTGAATTCTTAGTGAAGCTGAGTTTCTGAAATAATTCCATCACTTCAGCTGCATAGAATTTCAAGAAGAAACCAAAATGTTAATGAGAGACTTTATTGAAAAACTGGAAACGTAGAAGCATTGATACTTGCTTGAAAGCAAATTCTTTTAAATCAAAGGAAGTTTTAAATGGATTGCCAGATCGGGCTTTACTGTGAAAAATGATTTTGTTTATCCTTTTTATCAATAACCTTTTGAGTTCTGGCTTGCCAGGCAGGTGAGCTCACAGCACTGGTGGCCTCACCTCCTACTTCAGCAAAACCTGGGCTGTGCAGCTGCTGGCACTAAGTGGAGATCATTTACTTGCTTTCAGTAGACTTACAAAATAATTTTAGGAACTTTAAGAACATTTGAGGCAGGATGAATTCGAGCACTTCATAGGGATTTGACTTAATTTTCTTTTTTTGAGCAGGGTTGGAGGACAAGTGCTAAAATATTCCTGTCACTATTTGGAATGTTCTTTGGAGAGAAATGTTAATTTTTACTGAGATTAAGATTGAATGTCCATTTTGCACAAGTCCTTCATTCTTCTCTTCCATTGTTCTTTGTAAAAGATTTTGATGGTTTGGGAAGCTCAAGTAAACACTTGTAGCCATTACAGCAAGACAGTCCTGACATAACTTATTCAACACCAAATTACTGGTGTGTGTCTGGTCTTTAGACAGTGTTCTACCTGTGTGATGTCATTGATGGGCTCACTGTGCACAGACTTCATCTTCATAAAAAAGGCTCCATCCATCTGTGAAGTGGTGACCCAGATGCTATTAGCATTTTTAAAAAAAATTCACAGTAGTAGCAGCACATTTTTGAGAGACAGAATCCCCAGCCTCTCTGCATTTTCTTTACGGCTTCTGCTGCGTAAGTACAACACTTCCATTTACCAAAGGAAAAAACCCGTGTGCTGCACAAACCAAAACAAAACCCTTCGAAAAGGAGTTTTTAGAATAAAATGTATGTAGAAGCAATTAATTTAAAAATTGTGATAAATCAGATGAAACCAAAAAAGGCCCAGTTCCTCAGGTCGTGGCTGTCCATCCTCTTGAGGCAGGTTGGTCCCAGAGCTGTGCGTGCTGGGGCTCCCTCCTGCACGGAGCCTGAGTGGGCTGTGCAGTTGTTCTCCCCAGGGGCAGAAGGGATAATCTGCTGTTCTTGAGCAGTGCCTCATTTACAGAAAGTGTCTGACCTTTATGTGCCTAAGAAACACTGAGTGTTAATATAGTTTTTAAACTGCTCATGAGTTCCACAGTCACTCCTATTTCCCCTGACTTGTGTATTGCCTGCCTTTGTGCTATTTACAGTGCCAGAAAGGTGTTTCTAAGTGGTTTTTCCTTGCTTTTGTTCTTCCACACGGTTGTACAGCTTAATTTGGCTCTCCATTCCTAATGAGGGCATGTTTGTGAGGTCACAGAGAGAAGGGAATACAACTCCTCACACAGAGGCTCTGATTTGGCCTCGGAAAGTGTTTGTGCTTTTCAGCACTGGGTAAGTCCCACTTAAATCAGTGGTGCCTAAACCTTACTTTAAAATAGGGTGGCTGTGATCTCATCCTCGAAGTCAGGTGTGTTTTTCATTGCTCTGATGATGAGGAGAGCAAATTTTGGGTACATTGCAGCAGAATCAGATTTTTCCTTCTGGGTCACAGGCAGAGTGAAGAAAGTCCTGTACCAGTCTGGAGCTGCAGCAGGGTGGTTCTAAGGAAGAGTATTTTGGATCATGCTCAGTGTGTGTGGGAAATAACACCGGGAAATTTGTTGGTGGAAAACTTCAGCAGGCTCTGGGTGAGGTGGTTTCCAGGACTCCACTCTTTAAAGATTGATGCAAATGCCTCTTGCACTCAAACCCTGGTTAAAACCTGCTCACTGCCTTGTCTAAGTCATTGCCTTCTGCAGCTTTTGGTCTTAATTTCCAAGTCCCCTTAGGTCTCTGACTACTGGATTGATTTCTTTGTCCCATTGTGCCAATGGACTGTCCCTCCACAGCACTGGCAGTGCTGATGTCTGAGAGCATGGCTGCTTCAGGCTTAGTGCTCATCTGCCATCAGGTTCAAATTAATCTCTGGTTACTCAGTTAGCAGGACAGCATTTGGTTGTGTTAAAACTCAGCATAGTAAATGAGATGAATCCTGATTGTCATGGGCTCACTGGATGATGTATTAGATGATCATAGAAATACCACCTGCTTTCAATATTTGCTGATCTATGAAGCCACTTTATTACTCAGGTGTCTAACAATATGCAAATGTGTGTATTAATGGCTTCTGTGCCATAAAAATGGCAAGTTTATAACTTTGCACTTTATAGAGCCTGTAGAATCCAGTTAGCAAACTGTGCTCTGCTGGAAAACAAGATTACAAATCAATTACTCCTTGCTTGGCACAGCTCAGATCTCTGTCCTGAGATCCTTGTTCAGCTGATACTGGGAAAATGAGAATGCCTGGGAGTGTGACCTATTATTCAGGCAGAACTGCAGGCTAGTAGCAGTTTTGATCATTGAGAAATCTATTATTTTTTGACCTGCAAGACAGCCTAAATGGCCCACTTTTACAGAGGAAATTTATAGGTTTATGAGATCTAACATTCCAGCCTTTCTTATCGGGGAAGTGGAGGCCAATCCTAGATGCAGAAATACAGGGATTTTCATCAAACCCCTCTCCTTTGTTGCAGTTTATTCCATAGTGGGGGGCAAAATGCAGAAGAGCCGATTTCTGGAAAGCAACTGCACCATTCCTAGCAGAAGTAATTTGTCAAAATACTGCTTTGAAAAATGGCAAGGATTCAGTGGTACTGAACCCTCCTCGTAGTGTATGAAAACAGAGATCAAATCTGATCTGGTTAGTGAGGTTCAAAGCTCTTTCTAGATTCTCAGAGCAGACTTCAGGCTCACAGATATTCTGTCTGCCTTGAATTTTGGGATCTGAGTGGAGGGGGCTGGCTGCAGAATTGGGCTGTGGGTATCACTGGAGCTGCCGTGCAGTGAGTCAGCTATGCTCTGAGAACTTTTGTTTTTCAGTGTGTGTACTTTTCTTCCAGAGTAATAATGCTTGGAGATTTACTGTTTATTTTTTTCCTCAGGTTTAATATTGCAGCAGAAATCTATAGCTGACATTCACCATATTATTAAGCAAACGTTTCATTTGAGCCATGGTTTGTTTTTTCTTTGAGTGACATGACCATACTTTCTTTTAAAACTCAGTGCAAATAAAATCTCTGGATTTAATAATCTTTTTTTTTCCTTTTTTTTCTTCCTTTTCTCTGCAATTGAATAGGGAAGTCACTTTAGGTCCTTGCTATTTAGTATTCATTTGGGGGTGGTGTCTGCAAAATCCTCTTTTTAGAAATTAAATATGGCTCTCATGTTGTAACAGGCACTTTGAATCTAACACAAAATCAAAAAGAAGTTAGTAATGAGATTCTTGTTGCATTTGTACACCCATTGTTGCTTGTTTAACTAAAATTTAAAGCAGACTTTTTTCTTCTCCTCAGTGTTGTGCTTTGCACTTGACAATAGAAGCATTTTTTGGAACTGTATTACTATTTCTTTGCAGTGATATGAAGACTGGTATGAACACATCTTCTGTGGTTCAAGAATTCTTGTATAAAACTGGAAGCATCAGACATCTTAATGTTAGTTTCTGAATATCACAGGCCTCAGCCTGAATTAAAGGTATTTTTAGGTCATGGGACTACAGATATCTAAAGGGAAATAAGTGTAGATATTTCACTAAGTGCTGCAAAAGCCTGAATCCTACATTTCTGGTACATAGGAGCTGGAAAATGTTAAAGTACGTATGGAAATATATTTTCATCATAATAAATCTTGCTTTGACTCATTGGTATGCAACCACCAAGTAATTAAATGTAATTGAAGTACTGTGCCAGAGGAGGTGTGATCCAAAAGTGATTGCTCCTGGTGTTCTGCTTTGTGGTGGGGTCTGGGAGCTGAACTGAGTTGTGTCTCTGACCTGCACAAAATGAACAGCAGATGCCATTTTATCACACTACACCTGCATTTTAAATGCTGCTAATTAGTCAGTATTAAACTAATAATGAGACAGCAACAGCCACTACTGCATATATTTAAGTGAATATTAAATTGTGTTGAATGTGCCTCATACCCTCATACCATAGAGGCCAACAATTTCCTCACCCTGTTTTGTAACTGAGAGCATTCAAGGTTTCCACGGGTTCTTTCAGTGACTTGAAACATCTCTGAATTTAGTTTTTCTGTGGAAATGCTGCTGGATCTAATCAAATAATCTTCTATAATTAGTGAGGTGCTCTATCTACATCCTCTGTGTAATTCTTGTAGTCTACATTTGTTAAGATCTCAGACTAAGTCTGTTAATTCATTAAATTGGACATTCCTGCTCGTGCTGCATTTGAGTAAATAGGAAACTCCTGTTCTGCAACAGTGAGTCCTAGATTGGAGAACATCAGACATGTATTTAAAATGTAGTATTTTTTCAGTTATGGGTTGCTACAAACGATGACCATCACTGAATTTGTCGGAAACTGAATTAAGGGTATTTTTATGTCGTAGAACTACAGATATTTAGGTAGAAATAGGTGTATATCTATATCTGTCGATCTAGAAATAGAGAAAACTTCCTGACTTTGGCTGTGTTTTCACTGGCAATTAGCAAGGCCCAGATAGTGGATCTTTAGAGCAAAACTAATTACTGCTAATGACCCACTGATCCCACTGACTTCCTTCAGAAACACTGAAGCACTTGTTGATTCGACTTACATCAGTCGGCGTTTCATTGGGATGAAAATAATCTTTCATTCCACTGATAATGTGCTTTGGAAGGGACTCACTGCCAATTGTCGTAGAAGGAATCCAAAGATAGGGGGGTTGGAAAGGGATTTAATTACGGGGAGGCACAAATGGTTCATTGCCTCATGGAAATGAGCGGTGTAATTGCAAATCTAATCTGTTCATGCCTGGAACTTCAGCAGCCCTAATGTCTGCAGTGGAAATTGCATGAAGTCCCTTTCCAGGGGAGCCAGGTTGATGCTCATTTGCTTGATTGATATCTTCCTCTTGGCCACGTATCTGTCACTGAGCAAACACTTATGACACTGTTGAATTAGCTGGAATAATGATGACTGTGTTGTGTTGCTCTGGGAAGTCAGGTGATTCTAATGATGACTCAGAAATATTTGGAAAGAAAAAAAAAATCCTAGTGCTGCTCTCAGAGCTTTTTCCTAGCCTGTAAATACTGGAATTTTATGCTGCATTGGAGCTGTAATGCAAATAACTCCAGAATTAATATATCCAGGAGAAATAGCATTTGTAGTGAAAAATACATGTGAGAGAGTGGCTTTTGAGTACAGTATGCCAAAAAGGGTGTCGATTTTACTTGGCTCTATCATAATGCACAAATTGCCTTTTAAAGAAAACTACTGTTTCTTGTGTCTGAAAAATGTGCTTTAAAGGTTGTTTTGCTATTTAAAACTTTTTTTATTTCCTGTTTTATTGTTACCTTTTTCTGCTGTGATTTAGCTGGATTTTGCTGCTTCTCGTTCTTAAAATATATGGGCAGTACATGGACAAGATCTGTCAGTGTAAGTCTTGAGATCTTAAAACAATTTTGGAGTGGTGATCAAAAGAGGCAGCATATGCTTCCCAGTCACTTTGGATTAAATATGCTACACTGTCTACTGATTTCTGAATGTCAAATTTGACACTAAAGTTAGATGGGAAATGAGCTTCTATTCTGGGGGAAAAAATTAAAATTTTCCTTAAATCTCCTTGAATTTAAACTGAGGTGGTGCCAGTTGTGTAGCCATGAGGCTGCTGAGTGATGTAACTTCTATCATTCCCTTATTCAAAATTTACTGAAGAATCCTTTACTATTCCAACAAAAACTCCAGCATGTGTAAGCAATCAATGTTTGCTTCCATCCCAGTTTCCCCAAGTCCTGTGATTTAAGGCTGTAGAGTTCTTAGAAATTTACCCTGTCTAGAATATGGTCATTAGTAAATGTTAAGTTTCCAGATTTGTTTTTGAAATGTAGTGGAGTTCTTCTGAATTAAAGCTAGGCAGGGATAGGTGAGCTTCAGAGAAATCAGTAACTGGCATCTGAAGGGCAGGAAGTCCAGGTTTGGTCTGTGTTTTATTTAATTCCGGTCAGGTACATGAGCAGATCTGTATGCCAAGCAGTGCCACACAACAGCTATTGCAAGTCAAGGCTCCTTTGTGCAGGAAATGTCACACATTATACAAATAACTAAACTTGTGTAAGGCTGGAAAAATATCTGGATCTGGCTCTCCCCTCTCCTGGAGAAGAAAGAGGCTCTGGAGTCTCCTGGTTATTCTTGAAGTTCTATTTTCATCCCAAGACACTGCTCTTAAGCAGGATTTCTTTGACCAGTGTAACTACCACAAGCTTGAACATTGTGATAATAGCTTGAGTTTATCACTGCCCAGTTATCTCAGTGAAGAGAGAGGCAGTGCTTGCCTCTGGCATTGCTGTTTTATCACGCTGTGTTCAGTGGTCACTGAAGGCTCAGGGAGAAGCACACCTGCACGCTCCCCCACAAGTCCAAACTCTGCCATAAGGCTGGGCTTGCTAAGATCAGAGATTCTTTTTCATTTTCCTAGCCTGGAATGCTGCTTCTCATTATTCCCTGCTGATCATGGCATCTGGAATTGGTTTTTGGTCTGCACAGTGCTGGAAAAGTTCGAGTAGAATGGGCTGAAGGGGCAGGTGTGAAACACGAGCCCTGTGCTGAGATTTACCTTGTCACAGCCAACCCGTGCTGTCCTTGCAGAATCATTTATCTGAAAAAGTCAGAGAAACTCATGGCTCAGGAAAAAAGGAAAGACTAAAGGCAGAATGAAATAGTGACTAAATGTCCTGGGTGACCAGTGCAGGTTTTGGGCTGTGCCCTTTTACTGAAGGGTCACAGTGCAGGAGGTGAGGTGCCTGTTGGACACCCCGGGCAGGGCTGGGGTGAGCCCGGGCAGCCCTTGAAGTGTGTGGGATCCATGGGAATGCTGTGTCCATAAACTGCTGGGGCGAGCCCGGGCAGCCCTTGAAGTGTGTGGGATCCATGGGAATGCTGTGTCCATAAACTGCTGGGGCGAGCCCGGGCAGCCCTTGCATGGGAATCCATGGGAATGCTGTGTCCATCAACTGCCCACTGCACAACCTGAGGCAAAGAGGGCAGAGGGTAAAAGCAGTGCTCTGCACATCCTGCTCAAACCTGAAGCCTTGGAAATGTGTATTTCTGCTTTTAGTCCAGACTCTGCTCCTCAGCTCCTGTGTGCTTTGACAGAGCAGCATTGATTTTATTTCATTTCTTTCTATAGATCTGTACTTGCTGTGCCCCTAAAGCTTATTGACCCATGGTATCTTCTGAGGGGAGCCCTCCTACTTTCCACAGACACTTCTTCAAGTGACTGCCACGCTCAAGAAGTGTTTTATTAAAAAAGGGAAATTAAAGTACCTCATTTCCAAATCTGGAGCGGGGCAATGCATGTGGGAAGATTATGAACATTTGATAGTCACTCCTTGGCCTCTTTGCTTTTATTCCATAACCTGGGGCTTTTGTTGTTGTGCATTTTGGAAGGAAAAGCAATTTGGAGTCAGCACAGAATTTGGATGATGTTATGGACAGTCCCTCTGAAATACTGTGGTGGAGAGGCACCGCAGGGAGGTGAACCAAAACTATGTACAGAGGGCAAGTGCAGAAGGGTTTTGTAGTCCCCAGAGCCCAGTTAACAGCCCATGGTCAGTGCAGGAGAGCAGGGGTGGTGTTACAGGCCATGCCTTCCTTAAGGGAAGGGCTCTTTTCCCTGAGATGAACTTCTCTAAACTCAGGAACAGCTCAGGGGCAGACAGGTCCCTGTTTCATGTTCCCCATGTGCTTACTGTGGTGTCATAGTGGAGAATTTTCATTGGGGATTGCTCAAAAAGCTGTCAGTCGTTTTTCTTTTTGGTTTTTTTTTTTTTTGTTTTTTTAAATTTTAGAACATGTTGATGCTGAGAAAACAGGGTGAACTACTTCTGCCTTTTTGATAAATTCCTACCACAACCCTTTTCCAGTGCTGTTTGCTATTCACGGCAGTGAAATCAAGCCTCTTCTTAGGGGAAGACTCATTACTATAAAACTTGATTACATAGTGTTTGTAGCAGAGGTATTTTATGGGTCAGCAGGAAAAATTAACAATTATTGCAGACTTCTTGCCACAGAGTGTGGCTGAGTTGCTGTGTTTCATCAGGTACAGTGTGATACAAGCTGCTGTAAGCCATTCAATCATCTCCATAAATTAGACCCTCTGCCAAAGGAATTTTCAAACCCAGCATGCAGCTTTTTGTATTTGGTTAGAGGAGACAAAATATTTGGGTTTTAAGCCAACACTTAATAATAATAACATGGTTTATGTTCACTTGTAAATACATAAAATCTAAATTATTAACAAACCTAAGCTGTATTTTCAAAAGTGATCTTGATATGTGAGGTTTAAAATCTCAGTGGAAAGGACATGATTTTGTATTTCTGAGTCAATTTTCTCCAGATCTTCAAGTGTGTTTGGGAGCCTTATTGATGCTGACAGTAAGACAAGGTTTTAATACCTAATTAGGTAACAACCTTCATGCGAAGTTCTTACCTGCAGAAAAGGTAAGTTAAAATCTAGATTAAAAAGACAAAACTTGTAACCTATGTGGTATAGAAACTGACTTCCTACTCATACATAAGTTATGACTTAAGGCAGTGCCAGAGCCTTTGCAGTGTTTTATTGGATTCCAGAGCTCAATAAAAATTGCTTTTTTTCTACAGCTCTGGTGGAAGGGAGTTTAAACACCGAGGTTTCAATAGATGTTACATAATTTTGTCCCTTTTTATACTTCCTCAGCATTGCATCAAGGTGGTGTCCTGGAGACAAAGGGGGTAGGGATTCCTTCTGCAGGTGCCTTAGAAAAGGATGGGATTCACTTCCTCCACTGGGAAGAAAGACATTCCAGTATTTAACCAATGACCTGATCTCAACAAATTGCTTTAATTCTGATAGTGCAGGTAAATATTTTAATTCTATGAGGTTTTTTTTCTTTTGCTGTGAAATAATTGTGTTGTATGCAAAGACTAAATAATTCAGCTGGATCGGGGTATAACAAAACAGGAAATCTGAAGGCTATCAACTCTTGGGACAATATTTCTCCAAAATTTCTTTCCTAGGACTTGTATTTAGGGACACAGTTAAGCTCACTCTAAAATTTGAAGTGTGATTTAAGACCTGGAAGCTTCAAACAGACTCAGTCCCTGGGTGAGGGATGCTTTGTTAAATCCAAAAGCTAATCCTCCAGATGCTCCCTCCCAGAATGTATCGATTTTCCTTTAAGGAGCTGGCATGCATCCCTGGGAAGAGGTCTTTGCTCATAAACCTTGATCAAAGGCATTCTCTGTGCTACATGCAGGAAAAAAATTCTATAGAGTCCTTTCTGTCTAAATCACCAGACTGATTTTTAATTTGTCCACACAGTAGTGGAATGATCAAGCAAAAAAAAAGTAGTAAATAGTTAAGATTTCTTTTTCTTTTTTTCAGTGAATGGGATTTGCCCAAGAAAATCAAATAAAGCAGAGGAAACACGCAGCTGATGGCACAGTTATGCACTGCAAACCCTCTAAATTGAATTCAGGATAAATACTTATGTAAGACGAAGTATAAAAGCTTTGTCATCATCAGCAGGCCACAGCATTAAATGAAAACTGAGTTTCTGATCCTCTGGAGCAACAATGAGGTTGCACTTCCACAATTCAGTCACTTCTGAGAGCATTATTTGTAAGGTTTACCATATGCCTGGGACCCTCAGCTGTAGGAGAGCATTTATTCATGCTTAGACAGGGAGGTTTGTACACCTTTAGCATCCATAAATCTCTCTTGCATATTCCTCCTCTTGCAGAGATCAGGGCTAATATTCCTTGTGGAACTTGAAGGGGAAGAAAAAGAAATTTGTTTTTCTTCTGTGCACTAGATCACTTATTTTGATCAAACAGTAAAACCTTTTCAGAGACTCACTTGCAGTTTTTTTTAGGAGACAGGTCTTCAGCTCCTTTTTATATGTACCAGTCTTCTTTATCAAGTCTATAACATTGCATTTATTTCTCAGGTTTGAGTGCAAGTTCCCTTTCTGCAAACAGTGAAGTTTCCCTTTCTGAAAGACAGTGTAGAATGTAATTTTAGAGATTCTGAAAGGGAAATGCTGAATGTTTTGCCCAGTGCTACGAAGGCTTGTAGATCCAGCATAGCTGCATCTGAAAGAAGCACAGCTACGAGAAGTTCTTGCCCTTAAGACTGATAAAAATGAGCACTGAGTAAAGGAAAAGGGAAAACCCACCTGCACTAACAAGGTCTGTGAGTAAAACAAAACTACTGGAAAAATGAGAAGTCAATCAACCTATTAGTGATAATCATTGATTGATGTGAGTGGTGTTTCACGGGAGGTGGTGCCTTGGAGTGGGAAGCTGTTTAAAGGATTTCTGTCAGTGCTGCTGGCAGGTTTTTTCTCTCTTGATTTTTAAAGCTGAGTCTTCTTAGCTATATAATTTTTGGGAAAATGTTAACACAGGTAAATGCCTGAGAAAATAAAAAACCCGTTGTATTTGAATCACAGCCTGGATATCTGTAATTGGTTAGATGTTTGAGTTAAAACGAAGGAAAAAAATAATGGTTCAGTTTCTTGATCCTGGAAATTAGGGAAGTCAAAGAAACCTATTGTTCTTATTTCTTCTGAACCTGTTGCTGTTCATAAAACACAGCATTGCCAACAGATGCAGCAGATCGTCTTTCATGTGTTTCCAGGGTATTTTTAATCTCGATACCATTAGTAAGCTCCTTTTGATTTTCAGCATAAGAAAAGCTAAGGAGGCACTATGGCAAATGCTGCCCTGGCAATACCTGGTTACTGAGGGGACAACTGAAATCTCCTCAAGGATAAGTGGTATATGGAAAGTCAGGAGAAATCTTAGCCTGCCACAGCTGATGGTGAAGTTCTATTTTCATTCTGCCCATCAGCATTTGAGTTTTTGTATTGAGGATTTTGTCTCTCTTACCTCCTAGGCTGCCATCTCTGTTTTTCCAGCTTTTAAGAAGAACTTGAAACATGCTGCCTTTATGGTTGGCCAAAATTGCAATATTAACAAGGAAGTATGAGTGAAAATGCCAGCACAAATGACATGTATTGGTGTCATTTAGGTTTTGAAGCTGTTACTCTCCTGAATGAGGAGTAGCAGATGCTCCTGTTACCTTGAAGTGTCTCTTTCTAAGCCTCAGTTAAATCTGGCATCATCTGTTTCCTAGCCTTACAGTCTTAATTTGATACCAGGCACATTTTTATCCCATCTGAGTGAATGTGAAAATATGAAGAGGAAAATAGTGCCTTAGGGGAGATTTTCTATTTCTGGAAGTAATCTTCATTGATATATTGTGTGAGCCTTCAGAGTAAAGACAATTGAAGATGGGGAGTGGGTGATTCTTTTTTTTTTTCCCGCTACTTTCCTATTTTTTTTACAAAAGGCAGGACCAAATGAGCAACCTTTGTGTAGAGAGATCCTGTCTTGAGGAAGGGAAATGTTTTGTATGTAGGCCTTTACTCAGAGATGATCAGACTGGATTTTTATGTTGTTTGTTTTTTTTCCTTTTTTTCTTCTCAGTATTACCACAATGAGGTGCCATTGCACCTACCCCCTTGATGCCTTAGGTTTTAACTTTTATGTTGCAAATCCTGCATTCCCAGTGTGTAACTCTGCAGTGTCCTGGAGCCTGGGAGCTGCTGCTCTCTCATGCTGAGACAGACAGAACAAAGCCTCTCCAGGCTGCTCTCCAAGGACACCCAGCCCGGCCTAGGCCCAAAATGTGTAACCCAGCATCTTGAGAAGGGGGGCAAGCTGAGGGCAAATTCCATCGTTAGCTAAAGTTTAATTGGTGCAATTGGGTTGAGATGCAAATGGACCAAAGCTATAAAAGTGTGAAGAACTCGTGACTCGGGGTCCATCTTGGGTGCAGCCTTTGGCCTGCCCAGGGTGTGCCTCTGAAGGCCATTCAAATAAATATCCACCTTTATTCCCTTACTCCTGTCCAGTCTCTGTTTCTAGGTTGGCCTCTTTAGGCATCACCGTCATGAACTGATTTGCTATCTGGTGTTGCTCCATCTGCAGCCAACATGGCTCTCGAGCTGATTTTGCCATGAGACTCCAGGAGAAGTTGATAAAATAGGAGCTCAGGGAAGCTGCAGGGTGACACTGGTCGAGTTTGTGGCTGTCCCGAGAAGTGTCTGATGTTGCAGTGGGAGCTCTCCATTAAAACTCTTGGTCTTTTTACTTTTAGCACCATTGCTCCGTTCATCTGGAAGCAGCAAGAAATGCTGGAATTCAGCTCTGTGGGTTGGTGGTTTTTTGGGTTGTCAGTAACTATCTAGCATTTTATTAGTGACAAAAATCGTCATCAGCAGAGTGGTGACCTCCAAGAGCCAGAAACACAGAGAAACCAGACAGACAGAGTAACAGATTTTAGAGAACCTTCCTTGCAATCTTGGCCACGCAATTCAAGAAGCAAATAAAAAGTATAGTTTAGTTCAGTACAAAACTGATACACCTTTCATTACAGAACTTCTACATTCTCTGGAATGGAACTTTGAGAGGCTGATGTCTAATATTCCAGGATTAAGGTGTTACCTTTAAAGCTGCCTCACAAGGTACTGACTTTCCAATAAAGGGACAGAGTTCAACTTTTGTCTGGGTTTAAAAGATAATCTCTGTGGTTTGCAGATGCAAACCTTGTGTATGAGGATAAGCTGGCTGTGAGAAGGACACCCTCTTGGAAGAGTAGACTGTTTTCATAACTTAGGACTTTTATTTGTCTAAGGGAAGTGAATATATCTTTTTAGTTGGAAAAATCACTTTTATCTCATCTCAGCCACTTTAACCCATAATGTTGTCCCAAGGCTGTGCTTTCTGTGCACTGCAGACAGCTGAAAAAAATAAAATAATACTGCAGTCTGTAGCTGTTACCAGTCTCTGTAAACTTAGATTCAAATTGATATTTGCCCTACTGTAAAGCACCCTAAGGGTTGTTAGCTAAAATAGGGTTGTGTTTCCAGCCTACTGGGGGCTCTCTGACTCCACTGCTCAATGCTCAGGCAAACAACATCCAGGAATTTGCTGCAGCTATAATTTGAGTACTGTTTCCATTGATTAGGGCAGGTTGGACAGAGAGCACAGTGAGGCAGATATTAGAGCTGGAGAATGAGGTTGGAGCCCTGCTGTCAATAGCAGGTGGGCTGTGCTGCTGTCTCATGATGATGCCATTGGATCATAATGATACAGCCATTGATCAGTTGAATTGGGCTCTTTCAGAGAAAAATGGAGCAAGCTGGTTAAGCAGGCTGGGATTTACTGCCGAGAACATCCTAATTTTGAAAGTTCTCGTTTAGAGACTATTCAGGATCCGGCATGAAGCTGGAAAGACAGAAATCAGTGGGAGCAATGTCCACCTCCAGAGCAGGTTCAGCCACTTATCCAAACACAGTTCATCAACCAGATTGTTTGCAGAAGGAAATAGCTCACCAAAGCTGACATCTGCTTGGAGTGCTCTAAAGATCATGGCATTAGCAGTTTTTCATGCTGCCTTTTGTTGTTCAAAGCAAAATCCTAATCCCAACACAGGTGCCCTCTTTGTGGTTGGTGCTTAAATATCTACACCTGAAAGAATACACAAAGCACCTATATTATTAGAAGTATTCAAACTTTTCTAACTGGTGCCTCAAGCTGTTTGGAAAACATGCTTAGATCCTGCTGTTGTCAACGTGCTGTAGTGCTTTCTAAACAAGGATTCTTGAAAATGGGAACAAAGTAAAGAAATGCACCCTAATACGGTGACCTTACTGTGCTGTGCCGTGGGTTGGTGCATGTGGAGCACCATCTCTGATGATTCAGCTACTAGGTCACATAGAGCTGCTGATATTTTTGTCTCCAGAGGTCACTTCCTGAGCCTCAGCCTCAAAACACCCCAAAGGCCCTGGGATTCACTGGGATGTGCACACTGGTACAACTGCTAATTTCCTGCCAGTGAAGCCTCCCTCAGTAACAGGTGTCCTTCAAGAATGTGGATTCATCCATTCAAAACCTTGTGCTGCAAAAGGATCTTTGAATTGCTTTTTTCTTCCCGTGTCTTCGTCCTTATTAAATTATTTAGCTGCCTTAAATTTCTGTAATTACCATCTTTTACATTTCTCCAGCATCTGCAATTCTAATTAAAAATCTTAGCAATTTTGGTCCATGTACCTGCTGCAGTACTTTCTTTTGTACATTTACAGTGTAAAGGTTAAACTTTTACCTTGGGCTTCTGGGGCCAAATTATCAGCCAGTAGAAGTTCATGTGACTGCTCCTGTCTTGTCCTAGTTTCTACTCTTCCACAAAGCAGGGTCACAATCCTAAGGCAATTTTCCCAATAGAATTGGATGCTTTCAGACAGTAATTGCAGCGTGTAGGTGACAGGATAACATAAGACAACGAGAAGTCCTGGGTTGTCCTGGTACTGTTTGGGTTAGCTCAGTTTGCAGTCTCACCTGAGGTGTCTGAATCACGGGCTGTGAAGTGAAAATCTTCTGTAAAAGGTTCTCGTGTTCTGAATTGTGGTGCCCCTTTCTTCTGACTCAGCTGAAAGAAAAACACAGGAAAAAAAATCTGTCTTTTTTCTGCCTCCTGATTCTGGTTCCTCTAGAATCAGTAAATGCAGAGACTCTTGAAAATGAAAAATAAAGGAAGGAGAGTTTGCCCTTTTCTGTATATGTAAATCAAACATGGATTATGTTGCTTCTGGGAGCGTAGAGGAGACCACAGAGGAGATCTGGGAGCTTTCTGTGGTGGTTTCCAGGGTAATTCAGCAGTTCCAGTTGTTCCTGTGCAAGGTTCATGTGAATGCTGTGGGCTCAAAGATGCAAATACAAAATTCCTCAAATACCTTGTGCTGCTATTGAGTGGCGAGGGTTTAAAAGGAAATTTATAGTAAATTCTAACAAGTCAGGTTGTCTCCCAGCTGCTTTCCTTTGTGGGTCTGGTACTGCTGCAGCTTGGTTACATCCAGAGGTTTGTGCTAGATCTATGTTCCTGTTGAGACTATTGTTTCTTCACATTGGACTCTGTGTATATCTTCTGGTCCTTTAAAAATAATTTCCCTCTTGCATTTCCAGAACTTTCTGGACTCCTAATGCTTTTCCTGTTACACGCATGTTAAATTTCCACTGAGCCTGCAGCATTTAAGTGTAATGGTTTGTGCACTTAACATCTGAACCTGAGTCCTAAAGCATTGGAGTTCACTATATTTAGGATGGGAATGCCTGTAATTTATTAGAAACCTACATCCCAATTATCAAATCCAGTTTATTTTCTATCTCCCAGTAGTTTTTCATCTGTGCTTGTGTGGCAAACCTTAGAGGAAAAATAGGAGATTAATTTTTGAAACATGTTCTTTGTGTTCTTTGTCTTTGCAAGTCAGAAATCTCCACGGATTCTCTCACTCATTTTACTTATGCCTTTATTTATACTTAAAAAACATTTTCCCATCTTTTAGCTGTAGTGACAACTTCTGGATTGTTATTCTCAACTACCCTGAGATTTGAAAGAGTTTCCAATAGCTGCTATTCTGTTTACAATCCTTCATTTCAGCCGAAACCCTCGGCTACTACAACCCAAATATTTGTGAAGGAAGAAACGTCGGCACACTCCAGACAGATTTTCCCAAAGCAATAATGCAGAATTGCATGTTGGCCAGCAGCAAGGGAGGGGAAGCAAAGCCTTTGCCTGACACTCCTGTGAGTGCTGCTCGTGTCTGACAGCCTGGATGGGCTCCTGCTGGTGGGGAAATAAGGGAGAGGTGTTAGAAAACTCTTCCTTTGCTGGGTAAAATGACAGAGGGCAGGCACAGCTGCTGTGCTGCACAGAGGTGAGGAGCATTTGGGGTGTGAGGAGTGTTCTCTGCTCACAGAGAGAGATGAATTTCTTCTGGAGCCTCACAGGGTCGCCCAAAGCCTCTGGGATTCACAAGCCAGACCTGCAATTCCAGAGAATAGTTTGGAGGCAGCTGGGGGGGATGGCTTGCCCTCCCAAGTGCCCCTCCCTGCACACTTCTGCCACGGGGCATTGGGATCTGGCCTTTGGGTTTCACATTTCCTGCAGGAGCGTGTGCTGCTCGTGTGCTTCCACCACATCCTCAGCTCCTCTGCTGCCCCTCAGGCACAATTCCTCCCCCAAACACATCCATCCATTCGCTGGAGCTGAGCTGCCCCACTGCATGGAGGAGTTGCAGAGTTCTTCTCAGCTGAATGCAGGCTGTGGCTCCAGTGAGAGATGTAGGGATTTAAGCACCTCATAGATAATGAAGATCTATTGGGTTAGTCAATTGGTGTTCTCAGTTTTACAGAGAAAAACCACACAAGTTTTATCTTAAATATGGACATTCCGATGTAGGTGTGCTGTAACACTTGTTTTGTTCTTAGCAAATGAACCAGTCTTGGAAAATGGCACCACCCCATGTTAGCAATGTCAGTTCCTTACAAATTTTGTTTTTACAGTGAAATTTCCTTTCTCTTGCCAAAGAAACTTCAGTGGAAATTGGGCTTTCTCACATGTAGGAGAAAATGAATTAGTGATAAGTAGTTGTTCAAAGTAATCACACAAAATACTCCTTTAGAACCAGCTGTTTCCAGGCCAGAAGTGAAACCATCTTATTCCACTACATGAAATTACCCACAAGAAACATAGCCCAAACAACAAGCTAATACATCTGTCTGTATCAGAGTTAAAAGCAGGGGAAAAAAGTGCTCTTGGAGGCTGAAAAGTACAGAGCAAATGTATGTTACAAATCAGCTTGACTCAATGTACTTAACAAAATCTTGCCTCATTAGCGTGGTTTATTAGATATGCAGAGGTACTGATTGCTTTTTGACACATGGAAATACTAAACATCATTGAAATATCTTGGTTTAGAGTATGAGACAAGACTTTTCATTGTCAGTCCCTTCAGATGTTGTTTGTTTTAGCATTTAGATTTATAAAGAATTATGTTTACTGGGGTGTATTCTCTAAGGGTGTCTGCAAATTTGTGATTTTCAACACTAGTAAGAGTAATTCACACTTATTTAACGCAGAACTTTCTCAGTGTATAAAGACATCTAAACCTGTCTTGTTCAAAATCCCATTTCTATACATTGTTCTTGAGAGAAATATTTTGAATGAATTTGCAGAATAAATGACTGGTTATTGAGGGAATCTCCTCTAGGAAGGAATTACACAGGGCAAAACTGAAACTGGTCAAAATCCCTGTGCTTGCTTCTGGCACTCCAAAGCCATGGCGAGGTTTAACTCAGTTGCTCAAGTGCTCCATTGCAGCAGCACAGTCACAAACAGGTTGGACAGGGCTGTCTTAGCACTGCCTTTTAGGCTCAGCTTTGTCCTGTCTCCTGTTTGCTAACAGTTCTGAGCAAATTGGCTCTAATTACTCCAGGTAATTTGAGTTAATATGTCAGCTCCAGGCTGCTAATCAGTCAGCTCTGCATGTGTTCCTCAATGATTACAAGTGTAAGTAAGAACCTGGGTTTGTTGCTCATCAAAGTACCTTATTTTCAGCATCTGTGCATTGTTTCACTCTAGAGCAGAGGCTTCTGGCTGTGGGATTTCATTTATGGGAGCTCTTACAGGATTTATATGTCAGGGCATTGATTCAGCAAAGATACTGCCTTATTTTAGATCATCAGATTCCATTTTAGGACAGGTGTTTTTATTCTGAATAATAGCATTTGATGGAAAATGTCAGCTGTAGTTATTCCTTCTTAACCTAAGTCTGGTTTCTATTTCCTGTTTGACATGTTCTCTGTAATCACTCTGGTAAAGATATAGGTAGTGTGAGATGGCTACTTGTGGAGTTTGGGGGAAAAAATTAATTTGGGCTCAATCCTGCAATCTTTGCTAACATAAGTGATCTTATTGAAGCCACTTACTTGTTAATGAGGGCCTGGATTGGGCTTTGAGTCCAGCCCTCAGATCATGAACAAAGGAGTATTTTGTTTGAAAAACGCCACGTTCAGAACAAAGGGGAAATTAAACAGGGAAACGTTCCCTTTTGCAGTTCCCCATCTGACACCTGCACAACACCAATTGACCAAACTCCACTGCCTGGTGAAGAGGTGAGAGCAGTTCAGCTGCCAGGCTTTAGAGATGGAGAGAAACAACAGATCAGAGGCTTTTCATTAAAGTGCCTTTCATCATGCACATCAGTGAGTCAGCATTACCTGCAGCCCTGAAAACACCAGCAAAAAAGGCAATAAGATCCACCCAGGGGGGTTTCTGAGGATGTCTGTGCAGTGAAATGAGCCGGTGGGTGCTTTGCTCTAGTGCCTGATGGAGCTTGTAACTCCCTTCAGTACAAGTCACTGACATGTCGGGGGTATTTTGGGAGCTGCAAGAATATTCCTGCAGGAAAAGATGTAAACCAGCTGGTCTGAACCCAGCCACAGTGGGACCCTCACAACTTGGAATCAGCCCCAATTCGAACCATTCAAGAGGGTGACTCTGCCTCAAGTCCAGAATAGAAGAGATGACACTTTGCTTGGGGTGGTTTACATGCACTTTGGCTCTCCAGAGCGCAGAGGAGAAGGGAATGATGGCAATCCAACAGAAAAGGAAACTATGGCATGTTAAGGTGGTTATAGCTGAAAGCAAAAACCTGTAGAGCAATATGAACAGTATTTTATGGGAGACAAAACGCAGGTGGTTTTGTTTTGGGGGTGGAGGTAGGAAGGGTGTGCCTGGGATGTCAGGTTGGGGGTCAGGGCCTTACACTGCTCAGACATGAATTCTGCTTTGATTTTTCTACAGCTTTTTTCTGTAGGTATCTGCATGTCATTAATTTTAATTGCTTAAAAACCTGCTGGAGGCAGGGATCAAGCCTGGCTAAAACCACACTGATGTAAATTCACAGTAATGGTGTTGAAGTCAACAGCTCAGCAGCAGGTACAGGCAGCAGGGCAGGACTGCAGTGAGGGTATTGCTGACTTATTGTAGAGCCACGGGATGATTTAGGTTGGAAGGGACCTTAAAGATCACCTGGTTCCACCCTCTGCCATGGGCAGGGACACCTTCCACTGTCCCAGGCTGCTCCAAGCCCCATCCAGCCTGGCCTTGGACACGTCCAGGGGCAGCCACAGCTGCTCTGGGCACCCTGTGCCAGAGACAGATCCCCCTGGATGGCATCCCTTCCTTCCTGCGTGTCAGCACAGCTTGGTGTCACTGCCAGGCTCTCTGAGGGTGCAGTGATCCCCTGTCCATGTTGCTGGGGAACAGGGCTGGTCCCAAAACTGGCCCCAGGAACACCACAGGTCCCTGCTCTGCGCTCGGACACTGAGCCATTGACCACAGCTCTGAGTGTGACCATCAGCCAATTCCTTCCCCACCGAGTGGTCCCTCTGTCAAATCCATGAGTTTAGAGGCAAGGATATCTGTGGGACAGTGTCAAATGCCCTGCACAAGTCCAGGTAGGTGAACATCTGTCACTCTTCCCTAATTTACCATCCCTGTAACTCTGCCACAGATGGCCACTAAATGTGCCCTCAGTGAAGCTGTGTGAGCTGTCACCAATCACCTCCTCATTCTCCATGTGACTCCCTGTGCAAGCTCATCCAGCTGCTAAACGGGGTCGAAAGTTTTGTCCCTTTCCAGAGCAATAATAAAGCTATAATGTGCTCCTGAATCTCTGGAGAGTGTAAAGTCTAATTTACTTCCGAGCTCAGATCGAACGTAGAACCTTTGCTGAACTGGAAGGAACGGAACAGTTACACTCAGCCATAATAAATCTGGCTTTAGTTCATATTAACAGGATGAAAATTGACTGGTCTGCTGAGGGAGAATGCTGGTCTGGTGTTGAATCACCCCGATTGTTTATATGAAGCCAAATTTGAACAAACAACCAAAACCCCACGGTGGCTTGAGCTGGTCTCAACGGGCTTTGTGGCAGATCAAGCCTCATCAATGTGACATCAAGTTTTTGCTGAGAGAATACTGTTTATCCTTTTGCATAAATCCTTACCCTATGTCTGGATATTATGACTGATTCTGATCAAATTAATCCTGTGAGTGATTCAGTATTGCCCAGAACTGGCACCCATTACTCTGGGGTCATGGCCCCACTGTGTGCTTATGGTAATTGATGCCTGGTTTAATTTTTGCCTTGTTGGCCTTGTCCAGGTTTTCATTGCTGCTTGTGGTATGATGAAACTTACGTTGAACTGCATATTGGAAAGATTAGAATTCAAATTAATCAAACATCTCATGTTAGTACATCTGTGGGAAGGAAGAGAGTGCAGGCAGAAAAACCCCAGGACTGACATTAAGATGTAGAAAAAAGGAATTTTCCTGAGTGTTGCTAAATTTGAGAGAACTTGATAGCAAAATCAACATTTAACAACAAAAAAAGAGGGTTTCGCAGTCCTTTCAGTGTCAGTATTGCTTTAAAATTAGTTTTGCAAATCTATATTTAATTAGACAGTTATTGTACTGTGTGCTAAATAAACACTAATTATTAAACATGGAATTTATTGAAGTGTAATAGGTATTTCTAAAACTCTTAATTTACTTAGCCTGAGTAAACAAATTCTAAATGATCAACACAGCTTCCTGTACAAGAGCTACCACTGCAACTAATATATGCCAGCATCCAGGAGCCAGGATTATACAATATTTTCTAATATGTATTTTATTCCTCAGGATTATGGATTAGTCTATGTGATTCATTTTAAGATCAGGGTTACTAATTATTTGTAGAACCTTGTGCCTTGTACACTCATCCAGTTGCCATCTAATTCTTGAATGCAACAAGTGAACCCATAGGGGAAACACTCAGGATTTCTTTAATTGAGCACTTTGCTTAAAAATTCTGGTTACTAAGGTTCTTGGCAACGCCACAGGCTGAAATTCGAAAGCAACGATCATTTTCCTGTCCTTTCCCTCCTCTCCCATCTTTGCTGGCATGGAGAGACACACAAATGCACAATGTGATGTAGTGCAGTATATTCCAAGCCTGCTGTATTTTTGTTTTACCTGTCCTCAGAATTAAAGGTCAGTCTGCAATCCAATAAAATGCACTTTTAGCTTTCATGGCTTTGGGAAAACTGAATGCTGTTCAAGTGAGCTCTTCAAGTCAATGCCCAATTTGATTTGAAAACTGCAGCTAAACTGAATATGCCCAAATAGCTTTATTTCTCTCTTGAGCAATTTGTGTTGTAAAGGCCTGGTTTGGGTCTGAACTCTCAGAAAAATGTCCTGACTTCCAAGTGTGTGTTAGTGATGGGGAAGGGAAGCTGCAGTTCAGGTTGGGAGCCTCTGCAGAAGAGTTCTTACTCAGGTTTCTCCATATACTGCAATCCTCCATGGAATATCCCCTGATCTATTAGGTGTCCATAAAGCATCACAAACAAAAGTCTGGGAAAATACACATTTTACATTGAGATCTTTCCAGGAGCAGCATCAGGGCATCCATACTTCCTGCCAGAGCATCCAAGGCTCGTATCCTGGAGATAAAGGGAAATTCTGGGCTTTTTTTGGAAGAGCTCTCAAACAGTCCCTGACTGTCTTTTATCTTGGGTATAAAAAAAAGCCATCAATAATTAGTAGGCTAAATTTGGAAAACTCAATGTCTGATGTAATCAGAAGGCTTGGCAAGGAAGAGGAGAGTTTGCATTCTGCCCAGAATAAATATAGCACTTCTAAGTGCTTTGCATCTTCTCTTTGCAGTAGAGCTTTTTGTCTTTTAATCTTGCTTTTAAAAAGCAGGTTTGAAGATATTCTCCTTTCAAGGTTTTTTTCCTCCCTGTTTCTCACTAGGCTCTCTGAATTGCTTCTTTTGTTTAGTTTGAGAGTGATTTTATTATTTCCTGAAGTGAAGCACCCTTCTGAATTAGTCAAGACCCAAAATACCAAGGAAGTGCCTATACCTGAGCTTGCAAAAAGGAGGTAAGTTACCTGAATAAATGCTTTAATGGTTTGAGACCAAGTGATGGTAGTGAGCCACAAGTGGGTTTGACCTGACTTACAATTGATTGCCACTTTGTTTATTGAGGTATTCAGGTGATGAGGCCTTTCAATGCAGATCTTTGGACCCCCTCAGTCTCAGGCGTTGGTGGCTCATGTTTTTTGTACTCACTTCCACTGTTTCAGTATTTGCTTCAACTTCTTGTGTCCAAGCATCCTATTTTTTTAACAGGTCTCATTGAACATTGATATTAAGAAGATAAATCTCACTTTACCTACTCTTCCTTTAGGCCAAAGGAGCAGGGTCAGAGCTGGTATAATTTTTAAGAGTTTGAGGCAAGTTTGGCTATTAATTCCTCTTCCTGCTCTTGGCTTGAGACTTTGCCTTGTTCTCTTCTTCTGTTCTTCATTCCTTTAAGAGTTGGTGTCTTTATCTGGACACAAGACTTTTGCTAGCTGAAGCAGCTTATTAATCTCTTTGGAAGGCAGATGGAAAATTAGCTTTGAAGGAAAAGGAAAGCACAGCTTTTGAGGCTGTAATCTCCTTTACCTCTAGATTAACACAGGGAGAATTCTTGCCTGGAAAGGGACCTTGATGCCAAATCAAGGAGATAAATTAGAATAGCCGTTGCTATATTTTTCAGGTGGCAAAGTAATTTTCATGATTATTTCCATTTTCAGGCAAGCCAGGGTGCAGCATTGCTCAAGAAAGGAGGGTAGCAGAAATGATTTAGAGAACACCCACTTTTCTATACATTCTACATAATTAGGTGACAAAAAACCCATTTGGGAAGAGGTGGTACTGTGAAGGCAGAGTTATCCCAGCTATCACGAAGGGTGCAAGTTCTGCTTTTAAGGGACACCAGAACGGACACTACAAACAAAGGTAAAAGCCAACACAGACCTGTATAAATCAAACCAAGTTAGAACTGAGTCTTGTGCAGTAACTGTGTCTGCCAGCTCAGAAGGGCCACAAGCCTGCCCTCAAAGAAGTGACATCATAGCCCAAGGTCTACAGGAGCTGCTTGTGATACATGGAAGACGGTGCAGGTGTCAAGATAAATATCTTCAGTGGCATTAAATAGCACTTAGGGGCTGAGGGATGTTCTTGTTAGCTGTTGGTAAGAGAATTTAGGGGACCTTATTCTCCTCTCAGCTATCAGATCTCAGCAAATCACCCAACGTTTCTGTGCCTTGGTTTTCCTTTATGTGGGTATGAGCAATGATGGCTCCTTCTTCAAAGTGATGCTGAGGCAGGAGGTGTGCAGTGAGGGGCGTGCAGTGAGGGGTGTGCAGTGAGGGGTGTGCAGTGAGGGGTGTGCAATGAGGGGTGTGCAATGTGGGGTGTGCAATGTGGGGTGTGCAATGTGGGGTGTGCAATGAGGGGTGTGGGGTGTGGTGTGTGCAATGCGGGCTGTGCA
>VWZT01004177.1:416016-470069 GCA_013397055.1 Pachycephala philippinensis
GGGGCGTGCAGTGCAGGGTGTGGGGCGTGCAATGAGGGGTGTGCAGTGTGGGGCGTGCAATGAGGGGCGTGCAGTGTGGGGTGTGCAAGTGAGCCCGGCAGTTCAGAAACTGCCCAGAACCTGCATTGCTTGGGAATAACCACCACTAACAACCACCACTCCTCTCACTGTGAAATCAGCAGTGAAAAGGGGGAGTCTGCAGTGTGGCTTAAAGCTTTTGTTGGATGAACCAGTTTGTAACACATTACCCTTTGCTAAGTTCATACCATCCAGCCTTTATTTTATATTCAAGCGACCTTTGTTTTGTACCCTGTCAGAAATTGCTTTAATATGATGTGGTTCTGCTTTCTGTTGCTCGGTGGGGTTGGCAGTGGAGTGGTTTCACAGCCTTTCACCTGCAAGGTGTAGAAAAATGCTGTATAGTCATTTCACTGTTGAGGGATCAAAAGCTGAGAAATAAGCTTGTGAGTGTGCACCTTAACTCCATTAAAAAAAAAAAGAAAATCCAAGGAAATTGTTTTTACATAATATGTCTTCAGAGGGACAGCACTTAGCAATGTGCTCATGCAATTCATCACCAAGGTGACAATACTCTAATGATTTATTAGCAATACATCACTGCAATGTTTTCCCACCAGTGATGTATTGGAGATCATAAAGCACAGAGAGGGACAGCAGACGTGCAGGCTGGAGTGCCTGCAAAGCCTTTTCCAGCTATTTTATTGAGAGAAGTTGTCAGCAAGAACGCTGAGATTTTTCCATTTCTGGAAAAATCTGGTGGGGAGGGAGGTTCTTGCCATGAGGATTCCTGGATTTGATGACAGCAGAGGCCTGCAGGCTCTGGGTCTGTCTTCAAACAGTACGGAAACTCTTGATAAATGGTTTGTTGACTGATTGTCTGGGCCTTAGAGCAACTGCAAATGCTTGAGGTTATTTACTTTTGGTTTGCAATGCCTCTGGACGTTGAAAGGCACCAGGAAATGTCTTTGAGCCCTGACATCTCAGTGTGCAGAGACTGCGCCGTGTGACAGTCTCACAAATGTCACGACAGGAGAAAAGGTGCTGTCTCCATGGCAGTGCTGCTGCTGTTCTGCTATCAGCACGTGCTTGCACTGTGTTATCACAAGCTTCCTCTGCCTCTCTGGAGGTCACTTCAGAGATTGTTCAAGAAAATTAAAATATATCTTTTTCTCACCATCCCGATTTCTGCAGCTTCATGTGCCTTATCCATAATGCCAAGAATAGACTTGCAAATGAAACAGAATTGCTGTTATTTATCGCTGCCTTCCCCATCCTTCAACCACCCCTCAAAATACTCTCTGAACCTTCCCCACAACCCCTAGAAATGAGTGTCCTGTGACCCAAGGCCAGCAGAGAGGTTTCCTGCAGCAATTCCTAAGCTGATGCTGTGTTCAGAGCCAGCTTGTTGTTACCTGATGTTGTTCCAGTTGTTTGTTTTCATCTCTGTACAATTACATCCTCACTTCCTGGAGAGGCACCAGCTTTTTCTTTGTGTGGGAATAGTAACAGGCAGCTGTTCCTGTTTGCAAACACTGCAACAATACAAATTATGGCAGATCTTTGCCATTGGCTTGAATTCAAATTGGGTTTGACTTCAGATTTTTGCAGGACTGAGCTGATGCCCTCATTGAATAGAAAGAGAAGGTGGCGTCAGTAATATGAAAATAGATTTTTCAGTATCTTGTGATCACTCTGCTAGGATGAGATGTACTGTGAACCTGGGACTCACAGCCATGAGCCAACCAAGGAGCTTTTAACCCCTTTAAAAGCTTCCTGGGCCATTCCTCCTCGATTATTTATCTTTCTGATAAGAGTATCAAGGCATTTAATTGCAACAAACACTCTGCCTGCAGGCGATAGTAAATCATAACCCACTTTATGGTCAAGAACAGAATGTACAGAACTCAGCAATGGCTGGAATTTTATTAGGTTTTATGAATGCTTCACCAGCTCTGCAAAAGGCAACTGGGGGCCAGAAATACTCAGCTTGAAACATTTTACAAATCTAGGACCAAATTCTTGGCTCTACGAATGCAAAAGCCTTCCACTGCCTTCCCCTACCTTAGCTATTGATGAAGTTCAGATGATGTTGAATATTGATCAGCATAAGGAGGGAGGAGTTTGGTTGTTTACAGAGAAATCAAAAAGCCAGAAGCACCCTTTTGTGTTATGGGAGCTAAGAGTGCAACCAAAATCCTGCTTTGTGCCCCCTCAGCCCCTGCTTGGGAGCTCAGAATGATGGATACAGCACAGAATCAACTAATTTGTCCTTTCATTGGAACTTCCACATGCAGTTTAATATCAGCTCAAAAGCCACATGTCTGTGAAGACTGAGATTTGCTGGTTTGGGTTTTTGTCTCTGCTTTGCTTGATTTTTATTGTGCAAATGCATTTGGATGGAGAACTTCTGGCCCTTCCTCTCCTGAGCAGCCTGCCCTTGTCTCTGCAGCACTGTGGGTGCTGTGGATGTGTTTTGCTTTATGCCTTTCTGAGCAGATTAATTATCTGTAATTCAGAGTAGATGGACTCTTAAAGCATCAGCTTTATTAGAATGAACCTGCTCAGAGCATAGCAAAGTGCACTTATCTCTGTGTTAGTACCAGAGCTCTTCAGAGAATGTAAAAAGGGTTGGGGATTTTCAACTTGATTCAGATAAAATCCTTCAATTTAAATACCTTCTCCCACCCCTGGTGCAAAGGAAGCACCTCTTGCATCTGTCTGGAATCCAACCACCTTTTTCAGTATCCTAGAACGAAAATGAAATTGCATGGGTTGGGCTGTGAATGGCTTCAGAAGCCTTTCCAGCCTTGCTGAGGGGCACTCACAGCACTAAAGGCTGCAGGCAGAGCACAGACTGTTTCCTGCAGGTGCCACCTAAACACCATTTGACATTTGTCTGACTTGAGTTTTCAACACGTTGGTTCACACCTGTGGCTGTGAAGGTGAACAGCGGCTGAACTGGGGAAATAAATGGAGGGCAGTGCTTATTTTTGGCTCAAAGACAGTCCAAATATAATATTAAAATATAAATATAATATAAAATGAGTTGAATATTATCTTAGTACACTGAGTTGCATGACAGCTGTACCCAGAAGAAAGAACCAGGCAGCCTTTCTGTCCCAGACCATGTCAGGCACTCTGTGCCAGGCACGTGAGCCCCAAAACAGAGAGGCTGCATAGTAAATCAGGAGGATTGGGTTAGAAGAAAGGTTTTTACTGAGAGGAAGACAGAAAAATGAAAGGATCAGCCTCAGGTTGTGGAAGGAGGCTGAAGTTGGGAATTGATGTCAGGTCTTTGGCATTACTGATATATTCTCTGGTTCAACAATGGTTCCCAGGAAAGGCTTCCTTTCCTGCAGCTCACCAGTTCTGTGGGAGATGTCAGAGAAAAAAATCTCTGAATCACTGTTCCTGGAGTTTCTCCTAAGAATTGCTGAAGTCCCTTTACAGAAAAAATGCCGAGGCCTTCATTAAGGTTCTAGAGAGAAGAATATGAACATGCATTTCACTCTTAATAACATCCTGCTTTAAATTTTGCTTTGAAAAAAGAGTTCTCCCCTTGCCTTGGTCGGAAAAATGGAAGTTGTCAATAGTCTTTTCTTCTATGTATCAAATGAATTTATATCCAAGCAAACCTTTTGCGTTCTGCAGCAAAGGATTCCACAATGCAATTGAGGGAAGCATGAAGCAGTATTTGTTTGCTTCAAACATTCATGCTGATAATTTTACTACTTCCTCTCTAGTTTTTATGTTGATAGACAGAGTGAGCAACCATTTCCTCCTTGTCTGTGCTGCTCTCAGGTCTATATTCCTCCTTGCTTTGCTGCTTCCCAGGATAAAATGAATTTGATTTAAATATTCTTGGGATAACTTTGATTATCATTGTTGTTCTGCCCTCTACATTAATTTTAGTAGACCCTTTTGCTGAAGGTGAGGACCAAAGCTGCACAAAATGGTGAAGTTGTGGACTCACCGTGGATTTATTCAGTGCCATAATGATGATTTCTGTTCTGCTCTCCATTCCTTCCTAATAATTCCTAACATGCTGTTTTCTTTCACTTCCACTGAGCATTGAACTGACACTTTAATTGACCTATTATAGCTTCAAGGTATCTATTATTTTTCCCCAAATGCTAAAAAGGTGCCAGATTTCATCAACCCAGGATGGCTTTTCCTCCTGTGTGCATCACATCCCATGGCTCAGCACTGAATTCCACTGCTTTTTGCTCACACACTCTGTACCCCTCCAGTCCATTTCCCTGCCCTTTGCAGTCAGGTTTCACCGGCTTGAAAATCTTGCTAAAATTATCAGTTATCTTTGTCATCCAACCGTTCCAGAAACACAGAGACTAAAGCCATAAGGCTTTAAAAAACATAAATTAGCTACCAGAAAACTCATTAATTCAGAATTAAGGTTGCTCACCTGAGATCTGTTCCATTACCAGCCCAATCCTTCTGTGTTTTACACAGAACAAATGCAAGTGGATGAGATCTGTCTTACCTGAATTAGCAAGCAGCAGCCAAATATTTACTGAGTCACTTATTCAACTTGATTAAATGAACAGAATATTAAAAAAGCAAGAAAACGGGGGAATATATGCAACAAAATCATTCAAGCAAAACAATTCTATTAGCCATTCAAGGAACAGGCTTTTGGCATTAGGGGTGTTGTTTACTAATTGGATTTACTGTAGCAGTGATTACTTAGTGTCTCACAATTTTCTGTACTACAAGATTCACCTCTTTTCTGAATAAAATCTGTTCTGCTTATGGCAAGGTTCCCATTTCCTTCAAAGAGAGTTGGGTCTGGCCTCTCTTGTGTAAGAGGTTTTTAAATGATCTAAATAGTATAATCTTGTTTTCTAGCTGATGTTCGAGCTACTCTGATACTTCTTTGTCTGTGCTTTCAGGAGATAACAGACAGATGGATCATGAAAAAAATAGTTTGAGAATTTTCTGCTCCATGCAGAGTAGCCAGAGAACGTTTGTGAGATGATAAAACCTGTCACAGTAACCTGAATCTTCAGATTTCAGATGTGAATAGTTCAGGAGTGAATGGAGAGCTGAGATTTGTGTTATAGAAGCTACAATGAACTGGATAAAACAATATTTATTTCTCCAGAGTGCTTACAGTAATTTCTTCTGTTGAGCCTCTGCAAGCTCAAAACTAAAAGTGAGTTCTCTCTTTCTTTGTGTTTATCAAGTTTAATGTAGGAATTGATTTGACTCTTAAGTCCTTCCAGGACCACACTGTCTACTCTGCAACAGTTGCTTTGTTTTTCACCTTTCCACCCTCAATATTCAGCCTGAAGTTCACTGATGGTTTTCCCTCTACCCACCACTTCATAAATCTCAGGTCTGAAACCTGTGAATTTTGAGGGGTGCTTTGATGTTTTACAATTATTCATACCTTGTATATTGATATTGTATTTCTCATTCAGAACATCTTTAATTCCTCCTATTCATGTTCCTGTTCCCCTTTGATGGGTATCGTTAGTGGGTTCTTATTCTGTGTGCTGATACCTTTTTCTGTGCACTTTTACAGATCTTGCTTCTTCACTATTGATTTTCTTTTCTCTTTTTATTTGAGATATCTTCTTTATCCTTTAGGTTTGGATTTTTTTTTTTCCAGTTTATGGATAATTGTTTATTTTTTCCATATATATTTGATCTAGTATCTTTGCCTTAAACCAATTTCCCTAGAAAGCAGCCAGTCAAAAAGAACCAGACAAGAATAGAATTCGTTTCAAGGGAATTTTGATTTAAAATGAAAGCACAGGAAAATCCAACCTGTCTCTCCATCACTCTCCCTCCTTCTCTCCCCTCCTCAGCATCTCTTCTTCTGTCTCCCCAGTCCCCCTGCTCTCCCTCCTCTCATTTCTTCAGGACAGCAGCCTTGCATTGGCTCTGTCTCCTCCTGCTGTAGCCGGGGTTTGGGAGCTCTGTGTCCCTGATTTGGGGTTTGGGAGCTCTGTGTCCCTGATTTGGGGTTTGGGAGCTCTGTGTCCCTGATTTCCTGGGCAGGTTATGCCCTTGTGAAGTGCTGCCATCTCTGAATGCCATCCTGGCCTGGTGGGCTGTGGCTGCTTCTCAGAGACGGCGTTTCCAGGCGCAGAGAATTAAGCAGATTACTAAAATTTGTTTTTTAGCCCCCTACCCTGCAGACATGGGATCTCAATTCTCCTCTCTTCCCCAGACTCGGGGTGGATGACTTGGAGCAGATCCTTTGATTGCTCTGTGCTCTGGTTCTGCTTTCTCAGGGCAGCAGGGCTGGAGGCTCCTCTGGGTTTCATTAGAGGAGCCCAGATGCATCCAGAGCAGGATTGAGGTGCTGCAGTTCCGGGGTGCTGGAGGCCACACAAATCCCTCACGTTGGCTGTACATTAAGGGGGTTTTTGCTTCCTGTCTGGGATTATTGTGTTTTATCACGGCTGAGAGCCTTGCCAAGAGTTACCTCATGCTCCGTGAGTCCCTGAGCTGTGCATGGGAGCAGTGGGGGCTCTGCAGGCAGCGCTGACCCGGGGTGTCACACAAAGTGCTGCCCCTTTTTGGCAGCCACTGCACCGAAGGCTCAGTGCAGGACTCACCCCAGAGCTGCCACATTAAAGAGTAGCAGTCCCAGGCTTGCTTCAGACTCTCCAGACTGCCTCTTTGACACATATTCTCCTTTTATCCCTCCATTCTTCTGTCTCCTTTCCTTCTCATCAACCAGAACATTCGTGGCCTGCTGATGTGATTAGGAAAACAGAGCATTCTGGAGAGATGTATTGATTGAGTGCTTTATAATAAAAGTTAGTAATGTTTAATTTCTTGTTGTCAGCTTTCATTGTGCTAAAGAAATCAATTCGCTATTGTCTCTTCTCCATTATTCAATTGTCTAATAAGCTACTTTGCAGTCCCCTCAAAATCAAATTTTAATGATAAATCACTGTAGGAATGGAGAGCACATGAACCCATGTACATGAGGATTATCCCAAATCCATAGTAGCTGGGATGCACTTCTTTCCAATTAGAAATGATTTTTTTCTTTTCTCTTTCTAAAACAGTCACTAAGCCAGGTTTTCTGTCCTTTCTCTAAACTCCACAAGATGTTTGCTATAACTTGTTTTCTCTCATTTAGGATTCCTGTGCTATCAAACCCCCTCTGAATCTTGAATTTCACTCTCGAAGTGATACCTCTCCTCTTTTTCCCTGCCTACCTCTCTCACCCCACACCAAATTAGTGCTAAAAAGCAGAGACAGAGTGGCCTAGTAGGAGAGAAGAGTGCACTCAAAACCTTTCTCTTTACTCTGCCTTTACCCCAGCTCACAGCAAAGCAAATTCTCCTCTCTCCAGAGCAGCCCCAGGAGCTGTCTGTGAGTCAGGGAGTGCAGAATTCCTGACCTTCCCTGGGATCCCAGCACGGATGGGGATGGCACGGGTAGGAAAGGGCTGGAGCTGGAGCTTTGTGTGTTCCAGGGCTGCTTTTATTTCCTGCTGCACGGGAGAGGCTCTGAGCTCGCTTTTGCTGCTGTATTTTCTAGCTCAGGTCTGTGGGTTCTGCTTTCTCTAGAACTGGGGGCTGCAGCTAAGTCCTGATTCACTGCCTGAAGAATAGAGTTTAAGAGGTGGTTTAAGAGAAACAGAATTTTAAGAGAAATTAAATAAGTATATTATTTGTGAGGTAGGCTGCTCTTTGAGTCCTGGGAGGGTAAAAACACTAATTTTTAATATTTACCTGAAATAAAGTGCTGAATCTGTCTTTCATGTTTAGTGATATATAAACTGTTAATAAGAAACTGTTTTAAAGTATTCCCACCTCTTTGAAAATAACTTACATGTGCATTACGCCTAACAATTATTTTGTAAAATTTATTTTCATTGCAAAGGGTGCTGTTTGGGCATACCCAAGTTTTAACCCAGACTCACCTTGCTTCTATTAGCTGAGCACAAAAGTCTCCCTATTCTTGGGCCCATGGATAAATGAACCAACTTCACAAACACCACGATATTCAGGAAACAATGTGCCTGAACACTTGTATTTGTGCACGAGGTAATTAATCATTTCTTACATTGGGAAAGCTGTAACATAGATCTCAATAATGTAATGCACACTGAGCCGTTGCTTTCATCTGTTCATAAATCAGGTCACAGTGCAGCCACCATTCTATTTTTGCAGCTCGCAGGGTAGTAAAGTAAGAAGTTTATTGCAAGTTGGTAATAAGAAGGGAAGTAACGGCCTGGGAGGCACAAGGGTGAACGAGTTAATGAGTGAGAAGTTTGAGTTTTCTTATTGGTTTTAACCCTCTATAAATTTAATGGCTTCCTTTTAAATGCCTCTTAATGAGAAAAAGCAGAGCGTGAGTTACTTAATGGTGTTATTGAAGGCTTTATCTTGTTATTGAAAGGGAATGGTGTAGTTTATCCAGGGTAAATCTAGAGAAAAATAACTTTACATCAGGGTGGAGATGCTCTGTGGGATTGGTGACAGTGGGAAGGACAAAGTGCAGGGGTGTTCTCTGTCAGGGTAACTGGTGAAATGGGTAATTAGTGATGTTCATTAGCTTATAGAGACTGTAATGAGTTCAGGAGGCTTAGAGGTGTCTGTCTGCTTCCTGTGAGCTGGGGTTTGCAGCCCTGAGCAGCTCCTGGGCCCATCCTGCAGCTCTGGGGAGTTTGATTCCACAATCTGTGCCTTTGCACACCTCCTCAGCTGCTCCTGGAAAACTGGGAATTCCCAATTTCTAATTCGTGGAAATTATCCACGTGGGAATACTGTGCATGAATGGTTACATGGGATCCGTTAGCTGCCATAAACATAATTCTAATTCTATAACTTTATCAATAATCCTTTCGAAATAATAAAAAAGGGAATTCCTAAGGGTTTAGTGCTGGAGTGTCTGAGGTTCTTTGGAGGGATTGGTAAACAATATTTTTACTAATGCAGGCTATTATGGGATATAACTCTAGAGGTTATAGCATAGAAAGCTTCTCACTATTTACAAATAAAAGCAAGGCATTTAAATAAATGGGATTTAAAATAAATGGGGTTTAAAATAACGGGATTTAAAAATATGTTTTCAGTACATTTTGTATTTGAGTCAAATCAACTAAAAGCAAATAAAAACTCTATGGAGAGAACATATATTTTTCTAAATTTTTCATGGAAACAAACTGTCATTTTTCACTTTTTTCCTAACAATCATATGTTGCAACTGCAAAGATTTTCCAAGGGTAAAAAGACAATTTTTCTTTTTCTAGTTAGGAATATAGGTAAAAAGATTAAAAGAGGGCTATGACCTGCTTTCATTTACGCCACTATAGATCAGATTTAAAATATCTATTTAATTAGATTTGGCCCGATTTAATGTTTAAACATATCAGATTGTGGAATCTGCTGAGGACAGTGGTGATGTTCCTTTTCAGGAGATGCAGATTGGGAGATCCTTATGTCCCTTATAGAATATCCTGAGTCAGAAGGGACCAACAGGGCTCAAAATGCCTTTAGAACAACGTGGGGAGATGGCAAGGAAAAACTCTCTAAAAGTTCTCTGCTTTTACCCACAGCACATCTCCGAAGAGTTTCTGGGGATAATGTTCCACCTTTTTTGCCTTATCCAGCTGTGCACAAGGCAGAGGTTTCCTGTCTCCAAAGTGCCTCCCTTACCAAACCCCCATCCCTAACTCATGATTAACCTACAAGAATCTGAGCTGTACCTGCTAATTGCATTTTTAGCCTCAGTAAACACTAATGTAACAGTGTACATAGATATTTCTGTGATGGTTTTGATGGTTCCACTGGTTGTTAATCTTTCAGCTGCTCAAAATGAAGCCAGTTTCCTGCACAGTCATAGCACAGACCTCTCATCCTCACAAATCTGAGCACTTGGTATGGCTAACGATGCACTGACTACATAAATGATACACTGAATATGTAAATGATGCTGCGAGACCCCAAACAGCAAGAAGGTTAGATATATTAATTAGATATTACACTTAGGAGATAGCAAATTCGTTGAAATTAAACAGTCCTGTGGCATTTCTGCTCTGTGCAGGGCTGGTCCCCTCCTAGGGATGGAGCAGGAGATTTGATGGCTTGAATATTGGCTGAGTTCTACTTGACAGCTCCAATTTCTGGCACTGCTGGATCAGTGGTTGTGCCACTGTGGGTGCTGGGTCCTGGCATCTCAGCTGAAGGGGCACTGCTCTACCTCTGCTCACAGCAAAATGTATTCCCCTGAGAAAGATCACATCAGATAGATTTTTTTGTTTTGTTTTGTTCTGTTTTTTTCTTACCTTCTAATCTTTTTTAGAAAGTATTTGCTGAAGACATGAGAGCTTCCCTGGAGAGACCTCACTGGCACTTTCTGGCTTCTGAAACCATCCCAGTGCAGAACTGGCCTGGTGTAAGGTGGATTTGAGCGGGGTTTAAGGGTTTCTTGCTCAGGAAGGTGCTGTCCTGTTGCTGCTCCCTGATTTCTCCTTTGGCACCCACGGGTGTGAGTCTCCTGTCAGTGCTGAGACCTGGAGGCAGAGTGAGAGGAGGAAAATCTCTGGGATGTGCTGGATGCACGCACAAGAAGCCTTACAGTTGCTGTTAAATCCAGCCATAAATGCATTCCTGGGAGGAGAAGGAGGCCCAGCAATGCTGTTTCTATCAGCTTATTGAGGGTACAGTGCTGCAGAACAGAACCCACTGCATGTACATCACAGCAGGTAACAAACAGAACTTAGTGATGTGAAATGTTCACACAGACCTCTGGCGTTTCAAATTCCTGCCTGCAGGGACTGGAACTCACTCCAGTATTTTATAAATTAGTATATCAGTGGATATAACTATTTTGACCCAGATAACCAGCTTATTAATCAAGGTAATATAGGGATGTGTAAGATGAATTGTAAAGGATTGCTGTTCACAAGCCCTTAAAGCCAGAAAAGACCATCACATGTGTCTTGTTGACCTTCTGCCTAGCACAGATCACAGAATTTTGCTTGCCATATCAGGACCCAAATCCATCAAAAGCTCAGGAAGCCTTGCTCCAGTGCACTCTGGCCACAGGACCCGCTTGTTTCTTCAAGAAGGTTTTAAAGAAAACATCGATTACACTGAGAGCTATGGCTGTCATCTTGTAAGTAAGAATCATAGAGTGATTTGGCAGTGCAGTGTACCTTTGGGAGGGATTTTCTCTCCTCCTGTAGCCTTTAAAGCTGCTATAAAGGCCATTTAATATGCTGGGGGAGGACATCCTTGACTGCAGGCAGTGTCTGGGCAGAGGCTGTCCTGACTCAGGCTGTGCCCTCAGCAGAGACAGCCAGAGGGTCTGAACCCTTTGCAGTGTTCATAGGTGTGTGCCTGGGCAGCTCCTGGATGTAGCAGAGCAAACATCAAGCAGGAAAAGGGAAATGTGCTGTAATTTAGCAGAGTTTGGGGCTTTTTTCCCATTTCCCTTTATGCTGAAGATCTTACCTGCTCCTTTAAAAGTCTAGAATATGATGTCCAAGATGGCTCAAAACTGTTTGTATTTCTTCATTCCTCTCATGGAGAAAAAAAAAACCAGTGTCCTGTCTTTTTTCCCTTTATGCATTCATTTATTTATTTTACTGCAAACAGTACGCTAGAACCAGTCTTCTGTAACAGCTGACTAAAATCTCCCTTTAAGTAAGAGTTACTTTGAATTGCAGATTTCTTCCTGCACCTCCTTAGGGTTTGTGTCTGTGGTGGATTTTAGAGCTCAGATGCAGGTGCCTGGTTATCTGCAGTGAGGATGTCAGTGCTGAGGAGCTCTCTGGGAGCAGTTTTGGGCTCCCAGCTGTCTCCCATCTCATGCTGTGTTGCCATGATTTTCTGTATTGTCCATTTTCCTAATCTTAAGCCCATTTGGAAGAGCAGGTCCCTGGGCATGTCGGGCATTTCTTCAGTGAAAACCAAATGGTTTTTAACTCTGTTCATTCCCAGTTCTGATGACACTGCAGCACCATGAGGTTGGGCAGGCCCTTCCTGCACCTGTAGGGTCCTGCCAAGCCTGAATTGGGCAGGGAGCCCTGGTGATGGGTGCAGGGAGCCTGGCTGCACTCTCAAACCCCAAGCTGGTGCTCCTTGGTGACAGAAATACAATCAGGATTTGGTTTGCTTTGCAAAGGTTCTGGTTCCACCTGCTCAGCTGTACCCAGCCAAGGGCCAGAGACAGAGACCAGAGATAAAATCCTGCCACTCTCATGTACTTTCCTGCCTTGTCCAGAGCCTGCTTCCACCCCTAAAGAAGCTGAGAAGAGTTTTGGTGTTGCTCTAAACTGTACGTAGCTTCCCCTGGCTTTCCAGTGCTGGTATTTTTTTTAAATGGAGTGATGCAACCAGGATATAGAAAACTGCCTGGATTTAATCTTTTTAAATTGAGCAATGAAATAAAACTTTTAATCCTCTGCGTGTATGGAGAATTTAGGTTTTCTTGGACATCAGTGATGTCTACACGGCTCTTAAAATGAAAATATATGATTCCCATAGTTGAATTCAGACACAAGATGGCAGAATCAGAAAGAGGAGAATGAATCACTGTCACAAATGCTGTTCCCCTGCTGCACTGACAAGGGAAGATAAAATAGAATCATTAAGCCAGGGAACCACTTACAGATTTGAATTTGGATCTCCTGTACTGAGAACAAGCATCTTTTCCCCTCAGCACTAAGTGGGAGGAGCGTGTTCTGTCATTGTATTCCAGCATTTGGCGTTATTGCACGAGTTAGTGAGGAAATGCAGAGAAGAGGGTATTAAATGTCACCTCACAGCAGCATTCTTCTAAACTGCACTCCCTCCTGGTCTCTGAAAGTAGGTGTTTTCCACTGAAAATAAATTGTTTTTATATTTCTTTCAGCAGAGGAGCATAATTAGAGCCATGCGGGAGGTTGATTATGTAGTTCAGTGTGTGAAGACCACTCAGAAAACTGGAGAGAGAGGGAGGGAAATAACTTAGACTGATGACAGTTTAGGCAACTGCCTGGTTTTGGACTGTTGTACCATCTTTAAACAGGCTCGGGTCACTGATCTTTCATCTCTGCAGGCAGAGGGATGAGAGGACACATCCCCTAATCCTGCAGCCCAGAATGCAAAGGAGAGGGAGACGTTTGTGTGGGGAGCAGCTGGGAGGGAAGGAAGCTCTGGTTATAATCACTGGGTCCACCTGAGTGGGGGCAGGATGTGAACCTGAGCTGTGTATTTCCCTTAGGAGCCACGGGATATTTTGGAAAGGCTTTTCAACGCCTTAAAGTAATTTTAATTTATTGTTACAAACAACGACTGTGAACTGGGGGGTTGTGCTGACTTTGTCACTGCTGATTGAGGGCTCTGAATCTCGAGCAGCCTGGTGAGCAGAGCAGGGCTGTGTAAGATAAGCTGCTGCGCCTTCTTCCTGTCCCTCTGGGGTTAAAAATAGGGGAAAAAAATGTTTAGAAATTTTGAATTAGGTCACTTCATCAAGTGTTTTACCCTCCTGTCTTTTCCCTTCAAGTTAATGTAGTTTCCACAGGTAAAATTGTTGACTGTGCCTGTGTTTCTCCTGCTGGCTTTTTTTACCAAATGCATTTTTCTGATTTTTCAAGGAATGTTTTGCTCTGACCAAAGCCAGCCATGTGTTCATATTTTCCCTTTTCCTCACTGAGTGTCTCCTGCTCAAAGCAGTGACAGGGATGACATGGAGCAAGGTGCAGCTCATCACAAAGGGTGTTTTCTGGACAGGATGCTTCTTGTCCTCTTGGTGTTCATTTTCCACAAGCCTCATAACAGAAATCAATAAAAAAGAAACGTGCTAGCAATGATAGTGTAAATTATTAGGGGGAGGAAAGGTCTTGGAGTTAGAACTAGGGCAAGGGCTCAGCAGAGAGGTTTCAACTTCCTCAAAGTTGCCTTTGTAGATTTGTGTTTTACTTCCATTTATCCATCCTGACGTGGTAGTGTGTTTTCCATTACGGACTGGAACCACAGTGGTGACCTCTGCAAATGTAGGAAATGGATTCTGTCCCCAGGGGGTTCCAGTGGATAATTATCTGTGGTAGCACATAAGGACAGCCTCTCTTCCTGCAGCATTTCATACAAGTGTGCAGTTGAAAGAGAAAGAACTTCTGTTGCTTTTCATGCACACACTTGATGCCCACTGCCCTGGCTCTCTATTCAGGACAAGGTGTAGTTGTGTCATTCTCTGAATGGTGTTGTTCTTCTCTTGATGCCTTAGGTTTTAACTTTTATATGTTTCAAATCCTGCATTCCCAGTGTGTAACTCTGCAGTGTCCTGCAGCCTGGGAGCTGCTGCTCTCTCATGCTGAGACAGACAGAACAAAGCCTCTCCAGGCTGCTCTCCAAGGACACCCAGCCCGGCCTAGGCCCAAAATGTGTAACCCAGCATCTTGAGAAGGGGGGCAAGCTGAGGGGAAATTCCATCATTAGCTAAAGTTTAATTGGTGAAATTGGGTTGAGATGCAGATGGACCAAAGCTATAAAACTGTGAAGAACTCGTGACTCGGGGTCCATCTTGGGTGCAGCCTTTGGCCTGCCCAGGGTGTGCCTCTGACGGCCTTTCAAATAAATACCTACCTTTATTCCCTTATTCCTGTCTGGTCTCTGTTTTTTAGGTGGCTGCTTCAGGCATAACTCTGAGTTTCTTTTTTCTTTTTGAATTATTTCACTCTTTTCAAACCATCAGTGCATGTATATCCTGCAGCTGGATTTTTCTGCAAACATGTGTGCAAAATAGTTTTTTTGTTCTCAAACATGATGATTGCTCAATGGTAATGGCTGCAATAAAATATTTCAGTTCATCTGTGCAGGCCTCTGTGATCCATAAACATTATAGCCCACAGGAACAACACCGGAACAATCAGTTGTGAAACAGGTCAGAACCAAACTGGGTTTTAGGGTTGTGTAAAATAGGAGAAGAGAACATGGCTGGCCAAGGCNATGGTGTTGTTCTTCTCTTGATGCCTTAGGTTTTAACTTTTATATGTTTCAAATCCTGCATTCCCAGTGTGTAACTCTGCAGTGTCCTGCAGCCTGGGAGCTGCTGCTCTCTCATGCTGAGACAGACAGAACAAAGCCTCTCCAGGCTGCTCTCCAAGGACACCCAGCCCGGCCTAGGCCCAAAATGTGTAACCCAGCATCTTGAGAAGGGGGGCAAGCTGAGGGGAAATTCCATCATTAGCTAAAGTTTAATTGGTGAAATTGGGTTGAGATGCAGATGGACCAAAGCTATAAAACTGTGAAGAACTCGTGACTCGGGGTCCATCTTGGGTGCAGCCTTTGGCCTGCCCAGGGTGTGCCTCTGACGGCCTTTCAAATAAATACCTACCTTTATTCCCTTATTCCTGTCTGGTCTCTGTTTTTTAGGTGGCTGCTTCAGGCATAACTCTGAGTTTCTTTTTTCTTTTTGAATTATTTCACTCTTTTCAAACCATCAGTGCATGTATATCCTGNTTGTGAAACAGGTCAGAACCAGGTTTTTAGGGTTGTGTAAAATAGGGGAAGAGAACATGGCTGGCCAAGGCCAAATCATGTAACAACTTACAAGAGAGCTGAAAAGTCTTTAATTGAAAAAGCTTCTGAACTGGAAGTCAAAGTTGCTGCCTAAGGTGTCTCTGGAGCATTTTGCATTGGATATGTGCCTGTGCTGTATTGAATGTGTGCTGTTTGCAAACTGACCTCTCTGGGAGGGAATCTTCTCAGTCAGGTGTCATGAAACTCTTTATCACAAACCCAGGCCATAAACAAACCAGAAATTTCTGACTACTGTATAAGAAGACAGACAGCAATAACTGGCTGAAGTTAATGAACTGCTCTGAAGGGGGCATCTGCCTCTGCCTGTGTTTATTAGTGACAGGAGCTGGTTTGAATTCCAGCATTTCACTCCTGTTCCTGCCAGCATTCAGCTCTGCAGCTCTCACAGCCACACTTCAGCCTGCTGCCCTCAGCTGTATTTTGATTGAGGCTCATAATATTTTAAGACAGCTTTGTGTTTCCAGATATCAGAGAAAATGGATTTGTAAGTCCCTTGACTCCTGTGCCATACACACGAGCTGCCTTCCCACGGCATGGGAACGGGTGAAACAACCAAAATGTCATTCACAGAGGGCTCAGCATTTGAAGGAGTTCAATATTAATTGCCTAGCGGGTATTTTCTAGAAAAAGAGACTTAATATCATGACATTCTGCGCTTAGTACAGGGCGAAAGGGCAAAGGGAAAAGAACCTAAAGCTGACAGGATTTTAAACGAAGCGAATTGAAAAAATTGAGGCAGGTGAGTTTTCATGAAGTACCCACAGAGGCTGATGCAAAATCGCTGCTGGTTGCTGGCCTCCAGCTGGGCTTTGCACCACTCATCCCCACCCCTGCACTTGGATGTTCAGCCAGCTCTAAATCCACCTCTCAGTCTGCTCACCCAGCCCCTTTATCAACAGCTCCCCTGTGAGGGTCTGGTAGGCACATGGTGGCAGAGGTTTTGCTGAGTTCAGGCAGGCACTACCCACTGCTCCTCTTGCCTGCCAAGCCATCCCTCATCCCAGAACCTCCTCAGGTTTCCCGTCGTGATTTCCCCTTGGTGAATCCATGCTGGCTGCTCCTGATGTCCTCCTTGTCCTTCACGTGCCTGGAAATCTTTTCCAGGATTATTTCCCCCATCATCTTGCTGAGGTGAGGCTGTCGAGCCTCTCATTCCTTTTGTCCTCCCACCTGTCCTTTCAGAACACAGGAGTGGCATTGGATTTCCTCCAGCTCTGGTTTGTGTGTTTTCTCTCCAGGTGTTCTGCAGTCAGCCTAGGTAGATTGTAATTTCTGAGTAAATAAAGAAGAAACAAGTGGTTTTCTCCAAAGCAAGGCGCTGCTTCATTAGAATGAAAGCCAGCAAAGGGGAGTGAGGCAAATTTGAACTTGGAGAGCAGAACCACCATAATTCACCTCATTCTCACTGTGTTAAACCTGCAGCCACCTGTTACAGTGACAAAAAACAGCCTGAACACTTGATTATAAAAGAGAAAAGCCCCCCTAGTATTAATAAAACAGCATTCTGTCTCATCTCAGAGTCCCATCTTGCACATGTAAACTCCGGGTGCTAGACAGGGATTTTCCTTGCCGTGCTGTGATGATTGTTTTCCATGGTGGGACAGGAACAGCTGAGAGCAGGGATTGGCAGGAAACACCACAGGCCACCACTGCTACGGCCAAGGTCTGTAACATCCAGAGTGGTGCAGCTGCAGCAGCTTTGCCTCACAGCATCACCGTGAGAGTGGAGAGAACCTCTGGATGTGCTTTACAGCCAGGCAACGTGGGAGGAGGCACCTGCAGCTTGGGAGGATGAAAAAGCTCCCCCTGAGTCTGTCAGTCTGGGGCATTTAGAGTCACCCCTTTCAGATCAGTGCTGTGTGTTTTCCTAACGTAAAAGACCAAAGTTCTGTGTATTCCTAGAAACAGGGTAATGTTTTCTAGTTATTAAAAATAAAACCTTTTTGGGAACGAGCTGTGGATTCTGCAATTCTGTGGAAACACAAGGAAAAAGTTTCAAACGTGCCTGTATCATACAGACAAGAGATGCCTGAAATGCACTTAGCAGGCATTCATTTTCCAGGCTGTAATGATGATGTTACAAGGGAAACAGTGGGAGTTAGGAAAACTGGAATTTTCTCCCCACCTTTGCCACTGATTGTTTGTGTATTGTGGAAGAAATGTTGTAATGTTTGAGTCTGTTCTCTGCACTCTGGATAAGGCACATTGAGGCAACAGCCCTGCAAAGGGTCTGAAGAGCACATATTGTGCTGTGTGAGAAACAGGGCTTCTCTCCTGAGGGAGAATTAATTCATATTTGGTGAGGCAGGACGCTGAAATCAGCTGATGTAAAGTTTTACGTGCATAGATAAGAAGATGGAAGATTAAGAAATATAAAAGGCAAAGGAGGAGAAATGAGATTTTGGTCTTGATCTTCTTTTCATGCCTAGCAAAACACACAGCCAGGTGCTTGAAGTCAGAGATAGTGGTTGGCCATTTTGGAGGCAGCTGTCATTGAGCAGATAAATATTAATCAAGGTTTGTGTTACTTAGAGTAAAACTGGGAGTAGAGGACTGGTGAGGGAAGTGTATCAGTGGCAGGATTCACAAAGTCAGCCTCTACAACCCAGTGATGCTGTGCTCCTCCTTCCTTCAGGAAATCAAGCATTAGAAGTTGTTTTCTTGCTTTCTTTATTATTTTCCAACACTTTCATTTCCCTCCTACACCAAGCGCTGCAAGCGCCTCTTGCTCCACTCCTGCTTTCCCCTGCCATCATTTTGGTTTGAATCCTTGTGTGATTCAGTGTGGTCACTGGGGAAACATTGCTTTAATGATTTGGTATTTAACTGCTCAGTGTTCCTTGCATCACAGAGGAGTGGCAGCGCTGACAAAGTACAGGCTGCCCATGGGGAGCAGTAGATCAGTGCAGAGACGAGTTGCTATGGTAATACATTACAGAGCAATGAGGGATTTGGGAAGATGCATCTGACAGTTTGAGGTAAAGGATCATCATTTCCTTGCAGCTTGCAAAAAGTGTCATAATCTGAATTTCAGTCGGCTTATTTTTCTTTTGCTTTTGCTTTCGTGAGGTGACATTTCTGCATAGCCTTGAGCATGCTACCAAACAAAAAGGGAAAGGCTCTGTTCTCGTGTAGGCAAGAGTTCAAATAAAAATGGAGAGAAGAGGTCACTTCTGAGGCAATTAATGGATAATATGGTCCAATGACTGCACAGGTTCTCCATATGTCCTTGCCTCTCTCTCACTTGAATACACAAATCTTCATTTTATGGGCATGAGTGATGCATGAAAGGGAAACACGGAACTTGTGAAAAGTAGTCTCTAGTCATAAGACATATTGTAAGATAGAGTGAAAGATTCCTGAGAATAAGGGCCAAGAAGAAGAAAGTCATCAAAGAAAAAATTAACAATAGACTCCCACCCCACCCCCCAATTTGTTTCTCCAATGTGCATGGAATTAGAAAAAAAGAGGCAGTAATGACAGAACTTGAAAAATAACTGTAATGTTTTAATTTGAAAACCGAACAGTAGCACAAACCAGGTGTATTTTCTCTTTTCAACCTTTTCCTCAGATATTTGTCTAAGTATTAACACCCATTTTTTTTATCTGTGTGTGGAGACAGGAGTGGGATATTTTATGTAAATAGGTAAGGGACAGTAAAGTATTTCCCTCCAGGACCAAGAAAATGGTTCTTGAGTCAGGTATTTATATACTTTATGTTTACATAATAATACTTTTTGAACAATTTCACTCCCTATCTCTGAGAGGTGTAAGAACTCCCCAGAATCTAATTACTCCTGAGATTTTCTAATTTTGTACCTTTGGATAGGAATTTGTACTGCACACAAGAGGAGTATTTTTACTGGACTATCTGGCACTTAATTTTTGCTTTCAGCCAATTTGAATTCCACCAAACCTACAGAAGTTTCTCTAGGGCAGGTTCAGGCACAGGAATTGCATTTCAGTGTGTCCCTTTAGCACTCTAGAAGTTTCTGTGGGGATAATTTCAATTCCTGCTCTGGATAGAGACCTGCAAGATGTGGCTTTCCAGTGCTCAGCCTACTCAGTCATCCACAGGTTTACAGCTCTGGATGTTAAAGCATCCATGGGCTCTAGGACAGATTTTGTTCATTGGGTTCTTTTGGTTGTCTTGGGGTTTTTTTGTTTGTAAAAAATGAGCCAGTGCTGATTTTTAGAATACACAATACCAATGCCTGAATTCTATTAGCTTTTAAAAGGACTTGTCTTCCTGAGGGCCTTGAACAGTTTTGGAAAACACAACTTGTACATCAAACGTAGAAAGGGCACTGAAGTAACCCACTCTCGACCTCAGGTAAAGTCCTTCTCTTAATTCAGATATCAAATTAAGGGTTGCTGTACAGCACCTTAGCTCCAGGCAAGATTGGAAGCTTGAGCTAAGAGCGGACATTTGCTGTTAGGAGAGAAACCAACCTAAGCTGTGTTGTGTAACAAATCATTTCCTCCTATTAGATTTGTCATAAATGCATGAGCAATGGTAATTCCTTGATCTAATATCAAACCTTTGGGAGCAATGTGTTTGAGTGATGTCATTACATAATGTTTGAAGCTGCTAATGTGATTACCTGGGATCACTGGAGAAGCACGAGGCTGGAGGAGACTGCAGAAGGGTTTGGCTGTGCTCATTCTCACAGACTGCTGCCCTGAGAGCCTGTGTGCTGCAGCTGAAATCCCTTCTTCCTCTGGGATTGTTTTTCATTCCTGTTGCTGACACTTGTGGCAAATGCTGCTGCAGTTATGGATTTAAAAGTCATGAGAGGGAAAGAACCCAAGAATCAAAGCAAATGTTTCTCGGGTTGCAGAACACGACACAGGGGGAGAGAGCTTGGCTGTGATCAGCCAAATGAGCTCTCCTTTTCCTCCTCGTGATGTTTGCCCTGGCAGACAGTGACCTCTGTAGGCTGGGGGTTTGGTTTTTTAGCAATTTCTGGAGCTGCTGTAGAGCATCAGGCAGCTCAGTTTGGGCACAGAATGAAGGGGGATCCCTGCAGGCAGGAAAAGTGTCCATCAGAGCCTCTTCATGTCGCAATGAGGCTCTTTTTCTGCAAATGTTTGATTACTGCTCATTCTGCTGAAAATGGTGGCAAATAAAAGTAATTATTATTTTCACTTCCACAGAAACCCTGTTTGCATTCCATAGTTTTGCCCTGATTCCTACACTTTAATATGGATTGCCTCGTTCCTCCACAGAAATGTTGGTTTGTATTTTAAAGAAAGAAGCGAAAAGGAAGAAGGCATGGGTTTTTCTTTTCCTTTTTCACGATGCTCTAAAGTGACTAAATCTGGCTTTTACAATTTCTGCCTCTGTGATTATGCTTAAAAATGCATGAGCTGTTCTAGGCACATCTGTAAAACGCTCTGAGCAGTGCCTGTAGTACAAATGATGTCATGCCCTTCCAGTACTTGTCTGGTGAAGATCACAGAAAAATTAATTCAATTATGTGTTTTGCAAAATAGAGCTTTTTCTCTTACCAGGCAATTTTCAGTGAAAACATGCACCACATCTATTGATAATGTGTGATCTTTATGACAATGGAATCCGAGCATGTTTTAATTTGGGGGACTAGATCTGACTGATTAAAGTTTTCCATCCACTCTGTTGATGATGTCCTTTGGTCACAGTGCTGTTAGATCTCCATCCCAAATGTAAATCCCTCTCATCTGAAACTTTCATATATTGCTCAAATATTCCTCTGCAGCCCCCTGCTGAGGCACTGGGGGTGTCCAGCCTCTGGTAGAGGTTAGAATGCACATTTGCTTCCTGGAATGTAAACCCTGAAAACCAAATCCTTGAATCAGGGCTTCAGGTATTCTCTGTGCAGTCAAACAGGTGCTTTAATGATTTCTTCTTCACCATAAGTTCATTGCCCACATTTGAAGCAGCCAGTTTCACTGATTCTTGGTACTTATGCTCAGAAAGGGAAGAAGAATTGAGCCCCTCTCACCCCTTTGGTTTTTGGCATGGATTGAGGAAGGATTTACACCACTGCCTCAGTAGTCAGGTGCTTGAGATACAGAATAGAAAAATGCTGCTCTTTCCCTGAGACCTTTGCTCTGTCTCCTCTCTTGACCTGCTCTGCCTTTTCCAGAGCTCTCAAAGAGCCTGTTCAGAACAGGAGCTGAGGTCTGGAACACTGAAGTCTGCACATGCAGCACAGATTTCTCTGGCCTGATGGAGCTGTTACACTGATGAGGATCAAAGTCCCATAACCTGCTTTAATGAGCTCTGAGCTTCCTTTGTGTTGACATGCAAACACTTTCTTTGCAGTTAAAGATTATTTCAGCTTGATCAAAATCACTCCGAATGTGGTAACATTGATCCAAATTTGTCAATGGCTGCGTATGTTTAAAGTATTGGAAGAGATTTTTAAGGACAGATGTAATAGTAAGAGTTGGTGTTCAACAGGAATTCAGCACCTTGCTGTTTACGACATCTGCGTTAAATTTCCTGCTTATTTAGATGGTATATTTCAGAAATATTCTGGTCTCCATGTTGCCATAAAGAAAGCAAAAGAGGTTTTGGGTGTTACAAGTGTTAGGCTCTGGCAGTGGTAAATCTGGTTTAGATGTCAAATACACAATTATCATCGGGGACAGCTAAAAACACATCTCTTTGCTCTTTGTTAATGTTGCTTTTTGTTTACATTCTGGGCAACAAAGATGCCTTAGCTTATCAATAAAGTATCAAGTATCAACAAATGGGTCAAAAAATTTTTCCATCTTGATGATAACTCTGTCTTGACTCCTTGCATGTGGCTTTGTAGTCTGAGATCTTAAGGCAACCTTTCATTAAGGACAATCTGCTTTATTTATGGCACAATCTGATAAACAGGTTGAGAGAAACAGCATTGACCTATATATAATTATTTGATCTAGATATTGGAGGCTGAGTCAACTCTGGGGCATCTCTCTTCCCTTCCTTTCTTGAATTTACTGCCACTTATTCTTATCAAATCCAGTCAACTGTAAATTCAGGAGGAGACAGGAAGCAGACTATGGATCCATCTGAGCATTACGAGCTCCTGCCATTAAACCCTGATGATCTGAAAAATCCAACAACCATTAGCAGAAATGTTTCATCCCTCTTTTGCGTGTTAAATCCAGAGAGAATCTACCAGGCTTGTCCTCTTGTTCATTCACATGTGCCTTCCATTGTAGGTTCCTTTTTTTTTTTCCCAAGAACTTCTGCTATTCAAAGGTAACGTGGAAGTTTCTTTGGTTTCCAATGCCATTAGCTGTAGGTGGGGCTCTTAAAAAACACAGATGTGGCTGTTAGAAGGTTGTTTGTAAAGCACTTTAGTGATTTGTTGTGGGAAACGACCTCTGCAGGCACAGAAATACCAGATATTTATTTATCTGATCTCTTTAGATCAACTTCATTTCTCTGCATCCAGCTCTCCTAAACTCACACTTCCCATGTGATATGGAGCTCTGCCTGTGTTTTGGCAGCTTTTCCATGGGCTCTTTCTTGCTCTTCTTGATGCTGTGAGTGGCACAAAGATGCTGTGGCCTTGTCCAAGGCTGTCACCAGTGTCCCAAGGTGTGCCCAGACTGGAGCTGAGCTCCCTGGGGCAGGGATTGCCCTGGGCAGAGTGGGTGTGCAGAGGAACAGGACAAGGATCAGTGTGAGAGCAGCACATGCTGTTAAAACTCAGCTCATTTTCCACATGGCTTGGAAACAGGGATTTGTGCAGGATTCTCACAGAGGGAAAATGAACCACTGCCACCTGCAACCAAAGGGAAAAGCGTGAGTATTTATCTTTAGTGCTATATATAGGACCTATGGGCATCTTCAATTAGCACAGCTACTGATCAGCTGATTTAGATCACTGGTACCCTGTTGGGTGCTGTGTATTTCAGAGATGATTTCCACAAATTCACATGCTGAAGGAGTTAAAACAGACACTTCTTCAAGTGCCCAGCTGCTCCTCAGACCTGTGTGCTAAATGATGTCAGCTCTTGGAAACGGGAGTTTTAATGAACTTTAAGAGATGAAGGTGGTGAGAAGTCTGTGCTTAACTTCTATCAGCTTTAAAGCCAATGAGTTCAAATTCCTAAGATCTTTGTTTCTAAGGATGTTCTTGGATAGTCTCAGTAAAAGCCCAGTGGTGCGTTTTCACCTGTGAGGGGCTCTTTACCCTTTTATTTTCTTTTTATAAATAAATACCTTTCTAGTCTCTGCTTTGTGGTTGCTGTAGAATAGTCTTAGAGGAGATGACCTGGAAAAGAAAAGAAATGAAAAACAGATTGTAGCTTTTAAGAACTATCTACAGATTCAAAATCCAGGGAAACTGTGATTTGGGAACACTTTTCATTGCTTTTTCTTTTGGCAGCATAAGATTTAGCAGCATTAGCAAACCTGTGTATGAAGTCTGAATATTTCTGTTCCCTTCTGAGAGTAGAGAACACTTTTCCTCCCCACCCTCCCTATGTCATATGGGGTTTATTTGCTGTTTCTTCTCCGCATAGCACTCTCTTGATCAAAGATTAAAGAAAAAACAACAACAAAGACATTTATAGGCACTCCATCTTTTTAAGCCCCGTGAAAAGTGAAACAGGCAGGCTTTCAAGGTGCGTTCTGTATTCATCAGGCTACAGAAAAATAGAACAATATGGGGCCAAAAAGATAGTGGGGAGGTGTGGGGGTTTAAATCATAATAGAATTCAGATTGTAGCGATCAAGGAAGGGAGAAGAGAAAGGCATGAACACACGAAAGCAGAGGTGGGGATAGAAGTTCCTTTGCTTTGTGCTTCTTTCCAGACTGCAGAGGCAGGAGGCTTGTACTGACTGCAGTAACAGAACCAACTAATGACAATCACACTTTATTTTAACAGGGAGAAATATTTCATAGAGAGTGTGCTGCTGTGACCAAGGGCTCTGTGAGCCTCAGACAACTCCCTAAGTATTCCCAAACGAGCCTTTTCAAGTTTCTCCTCACCTTGAGAACTCTGCAGGAAAGTTACTTGTGAGGATAAGTACAGAGGTTACCAGAAATTCACAAATACTGAGGGGACAGGGACAGCCCCAGAAAACTTAGAGAAAAAATGCCTCTCCTCTCGAGTCTTCTGTTCTCGGGAAAAAAACTTTTTTCCCCATGTAAGGAGTGGTTTATCCATTTTTCCTATTCCAAGGGCTCCAGATTCCAATTTCTGTGGCAGTTGTGTGTGTCAGGCCCAGGAAACACTTGAGAGCTGTAGGCAGCTTAAAATGCCAGCCTGCAACCCTGATGTGAAGCACCATTTTCTATTACACATGGAAATTCTTTCAGAGAGGTATTAAGCTCAGTGAGATTTGATGTTTCATGTGTATAAAACACTCTGAATGAGTCCATAATTATAAAAAATACAGATTTATTTTTTTATTTGTTTTTAAAACCACTCATAATAAGTCCTTTTTAACCCAAGGCAGAAAGGCCAGTGCACACAGAGAACTTACCAAGAGCTGCAGACTCTGCTCTGCCTCAGGCTGAGCCTAAGAGCCATGTCAGGCTTTTGGGGCTCCTGGGAATGTTTAGTTGATTGGATTTGTAAATGCTGGCTTGCTAAAAAAACATTGTTTTTCAGAAAAGTTTCGATGTTGAAGAACCTTTGTTGAGATTCCATCAGGTTTCTTTAGCTTTACAGCTTGGTTTGTGATTTGGGCAACTTTGCAAACGAGAGCAATCCTGACATTTTCACCCAACAGCTTTGGAGTGACAACCCTGATTCCTGAAAAGGTAGCCAGGAAATATTTTTCAAGAGTCAGAAAACCATTTTGCAGACAACACTTGAATTCAGAAAATGTAAAAGCTTCTTCTAGAAAGTCAGAATTACTAAGATTAATTACAAATTTTAAAAGAGTTAATGACATGCTTGAAAGATACAGAAGGCACCTAAGATGCAGAGATGCAAACATTTATAAAGCTTTGTAAAGTGAAAGAATAAAATAAAAATACTTAAGACATCTTGTCAGCTTGGGCTTCTGCATATTTTTGTATATGTTTTTTAGGACTCATGCCTCACTACAAGTCAAGGTTTCTCCTGTTTACTTTTGATTTAACAACATTGCATAACTAATTATAATTCACTGAAATCGCCCCAAACTACTTTTGATTTACTTATGTGATGGATGGTATTTGATTTGTGTGTTTATTTTGCATTAGAGTGGTTAATGGGTTAGAAAAAAATTTTGTTCTTTCTGGAGAACAGAGAGTTTTCTTTTGCCCTTGAGAGCAGCTACAGTCACTTGGGGTTCTGTGGTGAAACAGGAGAATCTGGAGGTGTCATTGCCACAGAGCAAGGAGCAAACACAAATTGCTGCCTCAGAGGTGACAGGAAGAACCTTCCTGGAGCTTGAGAAGGGGCTGCTGAGAATTTTCTGTGAATTGGAAAGCCAGTGAATTGCTAGACTAGATCAGATCTGAAAAAAGAGGTTTATGGGGGCACTGGTGAGGAGGTTACTTGGACTAAGCAATAATAAAAGCAGAATCTCCCCAAGAGCTTTGGAAAACTCAGGGTCTTGTTTAAACCTATCCACGGGCTTACAGGAATCTTAACTAAGGGATAATCCTGAGTGTCTGTAGGGAAGGGAAAAGATTTGCTCTCTGGCAGCTGGATAATGGCAGAACATGGCCTTGTTGATGTGGAAAAGTCCCTCTGCAGCACCAGGAACATGTGAAGTGTCTTCTGAACAGCCTTGGGTCATTATCCTGGTGCACAGAGTAATTAACAGACACAGTGAGAATGGTTTGAATAGAACTATATTGCAGGCACGATGGGCAAGCCTGACTTGGAGCCCTGTGGGCACTGAAATAGGTCAGGGCTGAAGGTCTCTGCCCAGCTCCCCAAAAACCTGCCCAGCTCTGATCGCCAGGGCCACATCGGGCCAGGTACAGCAGTCTGGGAGCACTTTCCATTTTCAGTAAATTAATCCTCTCACAGCATGAAATAAAAAGATCAGAACATGATGTTAAACCTCATTTTGTGTTTTCAATTACCAGAGGATAATTATTTTCTTTTTAAGTCTTGGAAGATGACATGATCTGAATACTCGGCTACCTGACACTTCTGCTTGTGTGCCTGGAAGCAGAGAGAGTTCAGCTGGGGCAATGCACGAGATAATTAGGTTTATTTTGGAGCCTGGCAAGGCTCTGTATCTGCCATCATCTGGAGAGAAGTGCAGCGCTTCAATCTTAGGTTTGGTGATTTTAGGCTTCATAAAGTAGGAGCACAGCTGCACAGAGCGAATTTTGTGTGTGGCCTGGGAGCAGCAGAAGGTGGCCGAGGTGCTTTGGACAGTTGTTCAGTGCTAAGTAAACCTGATAGAACAAGGCTTTCATCTTGTTAGCCCTGATTTCTGCAAAAGTGAACATGGGAGAGTAATTCACAAGAGTTCTCCAAGAGAATGGATGCGTTTTTGAAAGTTATTGTGGGGTGGAATTTGGAATATTGCAGGTTTCCCACTCCTTGAATGGAAAATAAGGAGATTTTAATTGTGTGTGTGTACTCTGTGTATAATTCCCTGTTATTGCACAGGCTTGCTTTCCTCCTTGCAGATTTTTAGTGGATGAACTCCAGTGATTTCAAAGAAGAAATGTTAAATAAAAGGTGAAAGATGCCAAATATGAATGTAACAGAAAGTAAAAGTATCACCATATTTGGCTCGGGTAATAGGTTTTGGCGTTGTTAGGATCCAAAAAAAGCTGTATGAAAAGTGCCAGTGGTAGCATAACTTCAAAAAAGTAAAGCCTAACTAATGCCATGGAGAAGAATCATTATTTAAAAACACATCAGTGCAATGTAATCTCTTTCTATTCTACACGGAGCCTCTGGAGATGTAAAATTTGTATGCTTATGCTTTCCTTCTCTGGGTGCAGTGAATTGCACTTAATTTGGCACAAATTTCTGCTTCTCTAACTTCTTTACTTCTTTGGATTCAATTGAAGCTCAGAAATGTAATGTTCTAGGTTCCTGATGATGCTGTTAGCATTTCAAGAAGCATCGCTGTGATGAGATTCACCTTGGGCAGAAAATGGAAAGAGGTCAGGGAATGGAAACATTAAGAAACACATTAAGAAAACAGCGTTCCCTATTAACATCCTTCCCACTGAATTTTGTGCATCCAGATGTTGTGCTGGAGATCACATTTCCTATGCAGGTGTTTTCCTTATGCAGCAAAACTGTCCCTGGAAAAGACAATTCCTTTGGAGCACCACAGACACAGGACAGTCTCTGGATTTTGTAGGGATGCAGATATTGATTATGTTCTATCTTTTGACCTGAACGGGCAACAGCAGCGTTTGTTTTTATTTGCAGCTGACAAAAACAGAGAAATATATTTATTATTTTCTTCCCTACCTTCAGTTGCATCAACCATTAGCATGGGAGATGCAATACAGTGTATTTTTTGTCAACTTTAGTGGGGTTTGCACATGTGTAGCTGTGAATTTTGGCTTATATTTTTCCTCTTGAAATGTGTTTTTTTCTAAGAGGGAATCTGCAATAGAAGTTACAGGGAGGGAAATGGCCAGTCCTTGCTTTTTGTGCGAAATGTTTCTTTGAGTATTGAAACTGTCAAGAAATTTTGATAAGAGTGAGCTGTCCAAGATGTGACTGTTTCATTTCAGGTCTGCATTTACAGCCAGTAACAATTTAAAATAACAGCCACGTGCATTGTGAAAACTGTCTGTAACTTATAACTAAGCCTGGGTGGTTTTACTGGGAGGAGAGCTAAACCTGTCAGGTAGCCTCTGTAGTACATTGAAAGTTGAAACTGGGATGATTTGGGATAAATTCTCAAAAGTTTTGAAGCTTTTAACCACAGCCAAGTCTAGCAGAAGGTCTAAAACACACAGACCCCTTTCAAATGCAGCTGTCTCAATCAATAGGAAACTGGGAGCAGTTTCTGTTACTTTAAAAATGGAAGGAAGAAGGAATGAAAAGCAGTTGAAAATTTGCAGAAGCCTTTTCCCTCATGCAAACAGTGATAGAGCAGTCAGATAATTAAGATGCATGTGCCATATGACATTAAGAAGTTTCTGAACTGTTAATTAAGATTTAATCAGATACATATTTTATTCTTGTTCAAGTGGAAGGTTAGTGTAAATTTCTTGTGGAGTTTCCCTGTTCCATGTTGAAGGAAGTCAATATATCTGAACACATTTGTGGTGGATTTGGCTGTGTGAGGGTGAAATGTGTGGATGTGGCACTTGGGAACATGGTGCAGTGGTGGACCTGGCAGTGATGGCTTCATGGTTGGACTCGATGATCTTAGAGGGATTTTCCAACCCTGAGGATTCTATGATTCTATCCTTAAAGGTCTTTTCCAACCTAAACGATTCTGTGATTCTGTGATCCCAGCCTGGTGGGGTAACAAAAACAGACTGGAGAGACACAAGGGTGACATTCTGGATAATGCTGTGAGTGTGGTTCAGATGAGACAACGACAAATGAAGCTGCTGCTTTTGCTCTAAAATCTAAAATATATTATGCAAGTGTGTATAAAGCTGGCACAGGTTAGTTGGCTGCTAATGTAAGAAGAAATGTAAATGTTTTCACTCAAGTTCTTCATTTCATGAAGCACTAATTGGTTTTGTGCTTACTTCATTACACTCAAACTGCAAGGTTCTCAGCTCAGTTCTACACCACAAAACCATAAAGGCAGGTATAAGCTCTGTGAATAATTAAATAATGTTAAGCAAATAAGAAAGGTTTGCATCTAAATACGCTTACGTGGCTTTCACTAAATGTGTTCAACATACAGAATTTGATATATTTCTTGTTTAAAAACATCTCCCCCAAATGTGTTTAAAGCAGGTGCCTATGAGATGACCACATGGATGTTGCTCTTTGGGAAGGTGGGATGACTGAGGTTTTGGTAGCATTCTGTTTTGTGATGGTGAAATAGCAGCAATGTGGTTTACCCACTGTTTCTTGGTAACAACCATAGCTAGATTTATAAACCAGAAATGTTTTTCTGTGCCACGTTGCACATGTTTTTCATGTTGTTTGATGTTGGCTGAAAATGTAACTCGGAAGCCTTGACTAGAAATTTTAGGCTCAGAATTTCCTAAAAGACAGATTTTTTTGTTGATGTTGTTACCCAACTCCTTGGGTGTCGGATTGGAGATGCAGTAGAGGTGTGATTTTCAGATGGGAGACTTCAGTGTCTTCTGAAAACAAAGACCCTTAAAATGTCTTGAGGTGAGCATGTAAAAATGAGTGAGGTCACGCTTCCCAGAGCTGTCTCTCACCATGCACAGCCCCACCAGGGTGTGCAATTCCAGGTCACTGTCCCTCTAAAGACACCAGGCCCTTTGCCTGCCCTGGCCTGCAAGCACCAGCACTCTTTGTCAGGCTTTGGGAGCAATAAGGGAGAATATTGAGGAGCAGATGATCCTCTATGCAGATCCAGTGATTAGCAGAGGGATGTTATTCTGCACAAAGCCTTCACCTGGTGCCAAAGCAGCTCCAGCAGCAAATTGCCCCCTCACTCGCCCTCTCTTTTGATCAGCATCTTGCTCAGCTCTGAGCAGCTCACAACCCTTTCATGCACAGAGCCATAGCAGGAAAAACAGACATGAAGAGGTGACACATTCAGAAGCTGTGAGAAGGACCTGTGTGCTCTAAAGAAAAGAAAAACCCAGAGAAATCTCCCTGTATACCTTTTTAACTGTGTGTGCAGGTTAGATCTGCTGTGTGTATGCAGGAGAGAGAACAAGGCACTGAGCTAATTAATTTTCCCCTCTCATCTGTTCTTTGTTCATGCTGAAGTGATTTGTGCAGTGAAATTTGGCTGAGGAAGAACATTGGCACATTCCTGCTAATGATGTCACTTAATAAATGCTGCCACTGTGGGGATGATCAGAGAACCAGGAACCACCTAAGCTGCATTAGATGTATTGGGTGGATCTGTGCTAATTTAATTCTGTTTTTGGAAGAAATAGTTCACTAAGTTGCTAAGTGTGGACAGTACACTGTAGCAATATCTTCTCTCATGAATTAATGAAAAGAAGATTATTGTCAAAATCTGTTTCTAGCAATTCGCTCTGTAGATAATTGCTACAGTATCCATTAACTTAGTTTAAATCTTTATCAAATGATCCATTTTTTAACTGTTCTGTAGTTCATAGCACTTAAATTCTTCTTTATCCCATTAAAGTGCTTTAAGCTCCTATAGAAGTCTAATGCACATAATTGTTCTAATTCTGCTGAAGCACACTCAAATCTCTCTCACCCTGTTAAAGCAGTTAAAATGCCCTTGTTCAAGAGGAGTATCAGCTATTCAGAGTAGGCTTGAAATAATATATAGAACTTCTTATCTCTGTGAAGGGCTTTCAGATCTGATTTCTTCCTTCTCAAGAGTGCTCACTCTGTGTAGGAGAGCACAGAAAGCTCTGAAGGTTAAATAACTGTGGTGTGTGCATATGGATGTGCAAAATCCCCAAGCTGCCTTCCATGAGTGCAGCTCCAGCCTGTGTGTCTGGCTGCAGGGGAAAAGCGAGGTTCTAAGAGGTCCCACTGACTTTGTATTTTTCACTTATTTTGGTAAACAGTTTGTTTGTTTTCTTTCATCATTGCTCTGCTTTCTTCTGTACTGATTTCAGTCCTTCACTCCTAGACACTTGCTATTTGCCCAGGCTGTTTCTCCTTTTTTAGACAATAAGCTGCTAGAGTTTCTACTTTCTTTGGTTTTTTTTTTTTTTTTTCCCCCCACTCCCCAGTGGAATGTTAGGATGTCTCCAGTTTGCAGGCACCTCAGCTGCACTTCATGAGGGTGCTCCTCTTTTCCAGGCTGGCAGGTATTTCCTTTTGTTCTGTAATTATTTATTTTTTTATCCCTCTTCCAACCAGGCCACCTCTCTGACTGCTCCCACCGCTTGTCTGCTGTAAGTTATTATTTTCTTTCTAGAATATTAAATGCATCCTGCATTCAATCCAGAGAGTGAAGTCTAAGGCTCATATATCCAGCATTTCTATGGGAATAAAATCAATAGCACAGTCTGTGCCCAGCAAGGAATTGGATGTGAGGATGTACCCTGGTTCCCAGACAAGCTCTGCAGCGCTGTGCTGTGACTGTCACTTGACAGGCACAATAAGCTGTGCATTGAAGATGTACTGCTGCTTTCCCAGCTTTGCTCCTGGTGTGTATTCTCTAAAAGCCAAGGCCTCTAGAGAGATTTCTGTCTGTGGAGTTCTATAAATTGAGGTTTGGAAGTGCACTGGGGTTTATTTTTCTGCTCAGGTGAGGATTTGAATACGCTCAGGAGCCACGAGGTGCTGCCTTTCAGCGTTACAAAATATTGCTGAGTATCCAATCAGTGGCATTTTGCCTGTGAGCAAGGGAAGGCTTCCTGCCTTCTGCTGAGCTGCTCGTGGAAGGAATCACAGCTCCCGGCCTTGCACGAGATGTGACAGGTACAATTCAAGACTTTCCATGCTCCTGTGTCTAAGGGTTCACACCACAGGTCCCTGGCTGGGATATGTGGCAGTCCTGAAATCCTGACTTTGTGCTGAGAGTTCTGTGCCCTTCAGTGCTGGAGAGCAAAGGCACTTGTCAGAAGTTGTGCCTAAACCTGCAATCCGAGACTCCAACCAAAACGATTTACACCTTCCATCATGGAACTAGATATGTCTTACTTTTCCCATTCTACATTTAGGAAAAAGATTGAAGCCTTTGGAGTTTTGATTCTCATGCCATCTTGTTGGATCCGTTGCTGCTGTGTTTAATTAACAAATATTGTGATAACTATCACAAATATCGTTGTGGGAAAGGTCTGTTAGTGTTTCTGTGTCTACTCCAGGGTTAAACTGTGAGCACCCTGCTCGGTGTCTCAGTGATTTGCTGCTCGGTTGGGTGTGGGTGCTGGCTGTTTTCAAAGCAGTCTAACTCACTACATTAATGAATGTGTTGCCCACTACACAATCCTTGTATCCTAAATTATGTGTTTTGAATGTAATAGGAGATATAAAAGGAGTAAGAGAATTACTTACCTGCAGGTCTCTATACATGGTCGGGCTAGAAAGACCAACCTGAAACTCCTTGTCTATATTCCCAGTACCAAGCCACTACGTGCTAAAGATAATTCTCCATGATCATATAATCTTTCCCCAAATGCCTCTAATTGTGCTAGTAAACTTATTTCACTGAGCAGCTTTTCTTACTCTCTGAACAACTTTAAAATAAGAGGTCTTAATCAACCCTGTTATTATTTTCTATTATCACCTTTAGCCTGCTTCTTTTGGTGTTGTTGGTTCTGACCAAAGTGACTAATTTCTTATTTATCCATTTCTGTGCTATGAAGCTTTTACATAATCAGTTATTATAATCTGTACAGAACTTTTATTGAAGTGTACTTCAGAGGCTTTTTGGTAGGAGATAGCTTTATTATTATGAAAACAATTTTTATACCAATTTAGACATCAACTAATCTCTTATTTATTCAAAGGGAGTAAGATTGAATTATGTTTCTATAAATTTTCTGAGCTTTCTCGGGAACATATAAATTGTTTGGAGCTTTTTGTCATCATTGTTTTGCTCAGACAAAACATATTATGGCGAATTTACTGCTTTGTACCGTGCTGTGTTTCCTAATGCTCTACCATGTAATGTTTATTTTGATTGAAAAGGAGATTATTTCTCTGTATGTAGTACCATGATCCTGCAGGCCAAGTAACACTTGAACATGGTGAGAGATGGGGCCCTGCTTGAAGCAAGCGTGGAGTTCACTTTGCTTCTGGTACACAATTAGGGTTTGCCAAAGAGAAGGTGGGCCTGGCAGCACCCAGCAGGGTGTTAATTGCCATAATGTTGGTCAGCTGGGCCTGAATATCCAATTAAACTAAAAAATAAAATATCAGTTAGTCATGCATCTACCCACCCTGCCGGGAAGGTCCTGTCTGGGTACAGGGACCCCATGGAAGGGGAGGCAGTGCTGAGGTAAATCAGTCTCTACTCTCCCCTCGTCCATAAATGCTGTCATTTAACTGTAGAAATCAGCTGGGTTGATCGGGCACCACTGACAGAATCAGCTGGGTTGATCGGGCACCACTGACAGAATCAGCTGGGGTGATCAGGCACCACTGACAGAATCAGCTGGGGTGATCAGGCACCACTGACAGAATCAGCTGGGGTGGAAGAGCCCTGTGAGATCACCGAGTCCAACTGTGACCCATCCCTGCCGTGGCAACCAGCCCTGAGTGCCACGCCCAGGCCTTCCTTAAACATCTCCCAGGTTGTGACTCCACCACTGGGCAGCCCATTCCAATGTCTAATCACCCTCTCTGGGAGGAAATTCTTCATCATGCCCAACCAAAGCTCCCCTGGTGCAGCTGAAGGCTTTGTCCTGCACTCAGCCTTGGCCAGACCCTGATGGGGAACACCTCCGTGTCCAGGTGTCCCTGCATGGCCCTGTCCCTGTGTGCTGGGGGAGTTTGTCACTCCTGGATGAGCCCCAGGAACCTGGAAGTGGAGCTGAGGAGCCATTCCACAAGCCCTGCTGCTGACACAGGTGCCCTGAGTTTGGGGTGATTGTGCTGGCCAGGCTCCCTCCTCCCAGGGAATGAGTCCTACCAGCTGTGGGTTTGGGCAATGAACCCCCAGGTGTTTCCAGTCAGGCAGGATTAGCTCCAGGTGCCCTGAGGCTCTGGATGGGCAGCACAGAGCCCATTTCAGGCTCTCAGCCTCCCTCAGAGCTGTGGAGTTCCTGTGGAAACCACCAGGCTGTGGAGGTACTTACTGCTGGCTCTAAGAAACAAGGTATTTGTGCACAGAAACTCTTTATTTATCTGTGGAAAATCTCCCTGGGTTGCTGTTCCTGCAGGGTTCTGCTTTGGTTGTTTTGCTGGGCAGGTCTGTCCTTGGTGATGCCTTTTTTGAATGTCAGAAAAATTATATAATGGATGAATTTAATATTATAAATCTACAAATTTGAATAATATTCTGAAACCAGAATCGCCTGTGATAACTCTGTTTGACAACTGGGAAATAAGGTCCTGCAGAACGTGTGGCTGCTGGGAGCACCAGTTCCATTTGGGAGTGTAGCACCTGTGTGGTGGCTGCAGGAACTGAGGCCTGGGGGTGTCCCAGCAGCAGGATTCTTGGAGGCAATAGGGACTTGTTTCTTTTGAGGAAAAGTAGGGAATATATTAGCTTTATATATTGGGAAAAAGAATGTGACAAAGTAGAAAGCAAAGGTTCTTTGTGTTCTGAGATTGGACTGGATTCAGGAAGCGCTTGGCTCTTGCCACTAAATGCCTGTGATCTTGGGCAAAGGGTTTAATCTTGCTTGAATTCTTTTTGTCAAGTTGTGCTCATAGCATTTTTGCTTTCTGATCCTCTACTTGTCATTTCTCTTTCAGTTAGAAGCTGCTCAGGGCTTGTTTCTCTGGTTTTGAACATCTAGCACTGGGTGTGCAGAGGATCTCTGCCTTTAGGGCCTGCTGAAGTGTCTGTGAGAGCATCCAGCTGCTTCCAAGAGCTGATGGAGCTGTCCCAAGGTTATGTGAGCTCCCTGCTGCTGTGGACTAGCAGCCTGCAGGACAGGGACACCGTGGGGCTTGTCCAAAGTAATGTGGATGCCAGCGGGTTTCTTAGGCTGTGGCTTTTTGGGAGCTTTGTCTCTTCAAGCAGTGGTGCCAAGTTAGGCTTTAGAGGTTTTTGCCCTAATATTAGATGTTGACACAACCGTAGAAGAAAGAACTTGCATTTTATATAGGTGTTAAAAATAAAGTATTCACCTGGCTAGCCACACTGGTATTGAATTAACTTGCCTTGTTCTACAACATTCATTATGTTGCTTTACTTGAAATTTTGGAAGTGTGAGATGAAGAGCTGGTTGTGAATAGCGCAGTGCAGGTGCCCAGGGATCAGATCCTGGGCTCTCGAGAGCTTTCAAAGTTCAGCTCTGCTCAGTCTCAGCTGGAGTTCTCAATGCTGAGTGGATTTGCATTCTTCCAGCTTTGTTTGAATCTTGTAAGTTGGGAGCACATTCAAAAGCCTGGAAATGCCCAGTGTTGCTGCAGTGATTTGTCACTCTGTGTATTTGCAGTTTATTGAGGTATGTTTGGTGTCTACCTATGTGCCCGTAGATGTTTGCTCCTATCTGCTTCTCCTACAAATATTTATGTGTATTAAGCCACTGTTTTGGTCCAGCTGTCAAATGTTGAGGAACTGCCTACCAGTTATTGCTGGAAGTAGAGCTAAGGGAAAGGAAAGCTGAGGGCTGATGTGTTAGATTTTTCTTTGACTTATTTCAGGAGTCTGAGGGCCACAGGTGTCTTTCTCTTAAGAGCTTCAGGTTTTCACCTTAATGCTTGAAGGAATCTCTCTTGGGAATTAATTATCCTGAGTATCACAAAGGTCTGGGAGGCTGCAGTGTTAATGAGCATGAAAACTAGGCAGACTTCCTGAAAAAAGTCAGAAGTAGCAGCAGCTACCTTTGACAAGTTCACAAATAAACCATTTTTAAAGTGCAAAGCAAAATTGCCACGTAAAATCTTCTCAAATGAAGGTAGCTGCTGTGATTTATAGAATTTGAAACCCCAGGAAAATGTTGTGTGAAACATTACATCCTCCAAATGATGTCATCTTCTGAATTTGAGAAAGAAGTTTCAAGATGTGTACGAGGTCTCTGATAAATTGCTATATTTACTTAACCTCAAAGCCTGGGTGATCTCCAGTGTCTCAGGCAAGTGGAAGCTGTAAGTCTTGGTGATGCTTGGAGGAACCTTTATATTTCGTGACTTTGGAAATTTAAGAAGCAGGAAATTTATTCTTTTAGGTTGCCAAAGGAGCATGAAGTGTAAGAGAAATGGTGCCCCTTGTTAATTGCATCATCGTTTGATAACAGGATGTAATTAGCACATTTGAATAAGGGCAGTGGTAGTGGCAGCTGTTATTTACAGAGGACAGCGTGTGCCTCTGCTCTAATCTGTCTTGAAGTGATTGTGGGACTCGCTCCTATCCCTGCCTCTGCACTGGCATTTTGTGCTGTGAAACAGACCCCTATTTGTTCCACCAGGTAAAGTTAATTTTGTGCCTACTTATTGGACTGACCCGAGACAGTGTGTTATTCATTAATCTATTATTGAATTAAAAAAGCTTGGCTTAACATTAACCAAAGAAGTGCACCTAAGTGAAATCTGTAAAACAAGATTGAAGTGAAAAAATCAAACTCTGCTGTTGACTTTCCATTACTTTTGGTGTGAATACCTGGAAAACAGCTCCAAATGGAGCCCTCTGAGGTCCATCTTGGAGCTGTGAGGTTTAGTATCTGTGTCAGTGATCTGGAGGAGGTGATGGAATGCATCCTCATGGATGTCCTGTCATTGCATGACACCAAACTGGGGTGCAGGTAATGACCTCGAGGGCTGTCTTCTGGAGGGATGGAGAAAGGAACAGGAGGAATCAGTATCTCATGGAGATTTACAGGGCAAATGCAAATTGCTGCTGCTGAAATGGTGCTGAGGTCCCAGCTGAGGGTTCTGGTGGGCAGAGCAGGGCTCAGCTGTTGGCTCTGGCAGTGCCAGGGGCTGAGCTGTGTCCTGTGCTCCATCAGCTCAAGCACAGCCTGAGGGAAAACCAGGATTCCTGCAGGGAAACCAGGATTCACCTGCTGCTCACTGGAGCCAACGTGGAACACTGTGTCTGGGTGTGGTTGTTGCAGGATGGGAGAAGTGTGGATGAACTGGAGTGAGCCCAGAAGAGGGGCCACCAAGGGGACTGAGACACAGGAACCATGGGGAGAGGCTGGGACAGAGCTGGGTTTGTTTTTTAGCAGCTGTTGAACTGTACATGAGGAGTCACTGAGGAGATGGAGCTGGGCTCTTTTCTGAGGTGTAGTGGGAGGATGAGAGACAGGCCAAAAACGGAAAAGGAGGATGGTCCTGCTGGGCAGAAGGGAAAAATATAAAAATATCATTGGAAGAAGTTGCCCAGAGAGGGTTTGGAATCTGTTGCTGATGGGTTTAAAAGATCTACTTGTTCTGCCCAGCCTTTGGATTTGGGGTTCCCCTCTGACCTCAATGATTTTTTCTTTGGAAGTCCTTAGAAATCGTCGTGAATTCCTGCTGGATTAATTTTTGTCTGATGAGTGGATGAAGCAATGTAGTTTAGGATCATCTCATCTCCCTACTTATGTTTTGACTGCTAGATACTGATAAATCCTGAAATTTGTAACATTTTTTGGAAGTTGGACACTTCTTAGCTGCAGTTATTTTTAATCAAAGTTTCTAAGCAAAACCATAAACTTGTCTGCAGACTCCCTCCTGATGATATAAGCTTCTTAACTGTAATCCAGACTTTTAATAAGACCACAGCCAAATATATCTCTTGAAGGATTTTTTTTTCTTTTAACCAGTGCTTGTGTGCATTTGGTGCCCCCCAGGTGTGATATTAATCCCAATTTACTGTAGTTAATAAATTCACTGATTTTATAGGCATAACTTGCAAGAGCAGAATAAGGGCTTGGTGATAATTGTAGAATATTCATTGTTCACTTTCTCTCTTTGCCTCTCGAGCTGTGTGTGTTTGTACAAACAGTTTCACTTTATTCTGTGTAAGAGGCAGAGTTAAAACAGCAAAGGCCTCACTCCATTTGGTCGATCTACAGCTCATTTCCACGTGGTATTTCCAGCCCTGTGTTTAATGTGAAATGTTCTTGCCAGTACTAAATTGCCTTTAAACACTCAAAGAACACTTTTTTCACTAAAATGTCTTTTACAACAATTAGGGGTTTGATGAGTGAGTAGTAAAATGGGCATTTAATTGGAGGATTCTTTATTATTCTAATAAAGAGAAGGAGTTTTTAATAATAATGCTCCATCAGTAAAATCAGTGTAAGTTCTGTGAAAGCTAAATTGGAACAAACATGGCATAAGTTGTTAAAGGTGGATTAAAGGATGGTCTGAACTGTTAGCAGAGACTAATGGAAAATAAAAGCAGCAGCTTTCTTGACACAGAAGATGATGTATAAAATGATAAAATCATACAAGAAGAGAGAAATGGATTGGCTATTGGAACCTTTTAGTATAGCAGTTGGTGATATGGAAAAGGTGTTTAATGGATGTGTTTATTTAGCGAAATCCTTCACTCAGAAATCCAAACAAGAGAAAACCCCAGATTTTAGGTACATTTTTAAATACAATTTATTTCAATTGAGCTTAATGGCTTGCCAGATTGAGAGTCCAATTGTCTGCATTTTATAGTCAAATATTAGGATTAATTCAATGTACTACATTTCATTATTTGATTCTTTAGAGCCCTAATCCTGTTTAACTTCCAAAAATACTGTTCAGTAGTTGTTTGTGTGCATCCAGAAGACTTATTTTGCACTTGTGTGCAGTGGGAAGAAAACAAAGCTCTGGTGTGTAACTTCATTAAATTTGAAGTGGGGAAGAACACGTGTGGCTACAGTCACCAAGTTTTGTACTTCTGAATTTTGAATGCAGTGAACTTAAGAACTTGTGTCAAACGCAGCAAGCACACGGTGTTTGATTTTTGTGTAGTGATGTGAAAAGGGGTATTTTAAAGACTCTTTGGTCTGTTTTCTTCCTCTGAGCTGCAGTGACTGCTGTTGCCTGATAATAGGGAAAAGACTGAATTGACAGGCTGCTCTATCGTTTCATCTTCAGGGTGGTCCATTATGAGCAGAGCAATGCAAACAGCTGTGACCTTTCCCTGTCCCTCGCTGATGGAGGCAGGCTGTAAACACAGATTTCAGACCATAGTCTGGAGTGAATAATGAGAACTACCTTTTTCTGCCTCAAAGTCAGAGGTGTTTGCATGGGGCAAGGTCTGTGTGTTGTTGCACCTCTGCATAACACTGATATTTGTTACTGCAACGTTGAGAAACAACCAAGAAATCCAACTTAGGGTTTTTCCAATTCAAAATGAATGGCCTCGAAACCAGGGAAGTTGTTGGGTAATCCACTTGTGAGTCAGTTTACAGTGTTTAAGGCAAGAGAAGGAGCACAATAATTACAAACCTGTGCCAAAACAAACCTCTAAATCGGGGGAACAAAACCAAAAGGGCACAAAGAGCTTTCTGCTGGCACAGATGGGTTTCTGATGCTTCACAATTTCAAGGAGGGGTATTTTGATACCTGGTCAAAGATCAGTTGAGTTTAAATACAGGTTGCTTCAATAATAAGCACAGGTCATGTGATTTGAGGAAAACGTAATTCCCTGAGATCCATTAAAAACAAAATTGGAAACAACAGATCCCGGTCCCATGTATCATTAATAACAATGTACATTGTTCAGTATACAAGGTTCAGCTTGTGTACTCAGGGCATCATTTGACAGGAAGGGTGTGCCCATGCCTGTTTCAATAATTATTATTAAATACTGTTTTCCTGCTTTTCAGTTAGGTTTTAGTGATAGCACAGCTTTTTTTGATCAGCACTCCAAGTTTCAAGACGTTTTTGTTTGCTCTTGAATTAAGACCTGCTTAACAGTTTGTTCTGGGGAATCAGACCTCTCTAGAGTATTTTCCTCTGGGATAAGTCTTGTTGTTTTAAGTAAATGAGCTTTTGTGTGTGTTAGGAAGATTGCACAGTGATTTCTCTGTAGAAACTGATTAAAAGAGAAGGAATTATTACAATTTCAGATTCCTAATATTTTTTTTAATTTCTGGTATGTTTTACTGAGTAGGGCACTGAGCTGACAAAGACTTGGATTCTCTGTGCTCTTCTGCTGACTCTGTGCTCTGTGTCCTTGAGCACGTCCCTTCCTCACACTTGGTTTGGCATGTCTGCTTAGATTATGAACCCATCAGACCATGGGCTGTGTTTTGCCATGTGTCTGAACAGTGGCTGGAACAGCGCTGGCACCGTGTTCCCAGTCAGGCTTTCTGAGTACAACAAGGCTCCTCAGAACACGTTTGTGCTTTTTCATCCAGTGTATTGAAGCTGCTGAGTTGGAACATAAAGATGCTGAGTCAAGGTGGGGAAAACAGCAGGTAAATGGTTTGTTGGAAGCACAGCATTTTAGCATGAAACTCTGAAAATATGGAAGGGTTGGCTTCACCAAAGGAAACCAGATTGTCTCTTGGTTAACAGTATTTAATCTTTTAGCACCTGAATTGCTGGTTAAGTGAGTGATAAGGAAACCCTTGTTCTGTAGGCCTGCTCAGTCAGCTGTGGAGATGTCTGAAGACCTTTATTCTGTTTCTCTTTGAATAACACAGAGTCACAGACTGGTTTGGGTTGAAGGGACTTTACAGACCAGGGACCAGTTCCACCCCCTGCCATGGGCAGGGACACCTTCCACTGTCCCCGGCTGCTCCAAGCCCCATCCAACCTGGCCTTGGGCACTGCCAGGGATCCAGGGGCAGCCACAGCTCCTCTGGGCACCCTGTGCCAGGGCCTCCCCACCCTCACAGGGTACAATTCCTTCCCAATATCCCATCCATCCCTGCCCTCTGGCAGTGGGAAGCCATTCTCCCTGTTGGTCTTGTAAAACATCCCTCTGGATCTTGATATATTGAGAACTTTCAGATACATGCAGTAGGGGCTACTGCATTAACAAACACAGTTATTGAAGAATCCCAGAATGTGGTTCGTTTTGTCCCTTTTAGTCAAAGACTGGAAATTAGAGTTCAGAAACTGAATGATAATTTAAAAAAACCCCCTTGTTTTTCTTTAAATCACTTTCCGGTCAATTTGGTATGGGTGGTGGAGGGCAGTAAGAGAGGAAAAAAAGCTAATGAATTAAGACACCATTGAAGATCATGAATGTAATTATTTTAACAATTATAGGTCTCTTTAAGTTTCATGACTTTGAAACAAAGGAATAATGTAGATTTTCACTATGACTCTGAGCAAGAAAATTAATGTAGAGCTGTGGTTGATGATCCTGGGTGTGGTGGGACCTGATGGGAAGGGATCCCTTTGTTGCTCTCTGTTACTTTCTCTCCTTTTTATTTGATGATTTTTCTTCTTTCCTGCATGGTTTCCCTAACCCCCACACCTTTTCTTTGATCTACTGAAGAAATGTAATCTTTTGAGCCTTTCTCAAAGAAAACAGAGCTAATAGCTGTATTTACTATCCAATACAATCACAAAGACAGCAGCCTGCTGTATATTAAAATTACAGTTGTGTGTCTGCACTTCTGTGTTTGTCTGTTAGATTTGGAGGGTTATATACTAGAATATCTGAGGCAGCTTCAGGACAGTAGATGAAATACAGCTATAATTGTCTGTGATCAATTGGAACAATGTAGGTCAAGTAGAAACTGCATTTTTGAGCTTTCTCATCTTGTCTCCTGCCTTTGTGTAACGCAGTATTGCTTGAAAGGAAATATCAAAACAGCACAAACCCAAACCTCTTAAAAATATTCATTTAGTTTGCAGGGAAATGAAGCTTTTTCTCAGCTTCTCCTGACAGTCTGAGTTTATATTGTCCACATCACTTGTTATATTTTCATTGTTTTGTCTCTCTCTGTGTTTGCTAATCTGGAACCCACTTAAACTGTAATAATTGTTGCATTTCAAATGAGAATTCAATTACTATCCAGAACTATGGCTTTCTCCATGGTTACCTGGCACATCTGGCTTGGAACTTTATTGTGCTGTTTCATTTCCTAAGTCATAACCATTGACGACATCAATGGCATGAAATTATGTCAGAATATGCTGTAAATACAGCAGCAGAGGCTAAGGGTCATGGTTCCATTTTATTCTTATTTATGGCATTGTCAGTCCTCATTAACTCCAGCACCCTCCTGAAGGCTGACATATGTAACTCTGTGCATGTGTTACTAATTTTGCATCCAACAATATTCTCAGATGAAAGAGTGTGAGGGAGGTGTCAGACACACTCACTGCAGTCACCCCTGCCAGGACAACCTGGAGGGGAGATGTTCCTACATGACAGCGCTGGTTTACTCAGGCTGTATTTATTTAAGCAGCTAGGCAGGCTGCAGGAGGAGGAAGAATCAGTTTCCTTCAGATCTTCCCCAGTTTTGCAGTTAACAAAGGAAAGATGTCTGCCAAAAGCTGGCACACGTAAAATTAAAATTGGTCCTTTCCATAGTGCAGTGGGTCTGACAATGCAAATATCACTTAGCATTTTAGTAGTGACATGAACATGATCTAATGTCTCAGTTTCCTTGCTCTCAGCTTTTGATAGACCCCATTTCTCTCCAAAACAACAGCCTGATGGGGCATGAATACATTTCATGTGTCTTCTTCGTGGGATGTAAGAGCTATGTCTTCTTTCTCTGCCAGGGTTCACCTACACTTAATTTTATCTGTGGTTTACAGCCATCTCTGAGTCAAATATTGCATTTTAAATGCAGGTGTGTGGTGCCTCAAGCAGCCAGGGTCTGATACAGGTTGGTGCCCTGGAGGTGCTGCTGCGAAAGACTCAACAACAAGGGGAACAAGGAGAGGGGAAAATGTAGCTGCATGTAATATTTGACATCTCTTGCTTTGAGTTGTGTGAAGTAGTGAACTGTTGATGAGATTTATTAGTTGGCAAACTGAGGCTGAGTTGTTTAAACACCGCATGATCTGCTACAAAACAGCTGCAGGAAGGTTGCTCTTTTTGAAGTGCTGTAAATTTGTAAGTAGAAAAATGTGTGTTTTCTTTCTTTTCGCCTTTGGCAGCCTGGGAAGGAAGCCAGTCTGGTTCCTTCAGCTGGCACACCCTTGCCTGCTTCCTTGGGTACCTGTGCAGAGCTCAGGCTGAACTCTCACAAAAGGCTGTGAAACCTGGACTATTTCTGTTTCTTCTGACCCTTGTGTTATGTTGATTGTTGTGCTCCACTCTGGGGAACTGCAAGGAGTTCTTTTAAAACAGATGAAATTAAGTCAAATGAGACAATACTGCATCTGAGAACTGTTTATTGGTAACAAAAAAAAAAAGAGGGAGCTGTGCTACTAAAGAGGACTAGGAAAGACAGAAAAGGAGGAAGGAAAATGAAAAAGGATGGGACACAGAGAGGAAATGCAGCTGTTACCATCAGAAGGTGGGGGAGTGCCATCTGATTGGAGAGCATCTCTGCAGGGTGGAGTGTCCTGCTGCCTGCCTGTCCATGTCAGGTGTGAAATGCTTGCTGGGCAAAGTCCCCCCAGAGACAAGGCTTTCACCCATCTTCTCCTGCAAGTGGCACATGTGCAACACCTCCCCGACCTGCCTCTGATAACCAGTATTGAGACAGAAATCAAGATTAGATTGGCTCTTCACACTGATAGAAGCTGCCCCTGTTGAAGGGAGGTTTGTCCTGCACGTGGAGTAGTGTGGTTTATTTCTCATGGGACTATCTGAGCACCTCCAAGCGGGCCCCTGAGGAATGCGGATCCCAGGTGATGAGGAATCCTGCAGTGGGATGCATGGATGTGCTGGCAGGGAGGAGAGTTCATGGCTGTGCAATGGAACATCAGCATAGAGGGAAAGACATCACTAGATGTCACTGTGTGTGATGTGAATCCTGGGATCACCTTCAGGGACGATCCTTGTCTTTCTTGGAGCGAGGTGTAGACTTGGTTCCAAGCCTGTTATTGAAGTGAATGATAAACCCAAAAGGACTCGTGGAGAGGAAGGAGCCTGGCTGTGTTACTCTTGGCCAAACACTTCCCTAAATGCATGATTTCAGTGAGAAGATAGCAAGTTACACCATATTTTTAAAGCTTTTTGCTCACTTGACAGAAGTGATTAAAAGGTCTGCTCTGATTTGTGTAAATGTCAATTTTGTAATTAAATTCCCAGAAATCCAATGCTATGGATTTATTGGATTTACCAGCTGGCCCTTGGGCAGGTGCTGCTGTGGGGTCAAATGGTACAGCAAGGGTGCTTGGTTCTGTAGGGGGGAATCTCAATTTCCTCTTCAGAGCTGGTAGAATTACCTGTGCTGTGTTCAGTGGGGCAGTTCTTCTAATGATGTGAGTTCTTAAAATGGTGCAAGCTCTTAATTACTAAAAATTTGCTTGGAGGATGCAGAGCTGTGCCTGAGCATGTGCGTTTACTCCATTACAGTCTGAATCTGTATTACTTGAAATAAAAGGACATTTCTTAAGCATTGCATAAAAGTTTGAGGGTTTTTAATTCTGAATACTGAAGTATTTGGCTCATGAGAGTATAAATGAACCAAACTATTCAGCACCTTAGGGCAATGTATTTTTTTATTGATCCCAATTCTACGCTATTATTGTTGCTTAATGAGGAGCTAATGTAATTTCTAATGAAACCACATGGTTGTTAAGGAGAAGAACTAATGTTCAGTTTCCCTTGTGACAAAATATACTCTCTTCAATTAAAATCCAGGAAGTAAAATTAATACCAGTGTAAAAATTTGCAAGAATTAATGTCAAGACTGAAGCATTTTATTATGTATATAAATTACTTGGATAATGAGATTGAAAGCAAGTTATTGGAGTATCTGGGCAATCCGTGAGCTCAACGGAGACCACTTAAATGGTGAAATCTGTAGAGGCAGCAGAAAGAATGGGATCTCCCTCATCCTTCTACCTGGTGTTTTCTTTTCCATTTAGTTACTGCTAAGAACAGGACTGTACCCACCAAATGTTGAGGAGACCCGCAGCAGGAAGGTTTACACGGGGACAAACAGCCCAGTTCCAAAATTAAGCTCAAATGTTCTCTGCTCTAGACTGAAAATTATCAGAACAAAACATCAATTTTTGGCTCTTGCTCATTTTAGAGAACTACAGCTGGGAGGAAAGGGTCTGACACTGCTTAAGTGGATCCCATTTATCTCATAGTTAGAAAACAAACCTCAAATGTGAGAGCTGCAGTTGAAATGAAAGAGTAATTTGGGTTAGAAACAATCTCTGATGGGCTCTTGCCCTTTTTCAGGACAGGACACTCTGTTGTCTGCCCAGTGATTGGGGTCTTCCATTGTTAACCACGAATTTTCAGAGATGATGGAGAGCAGCCCCAGAATGATTTTGGCCTGTTCCCTCCGCACTCTGATTCATCCCATCTGGTACCCCAGGCTTGTCTGAACAATGGACTTCAGTGCTCTGTGTCTGCTGTGGGTGCTGCCTCACTCCTGCAGCCCTGCTCAGTGGGGAAATGAGCTGATATTAATGCCTTAGGTTTTAGCTTTTATATTTTCCAAATCCTGCATTCCCAGTGTGTAACTCCGCAGTGTCCTGCAGCCTGGGAGCTGCTGCTCTCTCATGCTGAGACAGACAGAACAAAGCCTCTCCAGGCTGCTCTCCAAGGACACCCAGCCCGGCCTAGGCCCAAAATGTGTAACCCAGCATCTTGAGAAGGGGGGCAAGCTGAGGGGAAATTCCATCATTAGCTGAAGTTTAATTGGTGAAATTGGGTTGAGATGCAAATGGACCAAAGCCATAAAAGTGTGAAGAACTCGTGACTCGGGGTCCATCTTGGGTGCAGCCTTTGGCCTGCCCAGGGTGTGCCTCTGAAGGCCTTTCAAATAAATATCCACCTTTATTCCCTTACTCCTGTCCAGTCTCTGTTTCTAGGTTGGCCTCTTTAGGCATCAATATCCTGCTGCAGGGGAGTGGTGCCTCTGCACAATGCTCCTTGTGTCACAGCTGGCTGCTGTGGGGTGGGCAGGGGAAGAATGGCTGGGCCCCTGTGTCACACCAAGTGCCACAGAATGGGAATGAGGGGACCTCAGTCTGATCACTTCCCAGCTGTAGTCACTCCAAAGTGAAAAATTAAACGTTGTAGGGTAATGAAATATTTATTAAACCAGACAAAAGTTAAGTCTCTTTATTATTTAAGGTAAAGAATTAAACATCATTAGATGTAGTAGCAATGGCTGGTCTCTCCACCTTTCGGAGTGGTCTCATTCCTCTTGGTGCTTTATTCACTTGGCCATGAGGTTGTTTTCTCTCCCCCTTCTGATGTGCAAAGCAGAACAGCTTTTACAGGAGCAGTAGAGAAGACTTGGAATTACCTGTGGCAGGCAGCATGAGGAGTTGCTGTCAGCCAGAGCAGTGTTGTTGTGTGGTCCTGCGCTTCCACGCTGGAATTCATCCCTCTGATTGCCCAGTTGTTCAGTGGGAGCCTGTTCCTAAAGTCATGTGGGCTGAGAATAAATACCTACATAAATTTCCCTGTTTAAAGCCACTTAACCCCAATGGCTCCCTGAGCTAATTGAAATAGGGGTTGGTCTAACAAAGTCACTGAAAGGATGCTTTATTTTTCCCTGTCTGTCAGTTTTATCAGGAATGTGATTTCCCCTCTGCTCTTGTGCTGGCATAATTTTTTTCCAAACCGAAAATGAATAAGCTATAAACAGCAGAGAAACTGGGTGTCCAAGTCCCTTGGGAAGCTCAAAAAATCTTGGAAAAAAGTTTTATGTGTGGAAATTGTCCATTTTATTGCAATACTGATCTTGTAGCTGTTCTTTCAAGAAGTGGTGAAAAATAATGGAGCTGCTGCTGGTTTTTTTGAGGTTTGCTGGTATTTATTTTAGTATGAGTTGAGAGACGGCACCTTTGCAATTAAAATCAAGATAGCCAAATGTCAGAGAGGATTTGTATCTCTGCTCAAACTGTCCTGGTCTTGAACCTCCTGAAACAGCAGTAACTCAGAGACTTGCTCTTTTTGGCCTGCTGCTTGAGAGAAACCCTGATGGGTAGTGATGAGACTAAAAAAAAGTCTCAAAAAAAAGTTTTTCTCAGTAAAAAGAGAAATTAGAGCTTATTTTAAAGGTTTCCTGAGTTCAGAGGTGGGCTGAGCTCGAAAATGTTTGTGTTTGTTTGTGTTGAAAGCAGTAGTTGCTCTGCAATATTGTTTCAGTGAGCACCTACAGAAACTGCAGGACTTGCAAGAATCAGTCACAGCAAAATGCTGCCACGCTCTCATTTTTTAATTTTTCCCCTTTATTTGTACACTTAATGTGCTCAGCAGAGCTCCTGCTTGTTTTCCTGCTGACTGCACTGTATTTCTGTGGCACTCTCCTTCCATGCATAATGGGAGATGCCCATTGTGGATCACTTGCAAGAAAATGTAATGACTCAGAGTGTGAGGTGCTTTATTGCATGCTAATTCAAATTACTGCCGTGTAATGATAATTGCTCCTCTATGAAAAGGACCCCAAGTGCAATCTAAATGAATTCCTACCCTCGGAAAACAAAGGGTAGTGCTGATAGGAAGAAAAAAAAAACCCACAGCAAATTTGAGTTGGCGGGTCATGAGTGGGATTTTTTCCTTTCCGAGATTCTTAAATCAAAAATAATTGTAGTTACCAGGAAAAAATGCCCAAGGGCCAGGAGGGAAATTTTGAGCTCTGCTCAGAATAACACAAAAGGAGCTGAAAATAAAGATCTCATATATACAAAAGCTGCCAATCATGCTTTTAACTTCCAGTTTCTCTGGTATCTGTTCTTCCTCAGAAATTATCTATTTACTGCTGCACGTCGTTTTGTTGTCAGCATCCCAAACAGTTAAGAGCCTGACAAATAATCTAGTTAATTTACTTGGCTTTGAGATGAGCAGCAGAAAATTCAAACACTCGCCACATGCCCCTGCCAGTGCATCCCATCAGAGAGAACTGGAGAGGCACCAGCCTGCAGAGGCCCTGCAGCTGCTGCACCCCAGCAGGGCTGCTCTAACACGTGTGGGCACCGATTTTCCTGCTGGAATTATCAGCAGCTTTGGGAAATTGTCCATGTGAACGTGGCTAATTTAAGTTGCAATGATTAAATATAGTACAAAGTAGAATAAAGCAGTTTTCAAAGGAGGTGTAAATTAGGGTGGCAATTAGGTAGCTCAAGTTCTAATAAACAGCTTGGAGAGGACAAGAGTGATGGAAAGGAGCTGTGGAGGGTAAAGGAACACTGAGGTGCTGTGATTTTGACTCAATGGTGCAGGGATGACCTGATGCCACCCTTTCCATGAGGGATTTCGGGGGCACTGGGCCAGTCTTTCTTCTCTCTACTCACTGAGGATGGTCACTGTGAGCTTGCCCTGTCACAGCTCTACACTGGGATTTTTTGGCATTTCCTTGTTTGCCTCTCCAGTAAGTGTCTCCATGCAGAGCTTTCTGGCAGGGCTTCTCTCACGGTTAATCCAGTTTTTCCCACAGGGTCTGAAAACCTTTTGACAATTCGTTTGCTCTTCAGTTTTTATTCCAGCTTCCCACCTTTATTTCTGGTCTCTTTCCTTCTCTCTCTCTCTTTTTTTTTTTTTTTTTTTTTTTTTAAATTTTATTTGTTTTTTGGTTTTTTTTTTTCAAGTAACACATTGTAATTACAGGAGGTGTAGCTGCAGACTAAAGCTGCTGTATATTAGTGCTGTATTTGCTTGTGTCACAAGTCTCAGCTAAAATCTGTGTGTACGTTCGTGTGTATTTAATGAGTTACCTCTCTGTTGCTTGCACGCCTCAGGATATCCAAGCCTCCCTTCCTCTGTTGGTTTTCTCTTTTTAAGAAGTAGCACAATGCTCTTTTCTCGAGCAGCTTTAGTCTTTGCTGTGGTGAAGCTGATGTTTACAGAGTATTAGCCAGAAGAAAATCCCGTTCAGTGACAGTGCAGCCACGAGTGTGGTCAGGGTGCTTTTGCCCATTTTCCCAAAGGAGCCAACACTTTTTTTGGAAGTAGAGCACCTTGATGAGCTAAATGTGTTGGCCTTTACTAAAGGCAGATTACTACATTTATGCTTCATTAGAGAGGATGGGTATTTGGGGTACTAGTGTTTATCTCAGATAGCTTTGAAATGGGCTTAACTGAAGTGGTATGGGGAAATGCAGGAACTGTTCAGAGAAATCCTTCAAGTTTGTCTCATTGTAGAAGCTAATTCTATTTTTTTTTTAGTGGGTCATGTGTCTGTTTTCTTCTCCTGTATCCATAAGCTGTGGTTAGCCCCGGGATCTTTCTCAGGCATTTGAATGTTGCTGCTTGCACTGGGTTGCAGCTGTGGGTCACTTACTGACACTGGTTCCCAAGCCTGCTGTGCTGTGTGTGCTGCCTTTGTGTTGGGAGCTTGGCATTGATTTTATTTTAGTGACAGGCTGTGCTTTGGTCTAGGAAATGCTATCAAATGCCAGGCTCTGCCTTTTCCCCATACCTAAGCAGTCTTCCCTGGAATTCACAAAGAATTTCAAATTTTCCAGTGTGATCAAGAGATTCTGAGATCCTGTAGCCTCCTGTTTAGGCCTCTATGTTATCTTTTTCATCTCCCAGGGAGGGAGAAAGAACTCCAGCAAATAAATACCTGGTCCCTAATGTTGTAGGAGTGAGCCCCCAGTCCTGGAGCTCGCTCAGGTGCCATTTGTGACACCAGCAGCCTTTGGTGTTACACCTGCTCATTTCTGTGACTTGTGTGTGTGAAGTGTGGGAGTGGGACTTGCTAATGACTGCAGTTACCTTTGATTTTTCAAAGGACATCTGGAAAGGCAGCCTGAGTGCTTTCTGATATCCCAGCCACTTTTGTGAGGCTTAAGGATGTGTAAGAAAGGCAGGCACAGCACTGCCCAACTCAAACAGGACAGCTGATGAGATGGCAAATGGAAAGAACGGAGGAAAGTGAGGAATGTGCAGGGAGTGGTGCAGCTCTAGAGCTCAGGTCAGCCAGATCCCAGCACTGATGCCTGTCTGACATCCTTCCTGCAGATTCCTATCCAAATCCTACAAGTACACACCTCGTGTCTTCCCCTGCATTCAGTCACACTCTCACAGCTCCTCTGGGCACAGGTGAAAGGAGACTGACAATATAAGAACCTGTCTGGAAATCCATTATTTGTGCCCCAAAACTCTGGGACACAAACAGCGATACAGATGGAGATGGGCAAAGAGGAAGGTGAAGACTGTGGCCATGAGAAAAAAAAAATCTGAGAGGGAACATGAAAAGCCTGGCTGGCTCCAAGCTGGTAATGCAGAGCTGTCCAGCCATGTCCAGAGCTCTTCTAGTCCCAGCAATAACAACCTCCTCCCTATCCCCTGGTGAGCAGCTGCCTCATTCAAGCAGCAAGAAACTTTCCTCTTTCCCAGCAGTTTCCCTCTGCCTCTCCCCACTCTTTCCCCTTCCCCGTGCCAGTGATGGCAGACTGGCATCCAGACCCAGGAGGCATTTGGATGTTTGGCAGAGACAGCAGCTTCCATGGTTATCCTGCTTCCCTGTGCATCCCACACCCAGCCTGGAGTGCAGGATGTCTTGGTAGGATCACAGTGAGCTGCCTTCTCACAGATTTCAGAGCTGGGTGACATCTCCCACAGACCTGCAATGGGGTAAGAGCCTCCTCTAAGAGTTGCAGGTGCAAAGTGGGGACCAGGTGTGACAGCACAAATCATTCTGCAGCTGTTGGCAGCACACCCAGAGCTTTGGGGAGTCAGCAAGCACTGGGTGAAGCAGCTGAGGCCTGAGCTGGACAAAGGAAGGTGAAAGCCTTGGAAACCATGGAGGGAGGCAGCAGGGCAGGTGTGGAAGTGGTGTTTAACACTGGCATTGGAGTTCTGGGGGATGGAGAGGCAATGCTGCACACTGGTATGTTTGTATTGCAATTTTTAAATTGGGGGTTTAGCTTGTTAGAGACCAAATTTCTCAAGAGAATAATTGGGGTTTTTTGAGCACTTTGCTGCTTGTTCAGTATTGGAAGGCATGAAAAATGCTGCAGAATATGTCTGACTTTGGTGTAGCTGCCTTTGGGTCCCAACAAGCAGTTCAGTTGCTATTTATGTGTGAAACTCCAAAGGAAGGGTGATGTTTCAGTATTTTCTGACCACTTAAATTAACCACCCAGTTTGCCTTGAGACTAAAAGGATGAGCAAAGACAAAGTGTGCTGCTTCAATTTGAAAATCTGTCTATATGGAATTTTAGTTGTTGATAAATGTTACGTGGGCGGATGCAACAATTGTGTGACTCAACAAAAATTGTCTCCTGCCTTCCTGGGCTGCTGTGTTTGCAGTGACACAAAGTGCAGAACCTGAATGAGCTGCATTCGTGTATCAAGTCTGAATTTTCTCCCTGGGCTTTTAGCATCCCATAATTAATATTTTCTATACTCTCACTCTTAGCCCACCTTACGATTTCTCTGGGGAAATGACTCACTGAGAGAAAAGCCCTGTGAAAATAGTCATTATTGCTGAAGCACACAAGGGGGGTGGATGCACAGGCAAAAGGGTAGAGGTAGTCCAAGGCAAGGAAAGGCAGAACTGGCTGGGTGATGAGAGCCCTGCCAGGATACAGTGGGCACTCAAGTCTTAGCTGAAGGAGAATATCTTTTAAATGGTTCTGCGTGCAACAGCTGGGATTTTTAACATGCACTTGCACAGAATCTCTCACTTCAGCCTGAGAGAGATGGCTTTTATTCAACAGAGACACAGCTTTGAGACTGAGTGACCTGGAGGATGCTGGCACTGCAGCTTTGGCGCTGCAATAACGTACAGAGGAGAGGGGGGAGATGTCCTGGAGCTCCCGGGGCTGCCCCAGCACCAAGTGGATCTCTCCAAGTCCCAAAGGCTGAACTGTGCCAAGTGGGATCCATGCAAGCCTTGGCTGGAGCCATCAGACATCTCCATAATCCAGAGAAGTGAAGTGAATGAAAGTAGATTTGTGTGTGTGTGGGCTATCTTATTGTGCTAAAGCCCTACCTAAGTTGACTCTGCTTTTTCTCTGTTTTGCAAGCTGTAGAAACTTACTGACCTTTATCAAACTTGGAAGGGCTAAAATTGAAATCAGGAGAACCAGGAGCAGCTTATGGGATGAGCTGAGCTGCTGTGAGTGAGAGCACGGGTGAATCTCTTCTGAGTCACCTCAGAACTTGTAAAAGCTCCACTCAAACCTGCCACGAGGCAGGAGTCTGTCACTTTGTTTTTCCTTTTTTTAAGGAGGAAGCAGGTAGGGGAGTTGCTATAAAATCTGGAGACAGTTTTTAAAATGTATTTTATTATTCATCCAGTTATTTATCGTGCCCTGATACTTCCTGATTCCAGAAAAGATCAAGAGGGGGGAATGCCAGAATGTGTTCAGAGGGAAGTTAATGTATTATGCAAGAGGTTTCAGCAGGCAGTTCAGACATTTAGGAGTCTTAGAGTAGAACTAAACTGCTAAAGCACACTGAGCTTGCCGAGCCCGTGGGTGCAGTACAGCAGCCTGTCATACTAAGTGCCACATTAAATTCCTTTGTGTTTAAATAATGGCCTTTAACCTGCACTTTTTAGGTGTTACCACCAGCTTTCCTCAGAGTTATTTTCCAGAATGCTTTGTAACAGGACACGGTTTGGGTTTTTATTGGTGTTGGATTTTTTCTTGTATAGTGTAGCTTTCTTTTCCTGTGTCTAATAGAGTGGGAGACCCACAGCTCGAGATCTTCCCTTCCCTGAATGTCAGCTCTCCATAGTCACTTCCTGACCAATTCCTCATACTCGCAGTTGTGTGATCCAGGTGCTTCCAAAAGAGAAGTGGCCTGCTGGATTCAGCCTCTTCACGGCTGTAAATTTGATTAGTCAGTGATTTAACCAGTACAAAAATTGTTTCATCCACAAGTTAGGTTGATTTTAATGCTTTTACACACATATATATTAAAATAAAAATGCATATAGTATATATTTTAACATAGGGTTTCTACAGTACTTGTAACAATAGTCAATCTCTGTTAGAGTTAATACACTTCTATGTAATTAATTTTCCCCAAGAGGAAAAATGGAGGCATGGAGGTGATGGTTGCTCTCCCTTGGCCACATCAGGTGTCCAGAGTGTGCTGGAATAGGCACCAGGTATCTGTGGCTTACACTTGGATCATTCATTCTCCATCCTGGGCATTGAGGAAATCATCAATTTTCCTCATCTGACTGCAAATGCTTAAAGGGTTGAAATAGCAGTACTGCCTGTATTGTGGGGGGTTTAATTGTGCACTCAAATGGAACAATCTAAGTGGAGAAGGATTCTAATAAAGAACAATTCCATTCTGAAAACTTTGTTCTTCCTCCCTCCAGTTTTGGAGATCAAAGCACTTTGTCACTGCTGGGATAAGGGCTATAAAAGATGACATTCTTGCCATTATGAAGAAAATATTTCCTGTTAGACAGTTTATTGCTAAAATGCAGCTCTAACTCTGTAATAATTGATTATGAATGTTCCTTTTATGAGCTGTTAGAATTGGTAATGCAGACACTATGTCTGGAATGAAAATATTTTAGCATTTCTAAATACAAATCTGGATCAAAATCAGGACTGGAGTAAAGATTTCACTATTCCTCATCCCCTTTTAGCCTTGCTGAAATTTGTAAAAACTACTCAGGGATTTTTGGACACAGTGCCCAACTATTAAATGCATTACTTCCAATATTTTATCAGGTGTAGGCATGGTTCCTGTGCTGTGTCCCAGCAATAAGAGACGATCATTCTGAAGTCTCATTTGATGCAATGACCTGGCATTTTTGGTGCCAGTGGTTCCAGTTTTGATTCCCTGATGCTACCTATTGCTGCGTGGATACACAAAAATATTTGAGTGCTTTATGGGTATAGCTGTATTTAATTTTTGTTAGCAGGTATGTGAGCAAGAGCTGATATTCCTGTATACTTCTAGAAGCAGTGAGTTTTGTTTTCATCTTT
>VWZT01004177.1:482272-547353 GCA_013397055.1 Pachycephala philippinensis
AAAAAAAAAAAAGTTCTTTGAGTGAGTTCATCATAAACGATGCCTGGGGAAAAGTAGGATAAAGCATTATTCCTCTTCTACAAATGGAAGCTAAACTGGGTGAATTTACTTAACTTTGTTGGGAATCGATGACAGAATTGGTAACTAATTAGACTAAGTACCAGAGTAGCACTTTAACAACAGTCAGTCTTCTTTCTCACCACCTTCTTTATCTGAACATTTTCAGGTATATTTCCAAGAAATAAAACAGTAGTTTCAATAGAAACATCTATTTATGGCATTCATGCTGGGGTTTAGTGTACCTGTGAATACACTGATAGCTTGCATGTCTTGAGTATGTTATAAATTTATAATGGTGGCTTTAATTGCAATAAACCCAAACTGCAAATACCCTGCATTACTTATTTGCTCTGCAGCCCACAGATTTTATAATTTCCTACACTTCATTGTCTATTAGCAATTACTTCTTTGGATATCCAGTACTCTGTGTGAATAAATAAGTTATGTCTGCAGTTGTGTAATAACGCTGCATTTAAAAAATGATTATTAAAACTCTAAGCAATTGCACCTTTCATTCATGCCAGTTTCTCACTTGACATTTAAAAATCTTTTTTTTTTTTTTAATTGGGAAATAGTTTACCACATAGAATGATGAGAGTGTTTAGAAACAGATAGGACAGAAGTTCTGCCTGTCCTTTTCACTGCAGATGTACTCAGCGGTTTTCTAAAAGGATTCATGTTGGTTTTCACATCTAATTTGGTAAAACTTGTTTCCCACCGTGATCACAGACTGACACAGAATAAGTGTTGTACAATGTAAACTTTTTTTTTTTTAGGTTTGAAGCTTTTTTCCCTAGTTCATGTTACGTTTTAATGAGGGGATGTTTCAATAAATACCTAAACTGGCCCTAAAATATGCAGAGGCAAAACTGTGCAAACAGATCAGAGCATAAACAGCTTTGGTGTATTTATTGCATGGGGTTTTTTAGCCTACAGATTTCAGCTCTATTAATAAAACTTCACTGAATTAAAAAACCAAAAAAAAAAAAAAAACCCTCATAACTTATCTGTAAGAAGCTTATTTGAGGAAAGCTTGTCTGGGTTAGAAGGTTTCATGTCTGAACTGTGGCAAGCTGTTGGCAGCACAGCTCCTTGGCTTGGGGGCAGCCTGTACCCTCATGGATGCCATGTGCATAACAAGTAGGGAAAAGCACTTCAGGGGCAGCTCGGAGATTATTTTCTTCCAGCAGTTGTACAAAAATATTCAGTGCATATTTTATGCAAAGGAGAAATGTTGGGCATAATCCTAATCCTGAAGGAATTAATTTTATGGCGATTTGTGTAGTCAAGAATTCACTCCTTTGATCTCCAGAACAGGTATTTCTGAGACTCTTTTTTTAGGTTTATTTTCTCTTTATTGGCTTTATATGTTGCCTTATGTAAGAAGAAGAGAAAATATATAATGGACCTTTTTTAATATTTGTATATCTCTGATTGCTGGTATGCCAGGACCTTTGTTAACAGGTTGTTGAAGGCAATTTAGTGATGCTGGAAGAAGGAAAAGTAAGAACAGAACTCTGAAACTGTTCTGGGTTTTAGCAGTGGTGTGAACACCTCTCCTTCCATGACTTAGGAAGTATGGAGAAACCATACCTGGTGTTGCTGTGGTCTCTAGCAATCAGAAACAGAGAAAATTTTGGACACAAAAACAGTCCAAGTTCCACTTTTGCTCCAAATCTCATATAGTTAATGGTCCCCATGTGTACTAAAATGTAGCTAGGAAAGAGATGTTTGGTTTGGCACCAGTTTTTGCTGATTTTCAGAAGATTTTGTTATGGCTCAAACTGGGTTTTACCATCCAGCAGCTGATAAGTGCATCTTTTCCAGTGGATTGTGTTATGGCAGAAATTGAAATCAACAAATATTTTTATGCTTTATCCTTCTAAAAAACCCTAATAATTAACTACCTAATACAGAGTTATGAAAATAACGAATAAAAAAGAAGGTTAAGCTGGCTTTGTTGAATCCTCAGAAATATTTTCTGTACTCATACTGAATAAGATTGAATCTTTGCCAAAGAGTTGAAAAAGTGAAGAAAATTGGTTTTCCAGTAGTGTCTTGCCTTGGGTAACTTTTTTTCAAGGTTCATCTGAGAACACTGGATTTCAAAGATACTCAGCAGACAACTCTGACAAGGTGATAATCGTGCTCTCCACTGCTGTGATAACTTTGAGTTTAAGCCTGGTCTTACTCAGTGGAGTAAGGATGGTGTAAAGTTGCATTAGAGCCCATCTCTGAATGGACTTTACAGCTGAAAATGCAGCTGTGTGTAACTCCTCAGAGAGCCAGGAAAGGCTGCTGCTCAGAATAACACAAAGTGTCATTATGCAGAAGGCAGCAGGAGTCTGCAAACTGTTGGAGGAGCAGAAATTCCCCAAAAGAAAAATTACAAATCACAGGAAGGAAAAAAAAACCCAAAAAGGATTAGACTCAATCTATTTAGAAATTGGATTTTAGGGTTTGTGCTGTTTCAGGTGCTGCTGCACAGCACTGACAAAGCTGAGATGTAAATCACAGTGGGACCACTGATAAGACCCTGGAACTGGGAATCAGGCATTAGTTCCTGAAAAGGTAAGCTAGGGTCTGAGGTGTAATGCCTTCAAATGACTTCATTATAAGTTAAAATTAACACTAAAGCAGATGCTGAATTCTTGTTTCGGGTGTTTTGTTTCCTCCTGCTAACATTTCTGGTGTCCCTCGTGCATCTTGCTTTGTGCCACAGACAGGTTTATTAGATGGACATGTTTCTGAAGAAGTGCAGCATTACTCTGGAATGTAAAGAATTCCATTAATTAAGATAATAAGTGAAAAATATTTTGATTACACAAGGCTCTTCGGGAGCAGATTAGCAAATGGATGCCTTATGGTGTCCACGTTTTTGTGATGTGGCCATATGGAAAAATGAGACACTGAACTGAGCCAGTCAGTGTTCCAGTCTCATACAGAGAAATTAAAACTTTGATCGGTTTGTAGCCAGCACTGCTGCCTTGTTGATGCACACAGACTCAGGAAGTCTGTGCTTGTGTCTGGGAGCTGTGTGGACGAGTTAATTCATTTACAGAGCTGACAAATAGCTGTAAATGAATTTTTGGGCCCCAGCTGAGGCAGAAAGTTTATCTACAAAGAAGGTTTATTAGATCTTGCAGTGACAGTGGAAGTCCCCTGGTGTGTGTCTAGCCCAGCTTGTTACTGTGCTGAAGGTTTATTTTGTTGCTTTGGTGCCGTACCTGGTCCTTGTGCAGATTTGTGATGATTACTGTAGATGGCAGCAAAAGCTAAATAAAATACAACGATTTTAAAAATTAATTAAACCCCTCCCTCCTGCTGTCCTGAGTGTGCATTTTGTCTTGGTGCCTGCCAGCTGTTCTTGAGGATGGAAGCAATTATAGGCAGCAGAAGCCAAATTAAATTACATATTGAATTAAGGTTTCACTCACAGACAGTTTGGGGGGGTTTGTGGCTGTGCTGGTTCTCGGTGTGTACTGTCTCAGAGACCAAAAGCCAATTTTAAAGCTCTCCTGATGATCTCTGAATTCCCCCTTATTTCCCTGTGTGTGCCACGGTGTCAGGAAGGAGCAGCAGCAATTCTGACAAATGACGATGCCTCCGGGAGTACTTTTATTTTTCCTCCTGTAATAAGCCTTGCTTGTTCGCTTCCTTTGATTGCAATTAAATTATTTTCCTCTTTTATTTTTAATGTCCTTCCTTGCTCCTTTTGTGTGTTGGCTGTCCTTGGTTGCCACTTCCCCTCTGCTCAGAGGACATAAGGAAAAAGGATTTATCGTGCCTTCGTGCTAATTAGCTGTTTAATAAGACAAGAAAGAAGATTTTCATTCTAATACCTCAGAATGCAGGAGAAGCACAGGACACCCTCAGGACAGGCACTGGCCTGTTGGAAGCAGTTACAGGATTTGGAATGGTGGGCTGATCTTTAATGGGAAATGACTCCCAGTGTTAAGTTTATTACACAAAGTAAAAGATGACTTTTAAATATTGAAAGGGCATAAAGCCCAAATGATTATGGGTGAAGTTGAGAGCAGGATTTAGGGGCAAGCAATAAATAATAAATGTACCAAAAGGTCCATATGTGATTAGTAAAATTGCTTGCAAAGGATGAGCTGTGAGAGCTGGGGGTCTGAACTCTCTGTTTTTACTCTGAAAAGCATAAAAACTCAATTTTCTGCATGGCAGACATTTAAAATTAGGCAAAACGTAGTGCATCAAAGTGACCCCGTGCTTTTGAAATATTTCTGAAATCCCTTTAAAATGAAAAAGAAGGACAGGAAAGTATGGAACTGCTGTTTGACAGTTGTGTTCAATATATGATGAAGGTGGGCACAAAGCTCTAGGTATTAAAGCTTATGAATGTATTAATGCACTGCTTTGGGGGAATTAAACTTTAATATTGATGATAAACCTTCCATAATAAAATGTGTGGAGAGTGAGAGTAAATCTTTCTTGCAAAGTCCCCAAACTATTTAAATAACTGCGTGCAAGCTGCAGCATCTCCTGAGATATATTATAAATGAACTTCTGCATACGAATGTATGCTGTGCAGAAAGTGGTTTTCCTGCAGAGTTGCTTTCTGCCCTGGAAAAGCTACTGTCCCAAATGACTGTATTTCTTTTAAGTGATTGATCTCTAGCATCGATTCCACAATATTTCTCTCCAGATACACATCATTCACTACCCAGAGTGCATCCCTCTGGGAGATTCCCTGTTGACTACTTTGAAATGGTGTGAAATTTCTGCAGTGGATTTTTATGCCAGCCTGATGTTGTTATTTTTAGATAACATTATGGAAGGGAGATTGTAATGCTTTAAAATATGAAATGCTGAGGAGATAGAAGAAATAGTGAGTTACAATGTTCTGGGATGTAACAGCAGAGTATTGAACAAGTGTGTCTGGAAAAAAAATCACAAATCTGTGCTTCCCATCAAGCTGGAGGAGGAAAGTGTCATTTTAGAGAGCCATTGTGGAAAGTGAAGGTGTTTTGGAAGTTGAACTGCATGGAGCTGACATCCAGTCTATTTATTACTTTCCTACCAGAGTACAGGAATGCAAATGTAAAATTTGCCTTTCGAAGAGCTTGTGTGGAGGACTCAGCTGTACAAACCTCAGGAACAGTTAATGACTCGAGCAGCTACAGTGATCTGCTGGTCTTGGGGTGTTGCACTGTCAGTTTGGATCTATGTCTGAGAAGTAGAAGAGAACTGCCATCACACAACTGCAGATTTCAGAGGGTGTCAGCAAAACCTTGAGGAAAATAAATCTACTCTTTGTTCTTTGCTCCCTTTACGAGGTGGGAAGTTTTAGGGGAGAGTCCATTGTGCTGCCATCTGTGGAAAATTCATGCAGAAGAAGGTAAGTTAAAGCAGGAGACAATTCTAGAAGCCAAACCCTGATACACATCAGACCTGACAAAAAAGCTTTTGCAGATGGTCCTCAATAGCAATAACACAACACTGAAACGTTCAACTGCAGCTTTTATTTCAAAAGCTTTACTTACAAGGGTGGGTTTGGTTGCTTTGGTGTTTTGGGTTATTGCAAGTATTTTATATTTTCAGTTCCTGTAAGTGTGGGATCTGCTGGTACCTATAGCAAGTTGAGCTGTGCAGTCACCAAAGGATTCCTAGTGCTGTGCTGTGTTAACCTGGAAAAACTTCTCCCTGTGATTAATTCACCTTTTTGGGAGATGTCTTAATGACCTTCCAAGTCAACAGAATGGCCACAGGAACATGGCAGCCCTTTCATTTATACTTTTGCAAAGAGAAACGCATTTCTTAATTGTGATATTGGAAGAAATATTTTTTTTAATTTCTCCTTAACAGGAAATCCTTATGTCTGATCAATTTTGGGCATTTTGAAGTAGTCATTGCTGCTCCTAAAGTTAATCAAAACTTGCTGCTGTGTAAGAAAAATCAATGGAAAACAGATTGAGATCATATAAGGATAATTCTGCTGCAGGGCCTCTCTAGCTTCACTCATCAATAAGCAGGAGCCGGAGTGCTAAAAGTTTCATGTGTCCTCCTGATGTCTTTATTAATCACCTGAGTGCCAAATCCTCCAGTTCACTAAACTTCATGGATCTGTCTGCAGTTACAGGGTGGGGGTTTTGTAATGATTGTGCCATAAATTTTTGCCTACAGGATCTTTCAGAAATTTCAAGATGTTTTCAATGCAGATGCAGTGTAGTGAGTTACACTTAGATGTGGCTGGAAAGGACACTTGGATTGAGAGTTCATTCTGGGCAAAAAGTGCAGGGAAGCTTCCTAAAGGTATTTCAGTGTTCCATTTGGATGAACCCTGAACCTTGAGTTTTATTCTCTGTTGTATGAAATTATATTCTGCATTATATAATCATAGCCTCTATTACTATATAAAGAATATGCAATTATAGACAAATTTATTCATGTAAATATCAACGATATATTATATAGTAATTACAACTATAAATGTGCATACGAGATGAAATATTCTCCACGTATACATATTTTATGTATTCAATATTTTTTACGTCTATTAAGCACCTTATAAAATAGAATGGTGGCATTTCAACAGGTCAGACTACAGAGTGATTTATGGTTAATGGCAGAACCAGGAGAAGCGTGCATTGCTTTGACTTTGTGGCATGTCTGTACAGCCATTGTCATTGCAGGCAAGTAATTGGCAATGCCATCCGTTCCAAATGCAGCCTGAACCTCTGCATTGTGGCTTTGGGCACAGTTAGACAGTTATTGACTTGGGGAAATGATTGAAAACAGGATTTGCCTAATATGCAAATTACTGTCCATTAGATGATTATTTTTTGGTGTTATTGACCTTTTCCTGCACGTCTCCCCGTTCTTGTAGGCACACGGCACTGAGATTTAAACAAACATTTGATGGCAGGCTGTGAAATTCCTGATCAGCTCTCGGTGTTTGTCTTCCTGAGGGCTCTTCAGTGGCTTCCTGTGAGTGTGGTTGACGTGGATCACATGCCAGCAAAAAATACATTATTCCTCTGGTTTTAATTTTTACCTCTCTCTTTTCTTTAGGATATGTTTTATTCAGTCACTCTGGGAAAGAGGTAAAGCTGTAGTTTGCTTTTAATCTGAGGGAACTTATCATTTCCTCTGACTTCTTTTATTTGTGCTGAGGACAGGCAGCAATTACTTCTGTTTGGGTTGTCCATGTGCTCCCCCTGGTCAGCTGAAACCAGGCTGCCCAAACGTCTGTAAAAATAGAATTGATGTCCTAATTAGTTGTAGCTCAGAAGAAATTCTGTGTCCTATTGCTAGGCTATGGCAAAGAAAAAGGAATTATAGCTTTTGCCTATTTGTAAAATACTGCTCATATTTAGCAGAGGATTTTGGGACAGTGGAAACAAATTTACTTAATGTGCCTATTTAAAAATGGTTACTCTTGAACTTGCCCTAATGATGTGATTTTAATTATTTTAGGAAACATATTAAATGGTCTTTTAGCGCTGCAAGCAGTCAACAATCAAAATAGGTAAATACACAGATATTTGCATGCATTTTGCTGTGCATATCAATATGCCACAAGAGCCTCCTCAGTGGAGTGGAACAGCATCTTCGTAGTCATTAGGAACCACTAATGTGTGGTTAAATAATGATAATTCTAAAGACCTGTTTACCTGATAGATTTTATGGTCCTGACGGAACTATCAGAAGCTAAACAACAAAGATTTTAAAATGTCCTAAATATTTCTAGAAGACCTAATAGTTCCTAAGGAGCTCCATTTACAGTCAGCCTGACAAGCTGCAGATGCCATTTAAGAAGCTGAGCATGTATAGGAATGAATAATCTATTTGTGATGCATGGCATGCATCAGCATGGCACCCTGCAGTTGTGGAAAGGAAAAAGTCAGCTAAAATGAAGCTTTCTTTAATAAAAAGGGGGGGAAAAAGCAGATATAGCTCTTGTAAGAACATTATTTAGATGTTGATTTCTTTACATTCTCATGGGACAGAAGTTGTGTGCGCCAGGTAAGGATCAGGAAAGTCCTGCCCAGGCAGGGGGAGGCTGAACATGTTTGGTTGATGCAGCTCCTGTTAAACTAAGGAACGAAATATCCTGAGATCCTTCATCCAGGAAGGTAGTGAGGTCTGTATTAACACAAAATTTCTAAGAAATTTCTAATTTCTCGTTTTTTTGTTAGCTTAGGGTACTAGCAGATGAGTTTAGCTGTTAGTAGGAGTGGTTTTTTTGCCCGTGGCCATTGTCCCCCCAGGTCCTGCGTGTGTCCCAGGCTGTTGGTCACTCTGCACTCGAGGCTGTGGGCAAACAGATCCTGGGTGCAGTGCAGGTTTGTAGGTTCTGTAGGATTTGTGTTGGTTCTGCCTGTTTCAGACGGCCGGGGCGGAGACGAGAGATCTCTTAAGTCAGTCTTAGAGCATGGGGTTTATTGTGAAAGGGCGTGGGTTTAAGGGACCTGCTGGGAGCTGCTAGATGCAGCCCGAAGCAGGTCAGAGCAAGAGAAGGAGAGAGAGAAGAGGAATGGAAAAGGCAGAGCAGAGAGAATGCTGTGGTTGCCGTTTACAATACAATAAATCATCTTCTGTGCTGAATATTCTAATTTCCATTAACCAATCCAGACCATGCTACAAATCCTACAACATTAACATATAGCCTATAAGAATCATCGCATTACCATATGGCGTTATATTTTAAACCCTAAAAACTGCTTTTTGGATCCTCTGCCACGTTGGCAGGGTCTGCTCTGGCCCTTGGACGTGTCAGCAAGCAGAGGGCTTTGTTTCATCAAAGGGAGATTACTTTCAGTGGCCATACCATTGTTTTCCAGTTGTTCAGTAACTGGAGTTTGGTATCTCAAAGCTTGTCTTCATTTCAATCTCTTATAGTTTCCATATTCTCAGCATCTTTTGCCAGGTGATCATATTTATAAGGCTTTCCTATTTCATCTTCCCCAGCACAGGTTGTTCTGCAGGACTCCAGCCCAGCCTGCCTGTCTCGTGTCCCTGAGCAGGTGTATAGCTCCCAACTTCTGTCACTTCCAAACCAATTTAATGACCTTCCCAGCTCCCAGTGGCCCCATCCTGCCCAGGTGGGGCTGGCAGAGAGGCATCTGTCCCTAGTACCCCTTTCCAGTTCGCCTGCAGTGGCATTTTCAGGAGTTTGTCTTCTCTTCCACCACACAGCCTCAACTTCTCTGAGAGATAATCTGTATTAAGTATAAGGATCACTGTGACCTGAGGGCCCTGATCCATTTAATAAAGCCAGGTATATCCAGGTAACTGCCTAGGAATGTGAATCCTGCCTTTTAAGAACATTTACCCATGCTGAGGAGTTTTTCCTCTTTACTTCAGCTCCAAACCTTTATCTCATATCACATAAATCATTAAATGGATCTCAAATTTGACATCTGTATTTCTTGAAACTGTGTATTAATTTACTTTTTTTCCTTTTGTAAAACAGGAGAACTTTTTAAAATTATTTTTTAAAAAAATGATCAGTGAGTACCACGTGAGGCCTGAACTCTGCTGTGCCACTGGCAGCACTCCTGGTGTGGCTGGGCAGCTGCTGTGCTTTAGCAGATGCTTGTTTTACCAGATTTAGCCTCTCTATTGTTTTCCCAACCTCATTATTCTACCTGCTGTCTGTTTCCCTTTGTGCTGACATTATCCAAGGCAAGGATCCGTGCCAGGCTCAGCAGAGCCCAGATTCCTGTATCCCAGGCCCCTGGGCATCGCTGCTGTACGAGGATGAGCTCAGCCAACCTCCAGGTGACTTTGCTGCTGCTCAGGCTCCCTGGGACAGCTTCACTTCAGGACCTGGTGGCTCAGAAGACACCTGAGCAGTAAAAATTTCTGGTTTTCGCTTCCAACCACAGAAATATTTTCCTTGATTTATAAAGATACCTAATGATTAAATAGGTGAAAGTATTCATCATGCAACAAAAGAATTTTTTTGTTATGGCCCGGATAACTTCAAGGATGTTTTGCTTTACTCAAACTGTGCTGCTAATGAATATAAAATTAAAAGATGTTTGGCAAGAACACCTGTAAGAAGGCACTGATTCTACTACAGAACACATCTAATTTTGTTGGGCTGGAAAGACAGTTCATTAGGAAACCAATCCATAATTTGAACTATATTTCATTTTAGTTCTGTGATTTTTTTTTTTCCATGTTCTAAATCCCCAGTGACTTTGGTGATCCCTTCAGCCTTGCAAAGGTGACCAGGTTTTAGAGGGAGTAGATGAAGAACTGTCATGTAACTGCCAGCCCAGTGTTTAACATCTGCTGCTCTGCCACAGATAAAACTTTAGGAATACTGGTGTTGGTAGGTATAGATTAGGTGTGTGTGGAGGCCAAACAGCAGAGTAAAAAATGCAGATACTATGAATAGAACAAGCTAAGGCAAGTACAGACTTCTCTGGGTCTCATTATACAGGAATAGTCTCCTCATTAGCTCATTTTGACTCAAGTATTTCTCCTGCTGGGTTGCTATTTCTGGGTTCAAAGTGAAAAAAAAAAAAAGGACAAATAATGTGTTTGCTTTTTGCTGCCATTAGTTGTTAATTATGTTTAGAGAGATATTTCTACAAATAAACCCCGTCTGCACCTGTGTGAGTGTATTTCCATCTGTAGCAGCAGCAGTGCTTACTTGCTAAGAGTGCATCAGAGTTCCTAGAGTGGAGTGGGAATGAGGAACTTGACATTGGAACATGCAAAAAGATGTGTTTTCCTGTGTCCTTCACTCAGAGAACCCCTGGGGCTCAGAGATCCTGGTACAGGACACATCCAGGATCTCTGAGTGCAGGGCTGAGAGTAACAAACCACACTGGGAGTTTGTAATCTGAAACACTGACCAGATTCTAAATTTCGCAGCTGTCTCTAGTTTCATGGGCCAGCTGAAAACTCTGCATCTGAAGGGAGCTGCAACTGGGAGCTTGGTGCTGGAGCCAAAAGCTGCCATCTGTGGTTGTGCTTTCCAGGCTTGAATAAAATAACCAGCTCCTGAGAGCTGAATAAAGCTCATCTTTGGGAGTTTTGAAATGACCATGGCACTCAGGAACAATTCTCTAGTCCTGAGGGCTGGCTTGACTAGCTGTGCATGTGGTTAGCAAAAGGTGTGGAAATCCTTTAAGGTTTGATCAGACAATGCTAAAATATCCCAAAAGTGAAGATATCTTTAAATATGTGTGCATCTCTGTCTGTGAATATTAACGATTCAGGTGCTATGCCACTTTCCAAAATTGTTGAAAAATTCAAGATCTTTCACGTTCAGCCTCACCTTCAATTCTTGTCATGCATTGTCTGCCCAAACTTATGTAAAACAGCGACTTTTATTCATTTTATTATTGTATAAGACTGAAAAAATAAGGGTTGCTTATTTTAAGGAAGAGGAAAACCTCTGAAGCTGTGCTGGCAGTCTTTAGATGCAGGAAAAGTTGCTGCAGAGACTCAGGTAATAATGATAATGCAGATCCACGGGGAAAAGAGCAAAAGGTAATGGGCTTAAATTGTAGCAAAAGAGATCAAGATTTGGCATTAAGAAAAGCTTTCTAAAAGAAATAAATGGAATAAATGACTTGGGGAAAGTGGAGTTTTCATAACTGAAGGCTTTTAAAACCAGGTTAGACGGATGGCCCTAAGGAATGACTTGAGTTGTATATCCTGCTTTTTGAAGTTAATTAACTGTCTTATTCTTTTGGCTCTTTTGCTGATTTTTTCCCCCTTTATTTTCTTTTCTTTGATCCAGTTTCGTTCCCTTTGTGAATGTTGTAGTGTTCAGAAAAAGTTCTTGGCCAAATGTACTATCAAACGAAAACAGTTTATCAAAAACATTGTTTTAAATGGCAGTAAAGACCCCAGAGATCTTCCTGGTTATTTATTTTCATTAAATAAGGAAAGTCAAGTCAGCTCTGTTTAGTCTTGCGCTGGAAATTCGAGGTTTGTTTGCTTTTTATTTTAATTAATAAAGAAAAGCTCTAATTGTAAGCTAGGTGCAGGAAACTCCTGGAGTGTGCCCACCTCACTCACTGCACTCCCAGAGTTGGGAATGTCTGCAGTGGGGTGGTTTTTCCATCTCCAGAGCTGCAGCACCTCATCTCCAGATGTGAGCCATGAGAACACAAGGCTGTGCCTGGGACTGCAGGTGGCAGAGCAAAAGCAAACCTTTGGGGTCGTGGTGCTCGAAAACAAAGCTGATTTCCTCACCAGGATAGGGGAAGGGGCTTAACAGGGAATGTGATTATTTGTGTTAGTTAAATTCAGCAATTCCATCTTGTTTAGCTCCAGCAGACTGTGCTGAGTCACTCCTGATGGCTTTATGCAGAACATGCTGTGCCTGTGCCTAAAGAGGGTTATTAAAGACTGCTGAGTACAGAGAGCTTTAACAAAGAGATCTCAGAGTAAACACTGACATTTGTTACTGCCTCTGTTTAGCACTGCTGAAGGTCCCTGGGAACTTGGGAAATTGAGCTGTCAGATCTATGAAGATGAAATGAAACTTTGTTCTGTGGCTTCAGTCCCTTAGGAAAGTTTTTCAGGTCATTTAGCGTTAGTACTGTGAGGAGAGCTTATTATTATTTTCCTGAAAATTATTCCCTTTTGTTGATAAATGTAGAGTGACAGCTTGGCATTGCTATTAGTCCATTTCTGTTTGGTTAAGGCACTGCCTGAAAGACTGACAAGGTATTTTGCAGGCAGCCTGCCTGGTCTGTGGGCAGGACAGGATGACTGATGGGTGTCAGATGTAACCACTGCACCAATTGACTTGTAAATTGTAGTTAAGCACATTCACAGGATGACTTGGCAGGAAAGCACAAAACGTTCTGGGAGGAAGATTCACTTCTCACTATTTCCAGGCTTAACCATAGCTGCTGATTAAAAAAGAGAGAGATTCAGGGGAACAATGGAATGAGAGTGAAGCCAACGTTTGACTCTTTGAAACTCTTAGACTGGGCCTTGCCTGAGATTTTATCAGTGTAATTTGCAAGAAGGAAAACCTCAGTGTATATAGAAGTCTTCTTAACACTTTGGATTGCTGCTCTAATGAGTTTTTGTAAAATGTGTGTATTGTATTGCCGAGCAATTTCAGAGATATAAACGTGGGCTGTTCAAAGCACAACAAGTTTTCACCCTGAAATATTAGCTGTAAATCAGAAAAACCCCAGAAGGCTTCTTAATTTTCATAGTGATTTTCAATTCCATGACTAAGGGCATGGAAAGGGCTGTAGGGACTTAAAAATAAGGCTAGAACAGCTCTGATCCGTGTTTGGCTTTCAGTGTTCCATGTTGTATGAACCTGGGGGAACAGGGAGCAGCCATCACTGGTCTGGTCAGTATTTTGGTGTTAGTCCTGCTCTGCTGGGGACCCCGTTCTGCAGGTTTTATCTGTCCCTCATTCTCCCTCCATCCCCCAAGCCATGCAGGCAGAGTGGGGAGGATTCTGATCTCTCAGCCTTCCCTCCAGTGAGAGCAGAGCTGGGAAGATGGAGCTGCTCTCTGCACAGCCCTGGGTGATTAAAGACTAAAAATGCAACATAGGCTTAGCATTAAATTCATGTTTCCACCTTCAGGCAGCTGCGCTGTGAACATTGGCTCTCGGAGCTGCAGTGCTTATCAGTACTTTTCTGCATATAAAGGGGTATTATGGCTTCTGGTATCAAGCCCCACAATCTGCATGCAGGATTCTTTTCCTTTAAGACGATAATCTCTTTTCCATTGCTTTCTCCGTGTTTGGCCTTCACTCTTTCACTCCTCAAAATACGAAATGTGCCAAAAGCCACTGTTCCTCTGGACATGCAGCAAGAAAAAGTCACCCTTTGTTACAGAGATGTTATTTACAGGCTGACTGCTGTTAATGGATGCTTCATTACATATAAAGAAAATAGTTTTCTTTGGGACATTAATTTTTGGCTCTGTGTTCATTTTAGTGAGTGTCCTTTCCTCACGGGCACAGGCAGTACTCCTGCCAAACGGTGAGCTCTAATACTGCTGTGGTTATTTTTTAACTAGATGCCATTTGATTTATAACCCAGTGACTCTAATTAAAGGACCAGTAAGCCTCAGATAACAGAGCAGGTCCCAGGTAGAGCAACTTCCCGTGTAAATTCAGCTTTAGTAAATAGCCAGGGAGCTGGTTCTGTGTTTGAAACAGATGAAAACACCAGGAGCCAGAGCTGGCTGCTGGAATGTCCCTGCTGTGGGTGGGGGGACGTGTGGACAAGCAATAGAAGATATAAAACATAGCTCATCCAGACCTGCAGCTGTTTGAATTTCAGCTATTTGCTGTGGATGTGCAGGAGCAGAGAGGTTTGCAGTGACTGAAGTTGCAGTGTTGTCCTGCCCAATGCTGAACTTCAACCCGAGGCACAACACGGCCCACAGCATAGCCCATGTTTATTTGAAACAATATTCAGCCTATTTTCATCCTTCTGCTGTCAGAGCAGAGCCTGCAGCTCGACTTGTGACTGTCAGAAGCTGTGTGTGAGTTCTGGGATGGGAATGCTCAGCTCTGGCTGGTGAAAGCTGGGGGCTGATGTTCCTTTCCCTTTTCCTCTATGTTTCAATGTTGAACATGTTGGCAGTAATGCACTGGCTGTATTCAGTTTGGTTTGTGAAAGCCCGGCAAATGTTGAAATGAACATCTCTGTATCATTTCATTTGCAAATCCACCTCTGGTGAAATCAGTGCTTCCTCACTCTCTCTCTCAAAAAAGGCAGTCTTCTCATTTCAGAGGAATGTGTGATGACGGACATAAACTTGGAAAGTTTTTGTCTTTTAGCAGTGGATCTCTCAAATATCCCAAGGTTAAGCACACTTAAGTCAGGACTAGTTTGTGTCTGGAGCCTGGGATGTCTGCTGGGCACAGTGCCCCAGGGAATACTGGAGCTGGCTGTGCTGCAGGACTCCAGTGCTGGAAGCCTCGGGAATAGCCTGGGTCACCTGTGTCAGGGCAGATGGAGCCTGGTATGCAGCTGCTGAGACACAAAGCACATCGGGTTACAGCTGGGTGTCAGTGCAGAGTCCTGCACAGGGGGAAACTGCTGAAAATTCTCACCGGGCACTTTTCAATAATGACTCGGAAATTTGCTAAGCCACTTTTATAAACCAGGAGGAACTGTTTAAAATGCTTCTTCTGTCCTGTAAGCTTCTTCACAGATTGTTTAATCCTCCTCAAAGCCTATTTTTAGGGCGATTTGTCTGTTTTGAAAGTATTATAGCTATCTTTCCTTGAATTTGATGTCCATTTCAGAAGTGAATTCTCACCTGTCACGTACAATTTTGTGTTGGCAAACAGCCATCCAGAGCTCTAACTGCACATCTTCATGCCTTGAAACTAAAACAGCCACAAATCGTTTTGACTCCCAGCTCTGTTCAGGGAGCAACCAGAGATGAAAGTTTCATCATGAATAAATGAAAGCATTTTGTTGACTTAGCAAGGTTTTAGCTTGTGGAGAAGTTTGATTTCAGTGCTTTATTTAGGACATGATTCAGCGTTATAACTCAAAGGGGTGAAGGTGTCTGTGTTTGGGAGCTTGTTAATAACAGGGCTTGGCTGTGGGCTCTCTTGGGCTGCCATGCAGAGAAGTGGGGTCTCTTTGGTCCAAGCTGTTCCCAGGTTTTCCCCTCCTTCTGAGGGCTGCTGCTGGTTTTTTGTGTGACCCCAAGGAAAAGCCTGTGCTGTAATTTCCCTGGTCTGGAGGGTTTGGGTGCATTTGCCTCTCTATCAGGAGGGCACATCTACCCTCTGCCCCTTGCTCAGAGGTTTTTGTGCATGCTGAGCTGCCCTCTAGTAAAACAAATCATTACAGAGAGCTCCTTTTGCTGCAGCTCAAGGAATGCAGGTTACTTTCAGAAAGCCTAAATCCAGTCTTTCTTCCCTTATTTTAAATGGACACATCCAGTTTGCAAAAAACAGCCTAAATTCCATAAGTAGAAACTCATCTATTCCTTTGTGGGCTGGTTATGCGAAGGGTGCCCTCAGTCACACCTGAAGGCAGGGGCTGGGCTAGAGATGAGATGCTGGGTCTGATAATCCTGAAGGATTCTCTCTGCCCAAAAGAAAGCCAAGGCTCCATCCTGTATGCACGTGCCCTTCATTTTTCACGTGGATACAGGTGGATGCTCTGCCTGTGCTTGAATTTGAGGAATTACTTCTGTACTGTGGCAACAAATACTGGTCACTGCTGGTGGAAAATGTCCCTGGCAGTTAGAAATATCTGTATATGTGCCATAGCACTGCTGGTGCCTGGGAAAGGAGCACATTTGACTAAGAGATGATCCATTTGGTTCTGAACTGTTTCACTTTAAAAAATCTGGACTAATACCCAAGTCAAGCAGAAGTTAATTCTTGTGAACTAGGCGTGTGTCTGATTAAGCCACCCTATGGCCTTTAAAACTTGATTCAATGGAAGGATTCTCCATTTTTCTGGAGTTTTGTTTTGGGCCCACGGTGTTTTTATTGGCCCCAATTTGTTCTGTGGAAGTTGAAAGCGTGCTGGTGTTGACACATTTCAATATATCAAATGTCAGTTAAACAGCTTAGAAAAGGTGGATTCTTTTAAGCAAGTCACTAGCAAAATATCCTTTTCCATTGTGTTGGTTTTGCACAGCAGAGTGGATGTGGAGGGATGTCCTCATTCTGTTTTGAATGCAGTCACATTTTTTGCTCTAAGTTCCAATATCTTAGAGCACTACAGAGACACTGAAAATTCTGGCAGAACTCATTTGGCTGCTGTTATTCCAGTTTCCATAACAAGCCATGGACACAGCCTTACCCCAATGGCAGAGCAGGGAGGTAGTTCTGGGGAAGTGATACAAGGATTTTGCCTTAATTTCTGTTCTTGGTGCATCCATTCTCTGCATGTTTCATCACTTTCTCAGAGCATTTCCCTTCCTTCTCTCTGGTTCTTCTGTTTTACTGCTGTTTCTCCTAAGCTGACAGGTGCTGTGGCACATTAGCACCAGCTACATCATTTCATAGCTTGTATCCCTTCATAAACTCACTGTCCAAAGTATTATTTCCTTGCAAGAGATACAGATTTATTTTTCTTAAATATACAAATTTTAAATTGCCCTCAGGACTCGAGCCATTTATTCTTAAATTGAATCTTATTTATTGTAATCCAGTTCCAACTGATAGAGCATTCCTCATATTATTCTGACAGAAATAAACACGGAGCTGAAGTGCTATCTTGGCAGAGAGTTATATGAGCTTGTAATAGCTGCATGCAACTGAATTTTCATTTCACTTTTATTTATTGGAAAGCTATCCTAGGATTTTGAATTGATTCCTCACTTTTGTTTGCATTTATGTGTATTTCTTCAATAAAAGGAAGAAATCTCCTGTTATTTCAGGCCTCATCAACCTTCCTAAAAAAGCCCTACGAATGCTAGTAGTATCAGGAAAATTGAAATACTTAACTGTAGTTTTTCTATCGGTGCCAAAAGAAATCTGTGCTAAACCAGCAAGCGTTCAGGGCAGAAGGTGGCTTGGAATTGCAGGTGTGCATTGAAATGGCATTCAGAGAACGGGTATTGTAGTCATACTCTTTTAACAAATAACAGGTGGTACATATATTAAATTTTCCCCTGAATAAAGCAAACCCAGGATTGCAATACTCTTGGGGGAACTCCCCAGGTCCTGAGCTGTGCACAGAATGCTGCCCTGAGAGGAGATGAGGGAAGGTTACTTGGCAAAAATCACAGCACAAGGTGTAATGTAGTAATATTTCAAATATATATCTTTATCAGTTCTTACAATTTCAGAGTCCTGGAAGTAGAATCCCTGGCAAGCTGTTGCTAGTAGCAGGAAGGAAACACGAGAATGCTTTGGACAGCTAGGTGATGCTCTGGGTATTCACCTGGGAGCTGAGCAGCAGTCAGCTGTGTTTCCTAAGGGCATTTAAAGCACGGGGGTTGCAGCCACTCTTTAGCCTGTAAAAACTGCTAATTTCCCACAGCAGTGAAATATTTATTTCCTGAGTCAAGACTCTGTCATGTTAGAGCAGCAGCTGTCCCTAAAGAGGAAATTTATCTGCATGTAACATAGCAAAGACTGGGAAAAGTGTGTTCTGCTCTTTTTCTCTAGAGGATTCCATGTAATGCTTGTTAATTTTACAGTAATATAAGAGATACCAGTTCTAAATAAGTGAATTTCATAGTCATGTAATAATATGCTTATATTGATTGTTTTCTGAAGTTTCAGCCCTAGAAATTTGATCACAACTTGTCTAAGGATTTTGGGGCAGGACAATTCAAGGTGGGTGTATTGTTATAGCAGAATATTAATGCTTGGATTTGTGCATGGCTCCATTCTAACTGGTGCCAGAAAATCACATTAAAAGTATATTCTGTGAAGAGCATCCTGCTTCTGTGATCAGGGAGGTAATAAATTTAAAATATAATCTTTGACTGAAAATTCTGCAGTATAAGAAATATTTCCGGGCCTGGGGGAACAAATAATGTGGATGCATCCTGTGGCTGATCTTTTGCCTTTCAATTCCCTTAATGAAAACGCTGGATAGTTGATGAATTAAGCATTTCCTGATGGGCTGTTTTGGTGATGGGGGGCCATGGGAGAATGTTCCTGTGAGATTTCCACCACTTCCTGCTTTGGTCGGTGAAAATTGGGAAGCATCAGAAGCATTACCCAGGGCTGTTTGGAGTAGAAATACAGCCCAGCTGGGTTTATCTGAGCTTCTAGCAAAGACAGAGACTTTTCATTTCTTATCTGAGCTCGGCTGCAATGTCATTGGGGCCGTAGCAATCAGCACTCCCTGCACCCAGGGCAGGGTTGGTTTGCTGAGATCCGTGGGGATGTTTGCTGCTGCTACAGCACGAGGGCAAACCCTTCCAGCCCTGAGCCCTCGGTGATGATTATCGCTGCTCTGCAGATTCTGCTCCTGATTGTCTTCCAGTTCTCCTAGATAAATGTTCCTGAGTGACTTGCAGGTTACTGAAATCTCCTGCCTCAGTAAACCTGAGGTAATTGTGCTCGGAAGATAATAGGCAGTGTCAGACATGCTCATCTGTGCCCTTTGCGATTACGTTTGGAAAGTATTTATTTAACTCTCCACTTGTTTTGTCTTTTTCTCCACCTTGATTTCACAGCACATCCTGAAATAATTTGCCCACTTCATGGACTGCTTGAGGATTAGGAAATGGGTAACCATTCAGTTGAGCAGAAGTAGTCAGGAACATTCTGGGTTTCTTCTTGCGCTACTTACATTCCTTATCTTTGGGAGACATCTCCCCCGTTCTTTACAGGGCTTCATTGTTCAGGATTCTTATAATTTCCCATTAAAAAAAGCTCCTTGTGTGTCTTACTCTGCTCTTTCTTCCCCCTTACCTCAACAAATAAACCCTTTTTAAAAAGTTGCTCTTTTCTTGTGTTTCTAGCCTTTTGAGCCCTTGGACAGCCATGTCAGACTCCTGTTTGTTTTTCTACTGTGCAATCTCATGCTATTAGACACATTCAACTGAAAAATGAGTATTTGTATGATTTTAGATGGTATAACATTAATATGCTTATCACTCCTAGTAAATCTCATCCTTGTTTCTTGACTCACTGAATCAGTATATTGGCAGCTCCTGACACACAGCCATTATCCTTGGTTTGTGATAGTGGGATTTTACAGAGAAGTTTGCATTAAATAGGATTCAGGGCTCTGGATTTAAAAAATGAAATTTTTTTTATATCCAAAAATAAATGATTTTTCTGTGACTTTATATTTTCCAATTTATTCCTACATAACCTTTGATTCACTGAGTGTTATCTGTTGGAAAAGGGCAGCATTCCTTTTTGCTAGTATATCACCATAGGGGAATCATTATACTCTATAAATATATGAATATATTAGAGTTGATTAAATTATATTTTGATTATTTGGTGAAATGCTGTGTTCCAGATAAAGCTGAATACATGCAAAGAATATAAATATAAAAAATGGATCCACATTCCAGTGCTAATTTTGAACTGTGAAACAGGGGTGACTTTGTGTAGTCCCTGCTCTAAATGAGAGAGCTGGGGTTGGGTTTCTCTCTGTGTGTAATATGAAGGTATTTCTGCTGTGTAGAACAACTGAAACCCCTCAATGATTCCAGATTCACTTGTGCAATAAATGGTGGTAAGGCCACCAACTATTGTCCACCAGTTTTTGGGAGAATTCTGCTGCTGTGACATTTCTGCATGGGAGCATCGTTCTTTGTGTGCCTGGAGAAACCTGGGGGGTGTTCCACATCCTGGAGCAGAGCTGTGGTATAGATCTCTGTTAGGGAAGCCAAGATCTGTTCCTGGTTTGAAAGGTTCCTGTGTTAGACCATTTTCTGTAAATTGATTTCAATTTGCTGTCTGCTCAGCCTTGTGCATCCCTGTGTTCTCAGCCTTTTTTCAAAAGCCTTCAAACCATTGTTTTATTTTCATTAGAGAAGTCTTACAGGAATATGGAGTCCCCTTTCCAGAATATCTGATTTGTTTCATTCAGGAACTTCCGCTGCTTGGTTGTTGATTGCCCAGACTGTCTTCTGCTGGGGGACCCAGAGGAAGAAATAAAAACCTGCCAGGACCTTTGTATTTAACAAGGCACCAGCACTGCTGTGAATTGGACATGGGGAAGGAAAAATATTGTATTTGTCTTATACAATAAGGGAAGAAGTGGGAAGAAGTGTGTCTTATACAATGGGGGAAAGAAGTACCACAGTGGGGAGGAGGACAGTGACCAAGCCACCCCGTCCTGGGGCTTTGGAGCTTTTCTATTACAGCCCAGAAATGTTACAGAGTTCAAGGCAAACTTTTCAGGAGAAGGACATGGATGTCCAGCCCCTTTAGAGCCACCAAATGCAGTCTTGTGCTACAATGAGAGCACATTAAGTATACTTAAAAGAAAGATTGGGCAGTTTTTGACCAAAAGAGAGATGGATTTCCATGTAAAAGTTTTCCTCCATGGAAGCAGGTGAGAATTGTTCAAGTTGTTTCCCTTTTCTGAATTCTAGGATAGGGAAAAAAACCCATCACCCTCTTTCCTATTTCATCTTTACCATTCCACTCTGCTTTCCAACAGAAGGAAAGATTTCTTCTTGTTATTACTGTTTTTTTTGGTTTTTTCTCCCTCTCTGAAGCTGCTGCTTGAGGCTGCCCACCCTCCATGGCTCTAAGTGCTCCCAGCAAGGAGCTGAGACTCCCTGGATGTCCCCAAACCTTACAAGGCACAAGCTCCTTGCAGAACCAGACCCCTACAGACTGCAGGCTCCCTTGGCTTTATTTTCTGTTGTAGAGCCTCGTGCTTGTGTTGAAGAGGTGTGATGAGAAGGGACCTGTTCTGAGTCTTTTTTCCCAGCCCCAGTTGGTACCCTGCAAATCAGCTGCACTGTAGCACACAGCACCCTGATTTATGTGAGACATCACGTATTGATGCCTTTATAGACAGCAACTTAGTGTTTCAGAGGAGTCTGCATGTTACAAAAAGGGCAGCAGGTGTTATTTAGACTAAATTGACCTTGAAATTGATTTCTTTATTTTATGACTTACTGAGGGGAGATTAATACTTTTTTTTTCCTGCAGCCTGAAACAATTTACATGGTAATAGAAGGCATAGTCAGTCAAATAAATTGCTGGAAGTAGTGGTGTTCCAAGAAAGAAAATATGGATCTTACTTGCATTGATTCTTTCTATCCCCAGGGAGTAGCTAAGACTTTTAACACTGGGGAAGGACTGCCAAAATTTATTTTTCCCATTAAAGGCAGAAGAATGGACAGTAATGTCTGTTAGCTGACATTTACTCCAAACTTTCAGTTTGAGGGGTGGGGAGAAGGCTGTGCCCCATATAAAATTTAGGGAGTGTTTTATTGCTATTTCTTGATTTCTCTAAGGGCAGATGGATAGTAATGGGAATAATAAGAAACTTCTGGAAAGCCTGGCATGGGCACAGCATAGCTGCCCTTGGTAACAGAGCAGACCCTGAAAATAAAATAGCCTGTAAATGGTTGTTGCAATTTCACCTTCGAGTACCAAGTAGAAATCATCTCAAAATACAAATGTTAATGGAAACAAGAGACCCAAAAGACATTACCTGGAGGAGGCACTGATGGGAACATGAAGTGTAGCTCTACAGGAGGGAGAAAGTTTTTGTTTATTGTGCTGCTGCAGTGCTGAAACTGTGTAATTTCCATTTTCCTGTAGCCTCCAAGACAAGTGCATAGTTAAATGATTTGTCAGTGGCACAATGCTTTGCATAACCTGAACATGTACGAGATATTATTACGACACATTACCTGGAAATGAGTGCGAAAGCAACTCCACAAACCAATTTTTTGTTTGCTGTAAATACAGAAATGTTGTAGAGGAGAGTGTCTTATATGTGAAAATTATGATGATGAGAATTAATCTCCTTTGTCTATCAGACAGCTGCCCCTGAATGCTGCTATTGCAGCTGTGGGGAGGGAACGGTTATTCCAGCCTGTGTGATACAGGAGGAGGAGAAGGGAGTGTGGTGGATCCCAGTCCAAGCGTCTGGAATTACTGGGAGAGGGATTTGGGCTGTTGCTAACAGGCTTAGATTAGTCTGGATTGTTGTTGGAATTCTCTGCCCCCTAAAAACAACCTTGACCTGAGGAGTTTTGCTATTTTGCTTTTATTTTCTGGTTCAATGTGCCTGGATTTTCACAGGTTGTAAGCGAGTTATTAATAGGGAGCACACCATGAGCTTCCCAAGGAAGGAGGTGTCCCACATGCAGCATTGGCCTAGAGCTGTTTATTAATTTGTTGCTGGTTCACAGAGCTGTGCCATGCTTAGAAATTAGCTGGGTTGGGGGAAAAAGTATATTTGCAAAATAGCTGCTTAAAATGTCATATTTATTTGGAACTCGGGGCATTGCCTTCTGGAAAAGGGTTGTGTGAAACAAAATGCGTTGTCTCTCTGTCTGCCTGCCTCTCCTAGGGAGTTTCCCAAGAGGAGCAGCCCTGCAAAAAGGTTAGTTTGGATTACCACAGTCCTTCCTGAGCACTGTGGAGCTGTGATCCCAGGGAAGTGGTGCAGCCTGAGGAGCTCTGGAACCAGAGCATCCTGCTGGGAAGGGAGGGGAGGCAGTGGGCATGGAATACCAACAGCTGCACACCCATCCTGCTGCACCCCTGCACTGTGTGTTTGCAGTGGGCACAGCAGAGCAGCAGCAGGAAAATGGCTCTGGGGGCAGCAGTGATGGAGAAACTCAGCTGGAGGGATGGAAGGAAGGACAGTGACATGAGTTGTGGGAAATGGAGGAGTAGAAACCCCCACAAACACTGATGAGTTTGATTTACAGCCCTGGAAAGAGCTTGGGTTGATGTAATGATAAAGGTATACAGATCTTAAGTAGAAAAATTATAAACCTATGTTTCTATAGTTATAAGCAAGAAAATGTATTGGGTGATATGGTGAAGGGTTTTAAGTATGATAATATGATTTTATAGTTTAAGTGAAGAACTTAGATGTTATAATAGAAGTGTATGTGTGTACGTGAGCTAACAAGTTATTGGTCAAGAAACAGACGCAATGCAGTAAAAAGTACCAAAGGTGATAGGTTATAAAATCAAAACAAAGTTCCATGTTAATTGTCTATTGGACTAAAAAGTTATAAATTGCCATGGAACTCTGAAACTCGTGACTTTCTTTGGTTATGGCCCCTTGCTGTTAAACCTGTAACTCCTGAGACTGATGCCTCGTTTGATTTTTTTAAGTAATAAGTCGCAAATGACAGAGTTGGACCCGTCTCTTAGATGAGGCTCTGACAATGAGTTAACTCGAAGAAAACCTGAAAAGGCAGCAAATACGGAGCTGCTCAGTGGCCCAGCAGTGGGTAAGGGTGTGGAGGCACTATTGAATCATACAGGGGAAAAAAGGAGATTTGCTTGGTGGTTTCTTCGATGTCAGGCTCGGTTTGCAGCTTCTCAGTGGCCAACAGTGACTGCTATCCTTTGTGGGAATCATGGAATTAGACCTCAGGGGTTTGTCTGTGAGGTAGTTTGATGGTAGTTTGGTATCCTGCCTCCTCTTGTAAAGTCTGTTTGTTGGCAGCTCCTATGAAGGAGTCGGTGTTTACAATGGATAAATTGAACGGAGAGTGAGGGATACTCTAATTTATACAATTCAGAGACTGGGGGATGCTCAGGGTGAAGGAGTGGAGAATTACTACCCTGAAATATGATCTGTCTACTGGGTCATAGCACATCTCCTATAAATAAAGGATCCAGAAGCTTTAATATATGGAGTCATATTTGATGATGATAATTAAAAGAAGTTTATAGCAGTTAGTCTTCGCTGTCTTGGACACAATAACCTCAATTTCAGCTTATCAGACTTTAATTCCCAAACATTAGGAGGAACTGTGCAGCTTGGCTTGCCATATAAGTCTGATCTTTATTGACAGGAGTGGCACAACAAGAGGAGGCCAGCCTTGGGAGACTTTTTCAAAATATGAGTGTAATGGCTGTATTCATAAGGGAAGAGGCAAAGATTTAACGTGCTAACTCTTTCTAACATATCCTTTTAAAATCAGAACAGTTTCAATTACTGGCCTGAGTCTTGCAATGGTATTTGTTGCACTGTATTTAGACATTGTGGCACTTCTGTCACCTGTTAAAAACCCCTCTAAGCCCTCATTTCTATATTGCAGTAACAGCAGAGCACTCAGCTTATTCTCATGCCCAAGCCCCAAACTGCTTTGTGCCTTGTGGAATGCCAGTTGGGATGTAGGAGGCTCTTCCTGAGGGATAGGAAATGAGGGGTTTTATATTGCTTTAGGGTGGACCTAGATGTAGATCTGACACAAGAATGGTTTGCCAGCACAGCCATGGGGCTGCCTCCTGCACAGCCTGTGCTGCAGGGCTTTGGAACAACATTTACAGGGCTGTTGCTAAGCAGGAAAATAAACCAAGGTCCCTCTAATGGAACAGTCATTTATCACAAGATGCCGAGAGAATTTTGAGTGGCTGAGAAGCTGTCACCCAAATTTCATGTGGAGGCTGTGCAGGCCAGGTTCAGGAAGTGTAATGGAGCTCTCCCCTGAGTTTCTGAAAGGCAGTAGCTGCATCATCATCCTGTCCTTCCCACCCCTCTGCCCTCTAAAAGAGAGATCAGGCTGCTGGCTTTCTTGGGGATCATTATGGTAAAATCAAAAAAGTGTGTAATTTAGTCAAAAGGGTCTAAGGCACGAGACGAATGGCAATGGAAATCTCCATAATCGAATGTTTTACTAATGGCTCCTCCGAGTCTAATCACAGTGGTGCTCAATGTTGGTCTTTATTCCTGATATGTAAAGTGCCAACTATTATGTTTAATCCAACTATTTTTTCTCCTCTTCTCTTTTCAGGACTATAAATCTGATGTTATGACTCTGGTTTCCAGTGCCAAGAACAGTCCTCAAGGTCCAGTAAGTAAAGCATTTTACCAAAAAGATTAGATTTTGTAACCGGGTTTAGATCTTCTTTTAAACTGTTTCGGTCATCAATCATTGGCACTGACTCTTACCTGCGACACCCTGCTGCTTTTGAAGTGACTGCACTTGAATTGGCTTAAATGCTCTTTAATATGTGAATATACAGAACAGGGAGTATCTGTCTTAGCACAGAGAGGCAAGCTGATTAGAATTGTTGCAGTTATGTTCATTAATAGCCCCGTGGCTCTCTCGTGTGTTACAGAGTCATCTCCACACACAGACTGGGCTTCAGGCTGTGTCTGGCTGCTGGGCAGAGGGGAGATAAATTCTGGGGGAATGGGAGGGTGGGGTACAACTGCAAGCCCCTCTGGAGTTCCATATTTTAGCGAGGAGGGCAGATACAAAAAAAGAAAGCAGAAGTTTGGGTGGGTTCAGAGCCATGCGAGAGCCAAGTGTTCACTAGGGCAAGGCCACTGCTGGCTCAGCAACTGAGCAGGGCTGGGCCAAAAGGGAATTACCTCACCCTGGCCTAAACGCTGGCTATCACCTAACCTGTGTCTGTGCTGCATACTTCATTTTCTAAATGATATCATATTTTGGCAGGAAATGTGTCCCATAAACCAAGCTTATGCTGAGGTGTTACAGACCTGATTTAACAGAGGTGCTGGTCACACTCAACACTGTCTGATGTCACTAAGAGTTAGTCATTTGTTGTAGTCAAGTTCCTTTCATTTTTATTTGTCTCTCTAAACCAGTAATATTGTGCTACAGTTTCTTTCCAAGTGCCTCTCCTTGGACAGTGCCAGGAATTGGAATTATGTCACCCTATGAACATTTAGTTTGGGTATTTCCCCCCCACCTTTTTTCTGATTATCTAAGCTGTATCCCCTCAGACTCGAGGTCGTAGGAGTATGGATTTATGCCAGGATAAGGAAATACTCAGTATTTCAAATGTTTGGCAGCCCCTTTTTGCCTGTTTGCAGGCATGATTAATGCTGTTTTAAACATGAACATCAAACATTAACAGCTCCCTGAAAGGAGGAGGTGGTTGGACTTCCTCCAAATGAGCACTGTCTTTCAGTTGGAAATCTCTGGCTTCTGAAACTGCTTAGTCACACCAGCGGAAATACAAAAATATCTTGAAAAGTGAAAATGTATACAAGAGATTTTTAGCTTCTCTGATGATTTGACAGAATCCTTTTTTTACCCCATATAGTAGGTTTTGGAAGAATATCTTTCAATAATTCTTCCTGCACTGATGCTTCCTGCTGGAACATCTTGCTATGCAAAGTCACAGCCTTTCTGTTGGCTTGTCAAAAGTTAACTTGGGGAATGATGTTCTGAGAGGTGGAGGTTTATTTTTAGAAGCTCATTTTTTTGTGCTTCATATATTTGCATTGAAATTAGGTTTGTGTCAGTTAAAACCAAATGTTTTGAAGAATGATGTAGTGTTTTTCTGGCTGAATGTGTTCTCTAAACTAGAAAATGTTTTTAGAAGTGCAGAACAAGATTTGATGAACACCTGTCATTTTCCTCTGAGAGGGTGGGGGCTTTACTGGATTTATTGGTCAAACTGACCCAGGGACTTCTGTTTTTCTATTTTTTTTTTTTCCTGTGACTGAATCCCTTTGTTTGTAAGAAAGTGTCCTCAGACTTCAAGGTAGTGACTTAACAAACAAGATTTCAGTTGTCTTCCTTGAGCCTCAGTGATTTGGACTTTAATTATTTTTTACTTATTTTTGGGTGATGGAAAGAGTTCTAAAGGCTTGTTTAGCAGTGCATTTTGAGTACTGAAGAGGGTTGTGATGGAAAGAGGAAAAGGTTTCCTGTTTTCCATGATGTTTCTCATGCCACACTACAATGGCATAAAATAATGAGTTAGGAGTTGAGCTTATTGCTCTTGAAATTACACTGTCTCTGTTGTTGCTTGGAAAATTGTTTGTTGTGATGGATGAGAAGGAATACATAGATTTTTCAAGTGTGTTGCCAGATCATTGCTTATAGAACAGTCTGGTAATAAAGGGAGAGTTGACAGATGAGAATTCAAATGGACCTGAGAACGAATTATTGAATAATGCCCCAGTTCCAGAGCCTGAAAGGCCTATTTCCAGGTTTTTTGTTTGTTTGGTTTTTGGTTTTTTGTTTGTTTGTTTGGTTTTTTTTTAATAATTGTTGGCTGCTTTTCCTGCTCTTAGTGACAGATCCTATATGAAAGTCTAATGCAGCTCAATCTCAGGCTGAGTTCACTTGTGAGTTACATCACTGAGGCTGCATTGAAAGGGCTGGAGTCACTGTGATATAAAACTGCAGCAGGGAATCAGATCTATCAAACTTCATGTTTCCTGATAGCTGCAGCAGCTTAATAGATTGTTTGTTAAATAATTCAAGATGTTTTCATTAAGCTGAGTGATTGAGTCTTTTAAAGCCTTTCTTTTGTTCTTAAATCTCATCAAGCAGTTGGTTGTACCTGCAGAGCTCAGAAAATCTAACTGGAGGAATTATTATTGGAAGCTTTAGGAAGTTGTAAAATTAGTGGCTGCCAGACTCTGGGGGGATGGATTTGGGCTGGATCCTTGGGTTTTGGTCCCTTTTTCTTATGGCATCCTCTAAGTGCTGCATTCTTCTGTCTGCAGCTTCAGAGTCTTCTCTTAGGCTGCTTTAAATTCTCCTTCCTGCTTATTAAAGGTTTGTGTTTTCTAAAGTGCCTTTGCTTTTCCCCCAGTCTCCATTTCTCACACTCTTGTCTATATATTGATATTTGATAACAAATATCATGTACTGTTTTTTAATCAAGAAATGTTGAGAAAAGGTAGTGGGAGTAAAATAAGACTCTTCAGGGTAATTCAGGAGGGACAATAATGATTTTTGCTGAGAAATAAAATTGCTGCAAGAATTGCTGCCTGTGATCTGAATAGAAATGTGATAGTACCTGAAATTACTTCATCTCTGCTGCTGCTTCAGGAGGGATATCTATTAGCTGAGGATAATGGCTTGCAAAAAAAAAAGAGGTGGATTTCTTTAAATTTCAGATTCCTATTGAATGGAATGTATCTTAGCATTCTTTAAAAAAAATATTAAATGAATCTGTCACTACCAGGGAGAGAACAATAGAACTGAAAGCAAAAATAACTCTTCCCTGAGCATCATCCCAGAGCATTTGGATAATGGGTTGGGTGGGAGGGGAGAGAAGGGAAAAGTGCACTGGGGGGAGAAGGGACATTTTCTGAGCTGAATTCTCAAAATAGTAACATAGAGCCGATCTAACTTGTGCCAGTAAAAACATTAAATCTTGGAAATATCTGGCTAAATTTGTTTTTATTTCTCAAACTAATCTATAGAACTGCTGAAAAATCAAGGAAATTCTTTACAGCTCTATATGAGGATCGGCGAGTGGTTTGTGATGAATGGAATACAGCAAATTTTACCTGAGATGCTTATTGTGGGAACATTTTGTAAAGTTTTCCATCCCATTAGTGATTTGAGAATCCAGGCACATGAAATGCAGTGCTGTGTTAATGCACAGCAGATGGGAGAAGTCAGGAGTAGGTACAGAACCCTGAGCTTTGTTTCTTCCACCTCCATCTCCTTGCAGTGTTTTGCTCCCTATTAATGCAGGTGGCTGTGTGTTTTTATCCCAGCAGAGGAGTTGGCCCAATGGCTGGAGGTCGCAGCCATTATTCCATATATTATGGATAATATTTCCATATTATCTGGAAATATCTCCTTGAAAATACTCCAGTATCATTTAGATGATGAGACAGCGTTACTATTACTGGTTTTATAGGGAAAATCCTCGAATTATAAACGTTACTTAGTGATGAATGAAATTAAGACAAACCAGTTGTTCTTAGATTGAAACTCCTTTAATATATTGACACCTTTTCCCTCTTCCATCAGTCTCTCCTCGTGTGTTGTTATTAAATCAGGTGCTGAGTGTTGTTTATTGGGGTTAACCTTGCCTGGAGTGGTAATGGTGTGGTGTCTACAGAGCTGGAGCTGATTTATTATTCTTAGGAGAAGCAGATTTCCAGGATAAGTTGACACCCGTTGAGATTTTGAGTTTTTCATTGATTAAAATCAAGTTAGGTGTCATCTTTTCTGGCAGGAGAGATGAAACTAAGAAATTGCCCTGTTCTCACAGCCTTCCTTCATTTCACCATCGGATTCTTCTGTGTTTGTGCTTTAGCCAAGGAGGTGAAAGACTAAATAAAACAAGAATAAACTATTTCCAACAGCAGAAAATTCAAGTGCTAGCAAGCAGGTGAATCCAGAGAGCTGCTGCAATGCCAGGTATGGTTTGATAAAAGATCCTTGAATCTTCTTGAATGCTCATGATGCTGGTGTGGAAAGAAAAGCTGGTGTTGTTCAGCAGCTCAACACAGACACAAGACATGTCTAAAGAAGAAATGGGCTTCTTTTAAGAGGATTTGCAGAAAAAGCAAAGGAGAAAACCAAATGCCTTTGCTGCTGTTAGTAATCAAATTTTGCTACTTCTAAATACTGGAATTTAGTAGACTTTCAGGGAGGGGCTTGTGAGCATCCTCACGATCTAAGAGTAAATGAATGGAGATGAAGAAAAAGCAGGGAAAGGCTGTGTCTGCATCTATAAAAGCTGTGCAGAAGTTGATGTTTTTCACTGCTAACAGCACGAAGTTGGTTGTAGGGTGGACTGTGCTCCCAGAGATGGATACAAGAGACTGTAACAAACAGGGGATGAAAATACATTTCATACAGCAGTTCTGGAAATCTCTGCTTACATCATCCAAGTTCAACTAAAGGGAAAGTGATAATTTTACCTTGCTTGTCTTTTGAATCTTAGTTTTCAGTCAGGATTTGTGAAAATGTGCTATTGGGAAAAATATTAATAAAATTATTGATTTGCATAATTGTTTGCCCAGCAAGACTCTTAACCACTGTACAGCTGCCCATCAAACCAGCTCTGTTTAGCTGCGGTGTGGGAATCACACACCATCCATTTTGATGCTTTTTACCAGTCTTAGAGGCAAATAAATCAGTGCATCGTTAATATGAAAAGTATTTATAGTTCGGTTAATATAATGTTTTGTGGGTTTTTTTGCATTCTACTCGTATTAACAGTGTTTGTGAAGTACTACTACCCAGGATTGAAAAAGAAAGAAAAACAAACACCAAACTAGACAACCTGCTTCTAGAATCCAGCAATAAAGACTTTGGAGAAATCTGAGGCATGAAGGATATAAACTAGCCAGTTACCCCTGCCAGTGGTGCCTCTGAGCTGCCCTTTAATGGCAGTGCTGCCACTGGTACAAACGCAGTGTGATGTGTATTTAACTGATGGGTGCACATTTTCTGATTCCACTAGGACAGGATGGGGGGCGTGGGGACAAGGCAGCATTTTCTGAGCTGAATTCTCAGCAGTTCCCTGGCTCCCAGGGTTCGGTCCCTCCCGGGAGGTGCCAGCAGCGCTCAGCTCCGGGATGCGAAGCGCGATGCCAAGATGCCATCTAGTGACAACCGGCAGCAAGCTGTGCTTCACGGGCCGGGCAGGGACCTCACTCCTCCTCCGGAGGGCTGTTCAGAAATTCAACCACTGCCATGTTACTCAGAAATAGTTTGTTTTTTTTTTTCTGGAAAGATGTTTTGTGCCAGATTCAGCTTGTGCTGTTGTCACGAATGGATGTGGGGGTTTAGATTAACCCTGTCTCCTGCCCAGGCCTCTGGCAGCAGACAGTAACTTTATTGAGGCGGCCAGCACCCCAAAACTCACTCTCATTCGTATGTTCTTTTAATGATGACGGATTCTGTCTATTATAGAATAAATCATTTATTAATAGACGGGGAAACAAACAAACATAAGACTTAAAGGAAACTAAATACTACACAGGAATAGAACAAAAGGAAGAGACTAGTTAATATACAGTGCACAAAACATGGTACCTTTTCAGTGACAGCTAGCGAAGAAATAGTATAAGCTTAGGATTCAATGTATCTTACCATCCAATTGCTGGTGGGGCACACATGAAGATCCTTTCCCTCAATCTCCAGAGAAGTAACCACGAAGTCTGCGTCCAGACTTCGGGGAGAAGTCCGAACACCTTTCATGGTGTAAGAGGCTTCTGCCTCTGTGAAAGTTGTGTGGGCTTTTATAGACATAAAAACCGTGTCTTTCGGTCAAGAATATCTCTTCTATCTCTCCCCACATTGGCATCCTAGACTAAGATGTTGATTCTTAGCTGGGGCTTGAGCCCTTTGGCGCCAGAGATACTTCACAGCTGGGCTGTGACCTATCCATGTTATCTCTTGCATACACGCGCTTCACCTGTGGCAGAGGGAGGGGGTAGGCATGTCCTGCCACAGCTGTACTAAAGTGGGACCCTGGTGTCATTTGCTGTGCCAGGGCAGACACTGCCACTGCTGCCCCAGCTCACCCAGGCTCTCTGTAACCCTAAAACGAGCTTCTTGGTCAATCTGGTGCAGCAGTGCTCTCACCTGGCACAAAGTACAAGTAATAATGCTAGAAGTTCTGTGTTTTTTGAATACAGAACATTTAAGTTTTTTCTTTTGAAAAAAACCTAGATTAATTCAAACTTGTGAGTATTTGCATGATTTTTTCTGTTTGTGATTGAAAGAAAAATAGATTTATTGATTTATTTTTAAATTGCTGCTTAAAAATACCAGGTAAAATGTCTGGGGTTTATTGTCAGAAAATAGGAAAAAGCCTTCCTACTTTTAGTGGGAAAGCACCAGTTGGACAGAGACTGAAACGAGCTACGACGTGCAATACTCTGTGGTTTTTGCTGGTAATATATTGGGTTTCCTTGGACAGAGTCAAATCTGGGAGAATCATGTCTGAGGCAGTTTAATTTTGTTCCAGAACTAATCTTTATTGTGGGTTAGGTGGGAGTGTGCAGTGTCCTCTTGGCCATATTAGCACGAATGTGGAGGAAAATACTCTTGTCTGTATAAATGCCAAACGATCCCAGGTTTTACAGGACAGAATTTTGACACCTGAGAGTTCAAGTCAGCAAAGTCCAGCACATCTCAGGTTCCTCTGGAAAATGGCTGTAATCACCCCTCTCCTTATTTACTTACCAGAGAACAGAATGTTCTGATTCTCACCAGATGAGTGAGTGTGCAGATGGGGAGATGGCTGAAGGGGTGGTTGGATAAATGTCCTCACATCACACAGCACTTGGATATTCTTCCTGTGAAGCATGTGAGCAGTCTGCTGGGGAAAGGTCAAAGCATTTGCTCAGAGATGAGCATTTTAGCAGCAATCTCTCAGCCCCAGAACAAGGATTTGTGGGTACTGTTTAAATCGACATGTCTGGGTTTGGGTATTTGAAACATAAATGCAAATTAGGTGCAAAAATTAAAACAATTTGCAATTACCACACGTGGAGATTCTGGCAGTCTGACTGTATTAAGGGTGAAGACCAAACAGCTGAAAATAGTGTGATATTGATCTCTTCCCTTGGCTGTTTGTGCAGTTCCACGGGAGCTGTGAAGGAAGTGTTTGTGTTGAGGGATAGATTTGCTTCTGAGGAGATGGCTAAACATCCATTTAATGCAGAACACTATTTAAAAAAAAAAAAATGCAGGAAGAAATAAACTCCCCAAAGCAATCTGTAGTATTGATGTTTTTAAAAAAGGAAGGGGTTATGAGAGTAATTGAGGCAATTGCAAGTTCTGCCTGTTGCTCATCAGTGTTTTCCAATTTACATCCTAAGAAAACTGCCAGTAATTTCCTGCCTAAGTAAGATGGAAAGTGTCGTTAAGGGCACAACAGTGGTTGTACTTGGTGAGAATATTGTGTGTGATGCTTTATTCCAGTATGGCCAGTAACAGGTATTATAAACCTTTAGGAACCAGCAGATGTTCAAGAACCTTTATTGTGGTCCTAAACTTCCCCAGCTTATGACCTAGATGTAATGGCTTGTTGGAAATTTCCATTTTTGCCTTTAATAACCTCTAATAAATATTCTTACTAGGTTTTTCTCCAAATGGGTTTTGAACCTGCACATTTTTTTGGCATTTGAGGTATTTTTAATTCTGTCTTTTGATCACTCAGTTGAATGGGGCTTCTGCCTCCTTGGGGAATATATAACTTTTTTACTACTACAGTTTTTGCTGCTGTTTTATTTTAAATTTACACACAACAGTGGGAGAAATCTGCTGATTTTTCTTATACGTACACAAAAAGCTATAGCAGAATAATTGAGAATTACAGTCTGTATCTAAGTGTCTGTTTAATGCCACATGATTTTTGATTATGTAAAAGCCACTGAAAAATCTCACATGAGTGCATTGCCAGTGGAATGTTTATGGTGAGTTATAGCTGTTACTAAAGCCAAATATTGTCAGAGTAAACTGTGGGTTTGATTAAACAGTTCTATAATGATGCTATCAAGGCCTCAAGCATCTGAAATATGGAAAACAAATGTGTGAAAGTACCAGCAAAGAGAAAAGTAAAACTGTGAGGCCTGAAGTAGATGTGCCAGAGTGTGGGTGTTTGTTATTCCATCTTCATTAATAAAACACTTCATGAGTGCAGCAACAAAATGTGAGTCACTGACATGAAGGCAAGGAACTGGGACTTGGAAGAGATTGAAATCTGATCCAAGAATATCCAAATAACAGGAATAAATTGTGATGTTCTTTTACAATATGAGAGAGCTTGAAATACCTGGTTTGAAACAATTTTTTTTTTTTTTTTGATAAATGGAGTCACAACTCTAATATTGCTGGGAAATTCATTAGCTACAATTGGGCAACAGATCTAACCCCCAAATGAATATTTAAACACAACAGCTAGTGAAATAAAGGATTAACAGGGGATTTTCCATAAATGGGGTGTACAGCAGTGAAATGAGACTGAAAACCAGAATTACCCACTGGGAGAGGGAATTTGTCCCAGTAAGACAAGCTCACGTGGACTCCAGCTGCACCGTGAACAGTGGTTTGACTCTGGATCAGCGTGAGGGAAGTTTTGAGGCAAAAACATCAGTGAAAAGGGGAATGCACAGGGGAAAAATGACATCCCAGTGCCTCCCAAGTAAACATTTTCTCTGTTACCTCCACTGACATAAATATCTGAAGTGTTGAAAACCCATTCTAGTATTCACAATGCCTGTTTGCTCATTAAATGAATTAATTCCTGCAGAATACTGGGATGAATAATAAATATTGAATTGAACTCCTGTTAGTATGATATACTGTGGCTAATCTTCCCCCTCAGCTCATTGGGAGAGTGCAGGTGTAAAAGTTAATTAAAGTTAACTGAAGTCAAATTATCTTTTTAAGCTTGCAAAACAAGTTTTTCCTTTTTCAATCAAACCGTACTATTTTCGTATTCTTTAAATTTAAAAAGTAGTATTTTCATTTTCCAACAAAATTATAATAGTTATTTACCCTAATTGAGGGGAGAAGAGTCAATGTTTTGACAAAAGTCTTAAAAGGTACTACACAAGAAAAGTGCAAACATTTTCAATTTTTTTATTAATATTTCCTGCTTTCTGCTTTTTCAAATCAAGCTCCATGCAGAAATCTATTGTTTGGAGCGCTGTATTTAAAGAGAGAAGGTCAGCTGACCCATTTGCCATCTGTATCTTTTGGATTTTTATACTTATAATATAATTATGGACAAAAAGGAACTTGCCATGCAGCAACATATAACTAATGTGAGAGTTTAGCTGAGGTCCTTTTTCTTCCCCCTCGTAGAGCAGGTGCAGCATTGTCCCTATGAGCTGGGCTGGGGCTGCTGCTGGACAAGGGTTCTGTCCTGAGAGGCTGCTCTGGAATTGTCACCCAGGGCCAAGTGACACAAACTCCCACCGTGCCATTACAGAGCCCTTAAACCACAGAATTTCCCCAGGCACAGAAAATTCCCAGGGATGTTTTTCACGGGAATTGCTCTGAGTGTTCTCTGCACAGCTCCAGGGCTTGGATCTGTTACAGCCCAAGGTCAGGGCTGGGTGCAGCCCAGCAGGGTTGGTAACATCCCACTGCAGAGGGTGACATTTCAGTGCTGTGTCTGCCTCAAGAGTGCCTTAATCACTGGCAGTGAATATTTCAATATATTCTGAAGAGTAGAAGCCAGGTTTTTCTTTACCTGCCTCAGTGTGTGTGGGAAATGCCCCTTTTGTGTGTGATTTTGGTGACTGACCCCAGCAGCAGATGCTAACTTGGATGAAGTATTTGTGAAAGACACATTTGTAGCCTTCAGGTGTTATGTCTCTAATACCTTAAAAATATTTTAAGGCTACACTGTGTGCCTGCTGTTAATGTTAATTTCAGGAGTCTTTTTTTATCTTTTCTCCTGAGTCCTAAATATGTCTTTGTGAATTCCTTTAGCCCTGAACTGACATCTCTCTTCTTCTCAGTTAAAAGTACATTTATTCAGTTGAAAGAACTGGGACAGAACCATTGTCACATACATATTCCCTACATTCTCTGATTAAAACTCAGGTAGAAGCCAGGCGTGTTTGGATATCCTCTATCCTAACATGTAGCCAGGGGCCTTTTACTGCTCTATACAAATTGGACAGCTTTTATATGTTATAGAAGAAATATCATAGCTAAAAAAGTAATTTGTTGCAGCTATGCAACATTTGCACTGGGCTTGGTGCAAGTGCAGCCAGTGCTTTTTTGTTTCATGTAAATATGGCACTAAATCTTCCAAGTTCTCATTAAGACTATTAAAGGAACTTTCGTGGCACAAAGTGTGGTGGTGGGTCATTGCAAAAAGTAGCTGTGCTTGGTGATTTTTGGGGTGTTTGTGGTCACCTGGAAGAAAGTAGAGCAATTTGGAGAATAAAGCCTCTGTGCTCTTGTGTGTCATGGAATCCTACAAACCCATGGGTGTCATCTCTCCACGCCTGTGAACCAGGTAACCCTTTTGGTCATGATTTGGGTTACAAAAAGTAAATTATTATTCATGACAAAACCATGAAATGACTATCCAGTCTCAGAGGTGTTTACGTCTCAGAATTCTACCCAGGCAGGCCATCAATCCACTGGCAAACTGCATCTCTTCTCTTCACTCAGATTCATCTGTGTGAGGAGTATATGATGAGAAGGGCTGTTATTTCAACATTTGCTCTTTGTAAAGACTTGACAAGGGCCTAAGATGCATCTATTCTGCTTTAGGGTCATGGACTTTATTGAAGTGAGCCTGTGATTTGTTTTCTATTCAGGGTTCTACCTTTCCGAACGCCTTCCCTTTCCTGAGGGACTCTGATAGGAAATGCATTTGAACAAAAAAACCCAAATGAATAGGCTACAACTTCATTCATTAAGCCAGATAAGGCAGTGTCCATGCTTGTATTTTTTCCCCCTTTAAAACTAAGTTGGAATTCATATTTTATTTTCCATAGGAAAAGTTATATGTGTCCTTGAGCCCAAACTAATGACCAAATCTGATGAGGGAGAGCCCTTCTGCTTTTGATATGCTGGTCCCAGCATTCTGGATTATCCAAGCCATGGAGAGTTAATGCAGAGGTATTTTCTCTGTAGACCTTCAGGCATCAGGGTGAAGTTCTGCTTGATAATCAGAACAGAGTATCAGTGTTTTCTGCCCATTCTTGTGTTGTCTGTGCATTATTAGCAGTTTCTGAGCTGGTGCATGACTGATTTCCATGTGCTGCTCTGCCTAACCCACCCTGCTGTGCAGCAGATGCTTATTCTGCTCTGCAGCACCCAAATCCAAAGGATGGCATTTGCCAGGATTATCCCAGGTCGCTCTGAAAAGTCGTGGAATTAATTAATTGCCTTTGTTTAGGAAGCTGGCCAGTGTATAAAGAACGGTGTGAAATATCCCATTACCACTTGTGTGGGAGTTGTGAGACAAACCCCTCTGCTCACAAGACCAACCAGGTGTGGTGGGAAGTCCCAGCTGGAGATAACAGAGCACGTCTTCCTAAATGAATAGAATAAATGGAAAGCAGACAAAGAGTGATTAGCAAAGCAAATGGTGGGATCTTTGTTTTTGAAAAGGGAATAAACATCACAGCCTGTGAATGTAGCTAAATTCCTGCGTCTCCTTTACAGAAGTGAGCTGTAGACAGAGAAGGTTCTGCCACAGGCACTGAGTTATCAAAGACTCTCTTGGCTGCTACAGCTTCAGAAGTCTTATCTGCAGCTACAACCCAATAGAACCAAACGAAGGCATTAAAATGCCTGACTGTGCTTGCAAAGCCTGGATTTCGTATGCTCTGTCAAAATAAGGACATCTCTATTTGCCTTCCTTCCCATTGTGAGTGATATAATTGTGAGGAGTATAAATGAAGTAGCTTTGCAGAGGTCCTGTTCTCACATATGGATGCCCTTTCATCTGCTTCCATCCCCCTGTGATTTCCTTTTTTAATTAATTCCTAGTTATCTGAGGACCCGTACTTTAACAAGGAAGTGAGTTATCTGAAGTTCAAATCCTAGGAAAACATAGATTTTAACATCTTTTTCCACTTCAGCTGTAACAGTATCTCAATGCTATCATGCACTCTTTGTGGACAAGACCTTGTAAACTTCCTTTATTTTCCCAGGATTACACAGAGGAACTCAGGTTTCTCAAAGTAAAATGTTTACCTGTTCCATGTTGTTATTAGAGTGGTTTTTTGGTCTGTCCACCGCCAGGTTTGGCTGTAGCAATGTGGAGCATTCTCTCCAGAATGAACAACTCTGAAATCCCCAGTAATTAATAGAAAAATCCAGTAATCTGCCCTTGACTTCTAATAGCAAGATCTGATTCCACCAGTTCCTGATTAGCTGCATTAGCAGGTTGGCATAATTTCTACAGGCAAGTTTGCTGTCCCCCTGATGATAAATGGAGCTGCTCTCCCTTTACTTAACATGTTCTCCCTGGGGACTATTATGGTGTCAACAGCATTTTGAAAAATTGCTGCAGAAATAATGAGGACAGGGAAGTATGTTTGTGCCCATTTCATTCACCCATTCTGTCCCCTTTTTACTTACTCTGTGGCCCTCTCAGTCTTGTCCAAGCTACTTAAAGAAGGAAAGTGCTGGAAGATTTATTTTCAGTGGTATTTCTCCTATCTAGTTTTGTTTAGAAATACCAGTTCAAGGTCGGATTAATTGGGATGGAGGAGGAAAGATTTTTGTCTCTTGATTTGTAAGAACTTACACCTGATTATTTTACAGGGCATTTATTTTCATGTGTTGGGTAACCTCTAAATGCTCGGTGCCATCAGTGCTGCCAATTGTTCTGCCTTACAATGAGGAAATCACGTAAGTGGAACAAGGGAGAAGGAACATGTATTTTCTTTTTGGCCAAGCAAAATGCAAGAGCTGCTTTTCTGAATGTGATGGTGCTCTTTCATAACACAGAGAGACTGTCTGGGGGTCATGTGTATCTTTTTAAAGAGCTTTTTTAGGGCACTTAAATATTCTGTATTTATTCAGAACTTTGAAGGTTTAGGATTGAGTCCAAGAGCCACAGACTTTCCCAGTGCATGTTGTGCATATATTTAACCTTCAGCTCAGACCCTTTTTCCTCTCAAAGACCTTCCATTTCCAGCCTTGGAGCTTGTGTTCTGTATGTCCCCTGTGATCCAAAAAAAGTGCCTTGCTGCTTTTTCTGGTGTGTGGGTCCTGTTTATCTGTCACATTTCTGTTCCAATAAATCAAGAGTGAGACTGTGATACGAGTGTGCCCTCCTCAGGCTCTGAGCCCCTGCTGCTCCCAGTGGCTGGGGTGCAGTTGGGGATCATTGGAATGACTCTGGCCAGGCTGCACTGGTGACACCAGGGCAGGGCTCTGGGGCTCTACAAGCCCCCCCAAAAATACTCATTTATGATGGCTGAACCAGTCTTACAGCAGAACACTAAAGTGATTCAAAATTTATGACTACGGTGTGTAAGGAGTATGGGGAATTTTTATCTTGTAACGTTTTCTACCTGAAGAACTTAAAATCATTTACTTAAAATCAAAAGGTTATGGTTGATTCATTTTAAAAGGGGATAAGAGCAATTCTATAGCACAGCAAGCCTCTAGCATGGGATATTGGGATGAAAACCTTAATGCAAACATCCCTCCAGCCACTGGGGTTGGAGTCCTGGGTGGGTGTGCATCCTTCAGGGGTGGGAAGGGCACAGGCAGATGAAATGAGACTTTACAATTGTGTTCTAAACGATATATTTTAAATACAACTCAGGGTGTTTGGATTGATTCTTTCCTGTGTGTTTGTGAGAAGGGGAACACCTCAGGAACAGAGGTGTGGGCCTGGCTGTGAGTGACTGACAGCATCACTCCTCCGTGTTCTTGGTCATGCAGATATGGAGCAGTGCCAGGGAACGGGGCTGAAAGCAAATGTCAGCTTCCACAGATGTGAGATGAGGCTTTGCAGCTGTTCCCTGGGCACTCAGGTGTGGTGCTTCTCTTGGGAGTAGCACAAGGGAGTGGAAAACTCGAGAGCTGCACTGTGGTGGTCACAGTTCCAGCTCTGCAAGCCTGGCTGGCCACTCTGTGGTTGGCAATCATCAGAGACATCATTTAGTGGGTTTTAATTTTTTAATTGTTAAACAAATTGAATAAAATAAGTGCAGATCCTCATGTTTTTATTAAAGACACTGACAAGTATTGTTATACCACTGACCCTAATGAAGCATCTTCAATTTTCACCTTTTCGAGGCATATCACTATTTCCCAATATCAAACATAACCTTTATAACAAATAGACAAACTGAGGACCTTTTAGGGCTGGTTATTCTCATGATGCAAATTTCAGAGCAAATGGAACCCATTAACAAGATTAGCAATGCAAAAAGGCAAAGTTCAAGGTAAGGAAACAATCAAAGCTTCTCCGAAGGTAAAACTTTGTGTTATTGTGGTCCAGCTATGTGCATAATATGTTTTCTTTGGTTTCTTTTCTCTCTTTAGAACAAATTGACTTAGGACAGAATGCTATTTATAGAGAGGAAATCAGCATTTTAGAAGAGAAAGTAATTCTTAGGACACTGTGTTTTGCTTTTTAGAAAGCTATGATTTCTAATCCATTGCAATATTAAAATAGGCAGCTATTTAATAGTTTAAAGTGGTGAAAGAAGAGAGTTTGCTCTTGAATAGCAGCATTTATGATTACAGAGGGTATTTTTTTTAATACGAGGAGGGAACATGCAGGGGAAAGAGAATCCCAGTTTGCAGAAATTGAACAGTTTTCAGTGAGGGCAATTACGCCATTAATTCACATCCACTGGCAGCCTTGTTATTGTAATAAGGCCATGACGAGGGTCTTTAACCAGTGCACCTTCAGCTTTTGTCCTCAGTCATCACTGAAGTCTGATTTTGAAATTACACTCTCCTTTTACAAAGGCTTCATTCTTTGAAGATACTTGAACATGCTGAAAAGATTGTTGAAATTTTGGATACCACGATGAGTTAATTATGGTGTGTAGGATGTGATGTGATGGTGCTGCTGTGATGTTGCTGCTGCTGAGTCTCTGTTATGAGCAGTTTCATTGTTAATCTCTGCTTTTTACTGTTTTATCAGTTGTCATTGTAACTTCATCTTGTAAACACTTCAGAGTCATGAAGTTATCTCGGTTTTGGGGCTTGGCGCAACTGGGTTTTGATTCTTGAATGAAATAAGACACTAAAAGACTCAGAATGTTATCAGGAGACACAGATGTTCATTTAAAGGATTTTTTGCACTTGCTTATTCATACTTTTATTCACTTGCTCTGCTCTGTAGGTGCTGAGTTTTGAATCTCTCCTATGGCATCTCTGGACCTCTCTTCCAGTGTTTGACCATACTCCTGATTAAATTTGTTTTCCTTCTTTCTAGTCAGGAGTTCCTGCCCATTCCAGGCTGTGTTTGTCCCTCTCATTGCTGTACCTGTGTCCAGCCCTGCCTCTCTTTCCCAAACTCTGCCTTTAAGGAGCTGAAGGGAGCCAGAGCTTCCACCTGTTCCCGGGGCTGAGCCATCCCAGGGCTGAACCATCCCAGTTCTGCCACTGCCCATTCCTCAGTGCTGCAGTCCCTGGCACCTTCCTGGGCTCTGCTGGCCCTGCTCTGCTGTGCCAGTGTCTGCCTTGGGCTGTGAGCCCCAAACTGGGCACACGTTTGGTTCCACAAGTGCTGAACACAAGGAAAGGGTCACTTTTCTCAACCTCAGTCTTGCCAGGTCTTATGACACCCCCCTAAAAACCATGAAAACACTGAAGTTTGCTTTGTTTGCTGGTCTTAAGCAGCCAAACCTATCATGCACAGTGACAGTTCCCAGAATCACTTGGCTTTTTTATCTTTTTTATTTTTATTTTTTCTTGAGACAGTTTCTAGTCCCAGCAGTTGTTGGAACACTTGAGATGTGAAGTCAGGAGCTCAGGGAGCAAAGTCACCTAGAGGTGATCTTTAATCTTACAGAGATGGCTTTCAAGGTAGCAGCCCCCACGGAATTCTGGAGATGCAGCACGAGAGATCCCTTCCAGGCTCTGGATGAATCCCCACTCCTGTGGGGTGTGGGGTTTGTGCCTGGCTGCAGACTCTGAGAAGCACCTGGCACATCTTTGGTGGCTTGGGTGGTGGGTCTTGCTTGCACTGACTCTGTTCTCACTAAAGGAACCCTCAGCTTCAGAAATGTCTTTCCCACCAATTCAGTTCCCTCAGCCCCTGCATTTTAAGCAGAGCGACCTGTTCAACCCCTCATCTGTCTTTTCTCAGCGTGGCCCTTATTTCCAGGTTGGGATGTTCAAATAAGCTAAAGTAGGAAGGTAAATAATGCCAAGTAGCCAGTTCAGTGCTCTGTGCCCCAAGGGCTTTTTCAGTGTTTCATCAACACAAAAAAAAGTGATTATTTCTGGGAAGTCTATGTGCACATATGTGTATGGATGTAAACTTGTTTCGTATTATTCTGTGCATGGGGAATTGGGTGTGGGTTAGGATCTGAAAGTCGATTTTTGTATCTTTTTACAAGGCTGTTCTAGTGACAAAGAGAACATTTCAGCAATGTGTTAATACAAGCTTGAAGTCCTTTTGTGTATTTTTTGCTGTAAAAGAACAGTGTTAATGAAGGGAGGTCATCTTTGGGCAGAGACTGAAAAAGCTGATGTGATGTGATGAAATGATGATGCTCTGCATTTGGTTATTTTTTATTGGTGAAGTTGTATTAAGTGAATACCTTCAGGCTCAGAAAGATGCACTGATACCTCTTACAATGTACAGAGGCTTTCTGCTTTTAACAAAATTCAAATATATATTATTGATTTTTGGGAAGTGCCGAGTTACCCTATTGCAAATAGAGAAATATTCCAAACCAGTTCAATTCTGCATAAATAACACCAAAACTTTATTTACAAATATGGGAGCTCTCAGCTAACTTTCCCTTTTTTGCCCCCCATTGCACTACTTGTAGTTTATCTCTGTTGTTTACCCACATAACATGCAAGTAGTACCAGAGGTTGTGGCACCACTGCTGCTGTTGGTGTCATGTATCAAAGCAATAAAGGACAATTCTGGCAGAATTCAGCCCCTTGCATTCCTTGCAAACTCGTGCCAAGGAGCTGCCGAGCAGGGAACATTGGCACTGCTCCTCTGTTCTCTCCCTGTCAAGAACCAGCAGCTCGAGAGAAACAAAAGGGAGCTCTGGAAACAAAACGTGGTGTTCCTGACATTGCCTCAGCGATTTTTAGTCTTCATCTTTTGTGCTTTTTGTGGGATCTCTCTGTGCTGCTGCAGTGATGGGATGCAGTGGGGTGACTCTGCTGTCTCAGAACCACCCGGGAGCTCTCCGGCCCCATCCTCAGCACAGCCACCAGAACTCTTGGCTGTCCTTGGGAAACCACACTGAGGGGTTCCATCACTGCTGCCTTTGGTCTGTGGTACCTCATTTAACCAAACCCAGCTGCTCTCCTCCTGCTCCTCCTTCTCCTCCTTCTCCTCCTTCTCCTCCTTCTCCTCCTTCTCCTCCTTCTCCTCCTCCTCCTCCTTCTCCTCCTTCTCCTCCTTCTCCTCCTCCTCCTCCATCACCTGGAGACACCAGTGGCCACTGGTCCCACACAGAACAGAACTGAGAGGGAGCAGGTTTAAGCCGCTACGTTGAAAGTGCAGAGTTGAAAAAACATTGCAGCCTCCTGCAATTAAACGTGGAGGAATTAATTATAGTGGGGAGAAATCCATCCTCTTTTGAGTTTCAGGAATGATTTTTATATGTGGAAAAGGATGTTAATCACCAGAGTAGTGAATTTGGGAGCCTTATTTAGTGCTGCTAGCTGCCTGGATAAACAGTACTGCACAATGTTTATATCTCAGTCCATCACTCAGTTGTTCTCACTGTCTCTTTCTCTCTGTTTTCCCACTGTGTAATATTTTTGTGTTTCAAAACAAAGGTTCTCACTCCTTTCAGTGTGAACATTTAAACTATGCCAAATGTAAATTTGCCTAATAAATACCCCACTTCTCTCAGAGCAGAATGGCAGTCTATTGTTTCCTAAAGAGCATTTAAAAATGCACTTTCACTTCAGGAGAAATAAGACAGCTAATTTTGATCCAAATCAGTTGAACACATAGACCCTGTTCTGCTCTCAGTGTACCTGCCCTGCCTTCCCCAGACCTTTGCCCTCTAGGAATGGTAGAACTTTTGTTCTCTTACCTTTCTCATAGCAAAATAAAGTAAGATAAGTTTGCCTTTATTTTGTTTCTTTCCCTGCAGCTTGTGATTTGTGAAAGCAAAAGGACACGGCAGTGGCTGTCTCCCCCAAATTCCAATTTTTCAGCTTTCTGAACTTCCAGCATTCTGAAGATGAGCAAATAGTCTTTGCTCAAGTTCTCTTTACTCTGCCTGTTCTTCTAAGTCTGAATGTGGAATATAAATCCATGATAAAATTCAAGTCCTTGGATTTAAATTAAAGGTGCTGTAGTTGAGGACTCTAAATACTTTGTCAGGGATCTTTCTTTTCATGTGCTGGTCCATGTATACTGTGAATGCTTTCCCCTTTCCAAGTGGGATTTATTGTGTCATGGGTGGAATTAGTGACCAAGAGGTTTCCTCTTGTTATTAATGTAAATAAAGAGTATTTCCACTGAAGGGACCCTAAAGTCTTTCAATACATTAAGAGGGGTTGAGCAGGATTTTTATGGAAAGACAAAACAGGTACAGGGAATCTTTAGCAAGAACCTAAAGCAGATGAAAAACCCCCAAACCTACAAATTGTAAAATATGATGGCAGCAATTGTTGTCTGCTAAAATTGAGAAATTGGTAACTGTGAACCCAGGTTCAATTTTGATTTCTAGGGCAGGATTAATCAAGTTCTCTGGCAAAATGGGATTTCCAGCTCTCTGCAATGGAGCCCTCAGGAAACTGCAACATTCTACCCAGCAAATGCAGTAACAGCTCACCTTTCTGAGCAAGGCAGCATCCAGCTGCACACCTTCCATCTGCACGGGTATCAGCCTGGCCTTTCTTTAAAAGGTCTTTTTTTCCCCCTTTTTTTTTCTTTTTAAAGTTCCAGTCTGGGGGACTGTTAGCAAGATGGATCTCTAGCAAAGTATATTATATAATGTGCAATATAAGGAAATATTTAATTGGCACTGCTTTTTAAAATGCCTGGCGGTCTCCAGACATTAATTTGGCAAATGCCTAAAGCCTGAATAATATTTCTCCAAGCACTTTAAAAGCCTAGGGAACACAATAGGAAGATCTGGACCATTAAAATAGTTAACTCCATGTTTTAGTATTTGAACAGTAACAGAGCTAAGGTAGGACTAAAATTCTAGGATCGTTTCAAAGTATCTCTGTCTCATTTCCCTTTATAGCCTCATGCAGATGCTAATCCATCATGTTATTTTGTAGGACCTCAGAAAGTTTAAAGGTTGTTTAGTTTGGTGGAAGTGCTCAGGGTGATTACTTCTAGTTTGCTTATTCTGCACTTTTTAAAATAAAACAGTAACATTTTATGCCCAGTAAGCTCTATTACTCCTCATTTGTTTGTAATGCTTCACGTCACACGCAGGTGCCAGGTACCTGGGTTATTATTCATTTTTGAAAAATGCTTAGCACTGTTCCCTGCACTGCCTCCTGCAGCAACCAGCCTCTGATTGATGGTGCTCAGCCCCTGCAGCTCCCCGAGCTGGGGCTGCCACTGCCTCGTGTCCCAGCCCCCCAAAACCACCCCAACACTGCCACTGCTCTGGGCAGCCTGAGCAAGAGTCTTCTCACTGCTGGCAGGGGCAGCGGGGTGGATTTTGGGAGTCACGGATGTATTTTTCTTTAGGAAAGTTGGGTACATGAAACACTTTATTTTTATGTAGGCATCATTCATAATTAAAGTGGCCAAAATACTTTATTCAAGGATTTATAGGAGCACATTTATTAAATCAAAGAATACATTTTATAAATTTTAGCTTGTTAAGTGTAATACAGTTTATTAGATCATATATTAACAAACTCCAGATCATGTAATTCACCGTGTAGGTGTTTCTTCTTTAAGCATGTGCAAATAAGCAGTGATGGGTAGTGATGAGAGTCACTAAGCTGAGGCTGTAACTATTGATTGCCAGCTCTTTGTCTCTTGATGTGCTGGTTTGGATTGAGAAAGGGTTGATTTTCCCACAAACCTGCAATAAACAGTGCAAGTTAAACCCCAAAACTGGGAACTGTGCGTGTGTTATGAGAAGGAATCAATAACTGGGATAGAAACAAACTCCTGCTCTGGGGTCGAGGCCAGGGCCTGGGCAAGCTGTAGATATTAGGCAATAGAATTTCTTTATTTATTTAGCAAGGCAGCTGTTTGTGCCAGCAATAGCAGGGAGCAGAGTGAGGCCTTCTTTGCATTCCTGAGGAAGGCACTCACAGGTGCTGTTTGTGCCTGTGCAATGCGGCCTCCTCGTGTAAAGGCACCTGGTGTTAAATTTCCAGTGCTGAATCCATTAGACCTCATTAGGGGGTTGGAGAGCTTTGAAGAAAATCAGGCTCAATTATCTCTATATTTTCAGATGCTGGAAGAAGTAATCCTTAGACCTCACTGCATTATTAAAGCTGTTGTTGTAATGGTACAAATCTTTTTGCTCTTATTTTCTTACAGTAGTGGAGAAGTTTAGGGAGTGATGACAGGTTAAAATGGAGCAAGGTAAGAGGGTGAGTTATTGCTCCATAGAATGATGTAGATTTGGTATTAACTTGTCATCTCTTAGTCCACTCCAATGATGCCACTTTCCCCAAAGCCTCAAAGCAAGGTCTTTATTGCTGAGGTTGTTTCTGTCACTCCTGTGACATAACTGTGGCTGGGCACACGACTTCATGGAGCAGCCTTGCAGGAGGAATGGGCTCTCTGATGGGTTTCAGGGGGAAGTTTGGGGAGCAGAGGGAAGGAGAGGCTGCCCCATGCCAGAGACAGACTGTTCCCATCAGCTCCTTACATACCAAGGGAATTTCTTTGCCTAGTGTTGAGTTCTGTATCCTCTTGAATATGTTATCACATGTTGTTTAAAAAGGAGTTGTTCAGCTTATTCTTTTATTTTATTAGAAAGAACGCAGATAAATTTGTCACCTGCTAGGAACAATCATTGGCTAAACTGACGTGTAGGGAGCCACAGAATCTCCTTTTGCCTCTTGTGATTCCAAAATCTGGGTTTGTACAGCCACCTCTACAGCATCTCATCTGTGGGCAGATACTAACTGAGGGGTTCATGAAAACATCTGTCAGGGAGTGACATCTGTACCAGCAGCTGACAGCCAGGAGGGAGGGGGGAAAAGGAAAGAGGCTGTGTGGGGTGCTGGGTTGTGAGTTTTAATTATTTACAGCATTTTCCTGAACTGGGCATGGTCCCATTCATGAAATGAACAGAATAACCACCATTTGTGGTTATTGGGCAATGCATGAGCAAGGGAGCAGAGATTTTTGTCCTCAATTCTAAAGCAGTTTGTTTATGTGAGGTACTACGAGAGATGTGAAGAAAAGCAATGGGGAAAATTTTCAGGCCTGGCTCCTGAGAGGGAACAGACCTGCATTTAGATCCCCTGATACACTTGGCCTACTTTCCAGCAGCAATGTCTCAAACTCCATTTGAAAAGCTGGGTTTAATGTCTGCAGGTGGAAACGGAGTGTGGTTCTCCTGTGAAGAGCTGAGGAGCAGCAGTGCAGCAGCTCAGGCTGGTGGCTGAGGCCTCTCTCTGCTCTGTGTGGAATAGAGAGTGCTCAAGTGAGTCACCTGCAACCAGGGAATACAGATGGGGGTCTGTGTTTCTGGTGGTTGTGATCATATTTCACTTGATGATGAACTTAATCAGTTAGGGGAAGAATCTTAACTAGGGGTTTGAAATAGTTTTATTTTTTCCAAGTGGGAATCAGGAGCTCTAGCTGGTTTATCTGCCAATTTGTGGTACTGCATTCTTGAATGCATTGCTTTCTGGCTCTCAAGGCAGTGAAACCTCTGAACCCTTCAGGATCAACAGTCTCTTGTCATGAATAGGGACACCCACACCACCACTGCCCTCGTGATCAGCCGTGGAGAACCAGAATTCCCATGACAGCAGGAATTTCAAGAGTGTTGAACACAGAAGAAATGATCCCTATCGACACAATTGCTTCTAGGTTCTTTAGAAATGGATGATTGCAAAGGGATCCATTAAATGGGTAATTCTTGAAGCCCAATTCTCCCCCAAAGTGTAGTTGTTTTGCAAGCAGAGAGTGTTTCACTCTCATGTCACACAGTGCAGCCTCCTGAATCAGCCACTGCTGAACCTGGTGCTGGCTCACACCTGCCCATCAGCCTGGGTTATCACAACTGGCACTCACACAGGACTTAAAATAGAAAAGAAATAATGCCCCTCGTGTCCCAGGAGCTCTGTCACAGTGTGGAGCAAGCTTGTATTCTCAAGTCTTTGCTGTATTCACAGCTAACAGCCTTTTTTTTTTTTACCAGTGTTCATTACTTTTTACATACACAATACAGAGAACACGTTCAAAACGGCTATTTGAAACCAAACTGACAAAACAAGCATCTGTAAATTGTCACAAATTATGCCCTGGGATGCAAAGAGTGCCAGCAAGGGTGGATGAGGCTGAGATATACCGAGAAGGATGATGATACAGATAAATTACATACAAAGGTAGAGATACCAAGCTGATCACACGTGTTGCTCACCTGAATCCCAGGCAAAGGGGAGCAGAACAGCAACTGGCATTCTGCAGGGAAGGAGCAGCTCAAAACCTGATCTGCAAATGTCTGAAGTGCAGTGGGTAAGAAATCAGAGGGTTTGGCTGAAGCTGAACAAAGCTCAACATGACTTTGTGCAACAGATCCTGGTTTTAACACATACCTCAGGTTCAGCACACACCTCCCACAAGGACTGGCAGCAATGTCCCTGCATTTTGAGGATGCCCTTGTGTGTTCAAAGTGCATGTTTCCCTGCATGCCATTTGCATTAGCATTTTAAATGTTAGTCTCCATAAAAAAGCCTATCTAGTACATTTTTAGCTTACAAACGAGGCTCTGAGTTAGGGCAATGTTCACCTGGAGGGTCATATATTTCATGCTTCATTGCTTTCTGCTGGTGATTTCTGAGGTAATCTGCAGTGTCTCTGAGAAAAGGTGCCAGTTACTGTGCCATGATTGCTGTTTGGGGAAGTGTGCTGTTAAAATGTCTGTCTGGCAGTCAGATTAACCACAGATTTATAAGCATTTGCTGAGAAAAAGATTGGGCCTTCTAAATCCTGATTTCTAATTGGAAATAAGCAGGATTTTATACTCTCTCCCTCCCTTCTTTTTTTTTTTTTTTCCCCTCATGAAGCAAGAAGAATAAAAATAAGCTCAGATACGTGCTGATATTTCCTGGGATCCTTTTGTTACTTGGTAGTGCTCTTTTATAATTTAGATGTGCATTGGTCATCTCCTGCAGGTTCATATATTTCTTCTCCCTTGATTGTTTTATTTCTCATGAATCCCTGAAAAAAATTTCTTCCTTTTACTGTTTCTCTGCTGTGTTTCTTCTTCAATATCAGTTTATCAGCTGGAGATGCTTATTATGTTGTTTAAGTGAGAAACTTCTTGCCATCTCCATGGAACTGTAAGTTTTCTTCCTGGAGTTAGAACAGATTTTCCTGTGGCCTGGTTTCTTTTCTCTACAGCCAGCAGTGTAATATTGGGAAACAATAGTTTTCCCTGAAAATTGAAACCTTTTCTTACTCCTCTTGTTTTTCATCCATTGGTGAAAATCTCCTGAAGAATTGCTGTATTTCCAGAATAGTTCCTTACTTTATTGCATCTTTTTTCTCCTATAAAACTCTGCTCTGGGTGAGAATTTCCTATCCTCCCCATGATATCCTATTCCTGTGCTTTTCCCCAGGTATCCAGGACTCACTGTAATCCTACATCTTCTGTTGGGAGGGACACTTCCCAAACCAGTGCTGAAAACATTGTGCATTCACCTACAGGCATTTTCATAAACATAGTCACAGTCCTTTTTTAAAGAGAGGACAAATGACAAAAGATTAAAAAAAAAAAGTCTATATTTCTTATACCTTGGAATAAATACACTAAATAAGAGGAATCATGTCAGAACTATTAGATGCAAAGAGAAAACAAAACCAGGAGAAGACCAGAGAAAAGCAGAAAGGGCAAAAGGAACAGATGCTGAAACAGTGGTGGTTTAGTATTTTTGTTGCTAATGGTTTGTTTAATCATTTAATCATGTTCTAAATTGTATTTATTTATTTTTTAATTTGGCTTTTCACTGTCTTGAAATCCTTTAGCCGATAAAATCTGAGGCACAGGGTCTGGTGTCTGTCTCAGAACCAAATCAAACAAGAATACTTTTGAATTATAAATATTTTCCCCAGAACCCGATGAAAACAGACGTCTGTGTCCCTGGTGTCACGTCTGTCAGTCTTGCTGTGATGCAGTCACCGAGGGGTCTGCAGGGACAGGCTGGGAGAGAAACTCATCTCCCTCAGCACAGCGCAGAGAACGAGAAGAGAGGCTGCTGTCAGCTCTGAGCTTTGCACAGGAATTCACAGCAAAGGCACTGTGGATGTGGGGGTATCAGGAGAGGAGTCAGGGGTAAAACTTGTCATGAGGTGAAGGGTGGAAGACAAAGATCATTAGAACTGCCACATGCTCCAGCCTGTCAAAGTTTTACAGGGGAAATATTCAATATTCTGGGAACGTATCGATAGCGAAGCACAGGACTTGATGGGGCTCTTAAAGAAAATTTTTGTGACACTTTTCCTGATAAAAGCTTTTCTCAAACCACACACCACAAAATGCTGGGCTGCAAAGGGACTAGAGCCTCTTCCAAGCTCTTTGCAGACTTTGATGGAGATGACATTGCAGAGAAGAAAAAAAAATAAAGGCTTCTGACATGCAGAGGCTTTTGGTCTTTGAGTGTTGTGCTGACTGAATGACCTTGTGAAAAAAGGAAAGTGTTCAAAACAAGATCTGTAGGTGGATGCTCTGCTTGATATTTGCAAGGTTGTGGGTAAAGCAGTAACTAGGACTATGAGTGCGTTTGGCAATTTCCTGCTTATATGGTTTGAAACTGAAACAAAAGGAAGTGTTTAGGAATTTTTGTAAAGTCATTTTAACAAAAAATAACAGTCTGCAGAATTTGAAACCATAAACAATAGAGAATTTGCCACTGACACTCCCAACTCAGAATGCTTTAAAGTTTAGTTTAGAAGTCATGAAAGCACCCACTTTAGTCTGTGTCTTTTCAAACTGGCACATTTTTTCCCCAAGTTGATTTAATTATTCTATTTTGAAATTTCAGTTCAATTTAGATCCACATTTAAAAGTGTAAAATATAAGTCAAAACCCTATCAAAACTATTTAACAAAGTACGATTGACTTAAACTGACAAGTTCAGTGCATTGAAATTTGTGACGTTTTACCGAAACTCAGTAGGCAAACACATGTTGATACCTTTAACGTTTTCACGGGCTAAAATGGAAAAAGGAAAAGAAAAAACCCACCCCATTTTGTGCTCAGCTTCCACACATGCACAGGGCTCTGGGTGCTGCTGCACACCAGGCTCCCACACTGCTATCGCTGCTCAATGGCGTTTCCAAGCCTTGCTCATCTATTTTTGGGTTTGTTGGTTCTCGTGGAAGTGAGACATTTGAAAGCAATCTGCGGAGTTAGAAACAGGAGACACTGAGATTTCCATGCACAGTTCCAACATTTAAACTGAATCTCTCACTCTCTGTTTAAAGTGCTGTACAGTGCTTGCCAGCTCACTGTAGCTAGAAGTTTATTTAACTCTTGACATCATGAGTTCTAAGAGACAGGTGTGAAAGTTCCATCAAATTTCTTTTCCTGGGAGGTCTATGATGACAGAACTTGAACTGTCCAATTTAGAAAAGAAATACAGGTGGTTAAGCACATCAGCTACATGCTTTTGTATGGTGAATTTGTGTGTAGAATATTCTAATTCAAATATTTTTTGATCAATATGTGGAATGTGTAAGGGACAGCCACCATTATGATGGTTTTCATTTTATTTTGGTTTAACTCTGTCAAAAACAATTATTATAAATTTTGGAGCTAAAATGTAGAGGTGTTAGTATCTTGGCTGCTGGAAATCTGTGGGAAATTAAAGCAAAGCTTAGCTCATTTCCAGCTGATCTTGGCCACACCAAGTTCAGATTTCCTACCTCTCAATGGCAGCAAAGTGATTCTGTTTTATTCAGCCTTGGGATGGCCAAAGTGAAACATCATGGGTTTGTAGGATGCTTTGGGTTCAACTTAAATGTCATGGGTTTTTCGCCTGTTTGGGAGGTCAAATCACTATAGTGTTTATAAATAAAATAGTTTTAAGAGCACCTCTAACAGTCAATTTTCACGTTATCCTACTTACTTCCTTCCTATGATTTTTTACTCCACTACCTGCATCAAAAATCTTATTTCAAATGAAAGGTAAAAATGCCAGTTTAACATTTCTCAAATGAGAGGAATTTTTAATGAATTAAATATTTTTATCCTGCCACACAATGTCTGGCCATGAAATCAGTTTCTATTCTTACAGATCCTCTCCAGTCCAGAGCAGTGCAGAAATAAAGCCCAGCTCTGCTCCTGAGTGAAGCGTGGAGAGATGTCAGCTCGGTGCTGCTGCTGCTTTTGAATATGCTGATTGTGCCTCTGGAAGGAGGCTGGGGTACCCTGGAGATCTGTGATCTCTGCTGCAGATTAGAGCTGTCTCCCCAGTGAAGCAGCATGAACCAAATACATAACTTTATGAGTTCTCCTGGCCTCAGATCTACGCTCAGATGACAAAAAGTAAAAAGAATTAATCAGGGCCTAATGCAGCAGAGCGTTCTTCTGCATTGTATCTTCATTACCCTGCTTTTGCTTTCCTCTTTTGGAAGGTTCTTTTATTTACAGATTTCAAAGCCAGATGACAGGGAGAGCTGGTAATGCACTTCAGCCACTGCAGCACTGAAATTCAAAGGCAAGGACACAGGAGGAGAAAGATTATCATCTTATTAGTGAAGGAGGATAAAGATTATCAGGCTGCAATGATCCATTATTTATAGGAATGCTGTCCTTTCCTGTGTGTGTTACTGAGGCATTTAATGTATTTGTGCTAGAGATTAACATTGATGTTTTTTTCTTTAATGTCTGTTTTCAGTCTATGCTATGCAGGTTGGCATTCAGGCAACTCAGCCAGAGGAGAAAAACAATAGTATTAATTAGGAACATCAGTCATGGGTGTTATGAAATTCAAAATTGCCAAGTTTCCAGTGCAGTTTAGTGGTAATTATAATAGAGTGTGGAGACAAGCTGTTCTGTTCCCTCTAAAGAAATGCAGAGTTTGTTGGATCAAAGTGCTAATGCAAATCCTGGGGAATGCAGTGCTGTTTCTAGAGCCACTTGGACTTTTTTTAAATTTTGTTTTTGTTTTTAAAGGATGTGTTGCCACAGCTAATTCATCAACAGTAGCACTCGCTGCTTCTTCAGGGCTGCTTATCACAGGATCTCGGTCTGCTCCATAAATTATCCTCAATTTGCAAATGAGAATTTTGGCATAATAGAATAGAAATCATTTAATGGGGCTTATCTAAGTCATCAGCAGAGCTGGACATCGCAATTGGGTTCCACCTGAGTATTTCTTTATTTCTCCAGAGAGTTAGAAACCTGAAGCTGCCCCCTGCTGAGCTTCTGGGGACTGGTTTTGGATCTGCTCTGAGGAATTTTCAGTATAATCCACGCAAAGCATGGCTGTGCTCAGAACACTTGGACTGCCTAGACAATTACTTTTTTTCCCCTATAGAAAATCTATTCTCTTCCACAAAAAAAAAAACCAAAAAAAAGAAAAAAAAAACCAAAAAAACAAAAAAAACCAAACCAAAGCAAAAAAAAAACCAAACAAAAACAAAACCACAACAAAAAACCAAACAAAACCACACAAACAAACAAAAGAAACACCCAACCAGAAAAAGTTCAGAAGCACTTGGGAGCAAAGCTGGTGCTCTGAGGCTGTTGCAACCTTTGCTGAAAGTACTTGGCTGTTTGCAAAGTTGGGTTTCGACCCCAAAATGTGAAAAAAGTTGGCGTTTTATTGTCAGCAAGTTAATTTACAATTTATTGTCATTATTTTTAGTGAAGAAAAGTCTTCACAAAGTTATGCAAGTCATAAGCAGTCTAAGGGTTTCTCTTGCAAAAGGAAAACATCAGGCTCAATCTATGTTTGCATTGGAGTAATGCATTAAAAATCAATTAAATCCATTTGAATAATTGAGGTAAATTGGTAGTAGTGAACTGGGTTGTCCTGACTGAGGATGTAATTAACTTCAAACTAAGTAATTGTAAATTAATTATAAACAATGTATGCTCTCCATCTTGTAAACATTTTAGTTAAGGATTGTTGGGAGTCGAAATAATAAGGTTAGATTAGAAACAACAATTGAATTCAGGGAACATTTAAGGAAATAACCCAGGGAATGATCCTATTACAGGACAGGATTCTTGGTTTTCATTTTCCACATTCGGGAAATGGAAAAAATAAAAGTTTTGGTGCTTACATATCTTTGCTACAGTCCTTGTTTAGTATTTGACTGAAGATCTAAAGTAGCTTCTCATCTGAAAGATTTAATTCTAATACTGCTGGTGGAACAACCTCCTCAAACCTCAGCTTTTGTTACAGATTTGTATTTCCAGCACTGCTGTTAAGTTTCTGATATTTTACTGGCACCAGGTTGTTCAGAAATAATTGGGTACTTCAATATCAAAAGAGACATAAATAACTTAAATTGCTTGAGGAATTTTATTTTAAAATTCCTTTAGTGTATATTTCTCTGTCAAATTTCAAATTATTAAAATGCTCTGATTTAAAATATTGAACAAATGTTTTAATATAAAATTTAGAAGTCCTCACACAGGTAACTTGGTAAGATTTTCTTACAGGCAGGCAAAAAAAAGTAAAGATAGCATGTCCTTAGAACTTCCATCTTTTTTTTTTTTTAAGAGCTTAATAAACTCACTTAAGGGTAACTTAAAAGTGCTGACATCTATTGCTGAAATGGAACTGACAGACTTAAACTTTGGAATAAAATTCTGTAACTGTCAGTTTTAATGTAAAAGCAGATGAACAGAGAGTTCTGTAATTTTAACTCTTCAATATATGGAAAACAGTTCATGAGCATTTATTTTCCCTCAGATTATGGAATGGACTGCAGTGCCACTTAGCTGACATGTTTATTGCTGAAGTGTTTATTTTAGTATTAATGCTTAAAAGCCAATACAAATTTAATCTTTTCATAGCTGTAGCATTTTGTGATTCAGAGTGAGTGATGCGATGAGTAATGGTAATTCTGCTGATTGCACAGAATTGGGTATGAAATACTTTAATCAATGAATACATTACTGAAATATTTAAAGAGAAACTGCCAGGTTTCCAGGCCCTGGTTGGTTTCAGAATTTGGCGGCTTTATTTTTAATATTTTATTTTTAAATCGGGGAAATGATTTCGTATGTGAATGGAAATACCCTGAATGTTCTTCAGAGTGAAAGGATTGGAGGCAGAGGGATGATTAAACCCTGCACGGGCAGCACTGTGCTGGAGAAATAAGGAACAGCTTCAGCCAGGATGGAGGAAACAAAGGAAGGGGGAGCAAGCAGTAAATGAGCATCCTGCCTGCCGTGTCCAGGTAAATGGCCTGGGCTCAGGTGGGATACAGAGCTGCTGATGGGTGGCAGGAGCAGGACACAGCATTTCAGGGAGATGCACAAGTGCCAGGGGTTGTATGAGGCAGGTTTGAACTCTGAGGCTCTCATTAGCTTCCATCTCCCCTGGGTTTCCGCAGTCCCTTTATGTTACTTAAGAACTTTGCAAGATCAAAATTGCTGAGCAAGACCTAAAAATGATGAAAAAAAGTTTTGGTTTTGATCAGCTCAAGTTTTATACTAGTGAGACAGTTTTATGTCTCTTTAAAAGTATCATGATCTGAGCCTGATGTTCCATTACCAATAGGGACTCGTGGATGATGTGGGGTGAAGACCAAAACAAGCCTCACCCAGTTTGCAGGAGCACATCTCACTGCACAGGGATGAAAGATGAAGCTCATTGCAAAATATCTTCAGGCCTGTCCAGGGCATTATTCATTCCAGCCTCAATGAGCAAACTTTGGCCATTCCATTTGCAGCAGGAATAACTCTGATGGTCACAGATTTAAACCAGAAGTGGGTGCTGGGTTGGGCTGTGCAGGCAGACAGAGAAATATGGGTAGAACAAATGATCCCAAGCAGTGGTGACAGCTGGCTGTCCCAATATTCATGGTGCACCAGCAATACAATAGTGGATCAAGTCTGAGCACTTTAAACTGCAGACAATTGGCAATGCTGAAAACACAGCTGTCCTAATCCCAGTCAAGCCTATTCTTTAAGCCAAATAATAAATAAACCAGACAATGCTGAGGGCAGAATAGACAGATAAACATAAACAGGAAAATTGAACTTGAATACCAAGCGATTTTTGTTTGTTTTGCAGTACCACAAAACAGCAAATGCAATGGCTTTGGAAGTGTTGTGAGATTTCCAAGCCTCTACAACAGTTCCATCTGTCCCGAGATTTATGATTAATTACATCTGCTGGGAAAAAGGAATACAGACATTTTTTCTTTCCAACTGTTTTTTTTTTTTTAGTAAACTCAGCTGATAAAAATGCATGTAGGTTCACACAACAAAAAAAATTCCCTTTGGTAATTGTGAAATAAGTGGATTTTACAGCAGGCTGTATAATCCTCTACTTGTGGAAATATGATGTAAGTAATCACATAGCACTGATGTTATGAAGATGAGCTCTTGGCATTTGCTGAACAGTATGGCTAAAATGTCTTTTTTCAGGCTAATCTCTGAAGCAGTGTGAACAAAGTAATCAGATTGAGATGAAAAAATTTAAGTGGATCATCAATATGACAGAAAAGGTTTTGAGAACACTTCAAAAGATGGAAGAGAAGGATAGATCTTCTATTTCAGTTTTTAATCTTAGTGAATTCTATTGTGCTTGTCTGAAAAGTGACACATTATTTTTCACAAGGATTCCCAAGTGAAACCAAAGTTGTGTGCTAATACACTACAATCGAATAAGGTAGCCAGTTTTTTTGCTATATATAAACTGGAAATGAATTCAGTTAAAAAAACATGATAAAAAGTGTTCTGTTAATCAGAGACTAAAGATTTCAGTGTTGAAAAAGAGTGTTTTTGCTAGAAGCAAAACATTATAGTGATTCTTATTCATTAGTTTAATACTTTGAGGAAATACAGGGAAGTGACATAAGCTACATATAACTATTATAAAAATACAAAATGAAATTTAAGACTTAAAGTATAACATTTATTTTAGAAATGCACAAACCCAAGAAATAGATTTTTCCTGTTAACAGGATCACAAGATAAAGAACACATGTTTGAAAATAAGTGCCTTTTTAATTTACTTTGCTTTGGATCACAACAGAAACAAATGTCTGCTAATGCTGCTTCTCCCACTGTTTATTCTATTTCATAGTAGGGATGAACGGATCTTTCCTTAGCCTCCCCTGAAGATTACCTGATGTAACAACTCTCTGTGTGTTAAATTCAAAGCCTTTGGAAGTCGCTGGCTGCCTTCAGTGGGCTCTGGGTCAGACCCTGGTGTGACCAGGGACAGGGTTTGACCAATTTGACTTTTCCATGCCTGAACTTGCAGTGGAATGTTCCCATAAATTTGATGGCATTTGAACAGAGAGATAAATTTCAATAGGCTCCAGGAGGAGTTGGCTCATCCCCTGGACTGGTGCGAGTCTCTGGAAGGAGCAGGGCCAGGCTCTTCCAGGTTTTCCCGAGTTACTGAAGTCATTAAGTGCTGTTGGTCTGCAGAGGTAAAAGGGATGGGAAGGTTCTGGATTTTGCCATTTTCACCTAGGTTGTACCTTCTCCTTTGGAAGTCAAGTCAGGTTTTGGAGTTCAGTTTCAAGGATCATGTGAAAAACGTACCTAAAAATTTTGCAGCTTGTCTAAGAACAACTTTTTAAAAACTTTCTTTCAAGTCATAGTACTTGGTTACCACATGTTAACCTATGTTAAAAAAAAAAAAAAGAAAAAAAAAAGAAAAAACCAAAAAACCCCGAACTTTTCTTTCTGTCAGCTGCTTCCCAACTTGCTGCTCTGTCCCAATGGTGTAACACCTATTTCCCTTAATGTTGCTAAGTTGGTTGAGTCCCAAGCTTTGGCCTCATCTCCAGCTGTTACTTTATTCCCCAGATGAACACAGGGAACCAGGAAGGTCCTTTTCAGAGGGTTTGGTTCTTTCCCAAACCCTCTGCAAGGTTTCAGCTTCATCTCTGCAGTTATCTCCTGGTGCAAAACCTTTGGAGAACACCCGTGTTCTGTGGCACCAATCGGCCTTTAAGGTTTCAGGATTAGTCTTTGACAATAATTGTTATTTTATTTTAGATTAGGCCTTCATGTGCTAATTCCAGGCTGTAACAGAGCAGTGCAGGGAATGAATTCAGCAATTCCCTCGGGGGATGCTGTGCCTGCAGCTCTCTTGCAGTGAAAGATGGGATTTTTCTCGAGTGCTATTTAGATAAGCTTAACTTTCTTAGTCTGGCCTGAAAATAGAGTTCCTTTCAGGGCAATCAGTAGTAGAAGGATGATGGTGTTTCATCCCCACGTGATTCATTTCAGCAAATGTACAGTGCTGTATTTGTAGAACTGGTTACTATTTTAGTAGTTTGTGTGATGAAGGAAACACAAATGACTAGGACATATTTCAGTTCTTTTGCTTAGCCTCCTGCTACCAATTTAAATGTTGAGGTGAACACCAAAAAGTAAAGTAATTATATTTTCTTGGATATCGTGGACTATAGCATTACAATTTTTTTGGTCTTTGCAGAATCCCCTTATAATCAGTTATTCCACTGGAAAATGCCAGTGGGATCTGGCATTTGGTAGTGGTTTATTGTGCAGATGTTTTTTAATGTTGATTTTAGTTTCTTTTTCCTCTTATCGTACAACAAGGTATTCGAATCTAATTATCTTACTTTGATTTCTTACTGTATTTCTAATACCCCTGTAAGGAGATTGCATCTGTTCCAGAAGAAAAAGGGGGTAGAAGATTCCCTAGAAAAATTAAAACTTAAACTCAGACAACAGACAAGATATAGATATTATAAGAGTGAGAATAGTTTAGCCTTTGAACAGCTTCATTATGGATGCAATATGTTCTCAGCTATTTGACATTTAAATACAGATGCCTTCTGCACGGGACGTGCCAGAGCTCTGAAGTTCTTTGTCATGCATAAGGCTCAGTTTGTAGGTTTCCAAAGTGTACAGCTCTGACTTAAACTTTATGAATCCAATAGCCAAAGACCTTTCATATTACAGGGGAATAAAAATTAACTTAGGGAAATTTTTATTTTGTAAACATGAGTTCCACTGATCTCTGCCTGTCATCCATCCATGGGCAGGACTGGTGATTTTTGTATACATTGCTGCTCACCACAGTTAGTGGGGTATTCCAGCCTGACTTTTAGCTGGCTATTTACTCTCAGTGTCCTCTGCAGTAATATCCAGAATTTTTCATGGAGTAAATGTCTCAGAAGCAGTAGGACCTTCTTCTACATTAAGCCTTTCTAGTATGGTGTAATATTTCATAAAGCTTTTAGGAGCACTAATTGAAATTAGTGTTAATGTAGTGCAATAAGCCCTGTTTATGTTGGCTTTTTAAAATGAGACTTCTCTGAAAGTAGGAGGTTCTAGCAAGCTTCCATGTTATTTCCTTCAGGCTGTTTCCCAGGAATATAAATGTATTTGTTCACAGCCAAGGATACATTTGCATTATGGTCCCACTCTTGAGTATCCTTTAGTGCTTTCACCTTTCTGTTTTGCAGTTTGTCTATCTGCAGAGGACTGGGGTGATATTTGGTACTCTACAGATCGCCCCATCCCTTAAAATTTATGTCTTCCTTCCTTCTCTGCTGAAGTTAAACTCCATAATCCCAGCAGTACTTCAGCTAAGGCTGCCCTCAACCTTCCCAGCTGTTGCTAGTTTTTATTTCTGCTCGTAGCAAATCCAACAGAGCAAATCCTCTGGCTGTCTTGTCCCCTGCTCAGGATTCAGTGAGTGCCTTTGGAGTTTTGGGACTGGTGCAGTTTCCTTAACGAAAACCCAAAAGGCTCCACGAGCAGATGGGGGTTGATGACATCCCCACCAGTGCTGCTCCTGCAGCTCCTCAGCCACAGCTGCTGCTGAAGTGCAGCTCCCTGCCCATTTTAGGTCCAGGTGCCATCCCTCTGGGAGACAGCTCTCTCCCAGAGAGGTTTTCTCTGGATGTGAGAGACCTGTGAGGAAACTGTGATGTCACAGGGATTCTGTGGTGTCTCTGTGAGAGGGATGGCTCCAGCAAAGCTGACACAGGGGTTTCCTGGAGATACGGGAACAAAACACTGACCTAACCACTTTCCCATGGGATAAAATATGAGAAAGAATCGTGTGCTGGTAGATCTGTGGGGTGTGTGCACCTGAGCCTGCTGCAGCTCTGGTGCTGACAGGCACTTTAGAGGGGACTCAAATAAACATGGATCAGCATTCCAGCAGGAACTCTTACTGTTCTTCTATTTCTTATGTACCTGATGTCTTTGAAATAATTTCTTTATTCTAGACCTTAGAAAATTTGTGCTACTTCTCTTGAAGGGATAGAACAGATACACGAGATGGGGCACTTTAAGCACTACTTTGAATAAGTAAAAGTAAAAAATTAAATAAATGCTACACGAAAATGAAACTTAACAAATATAATCCCACACATTTGTAAAGCTCCACTCACGCCATTGCATGAGCAGTCAGGGTTTATAAAGTGGTAGGGAGCAGATCCTGAGATCCTCCTGCACCTGGAGATGTGGTGTGGTGATGTGTGAACAGCAGTTCCTCCTTCCTGCACAGCTCCTGTGCCGTGGGGAGTGTCAGAGAGATGGAGAGGTGACTGGGGATTAAATCAAACCCTGAAAGAGCAGAGGGAGTAGAAAAAAAAAAAGTCCTGCTGTTCAAGAACAAGGTAGAAAATGTGATTGAATTGAAACTTCTCTACCCAGGAGGATTTTGTTTGCCTTCCCCTGAGGTCATTAATTAGCTGGGTTCATTGCCCCCTGAACATCCCTCCTACTCACACCTTCAGGAGCAGGGAAAACACGAAGAAAGGAGGGCAGCACAGTTTCCCTCTGCTAAAAATCTCCGTGTATTCCCCCGAGGGGTGTGTACAGCTGAGTGCAGCTGCTGAGGGGATTCCTGCCAGGCCAGAAAGGTGTGCTCAGCATCCCTCACAGCTGGGAAAGGCTGAGTGCTCCTGGCACCTGTTTCCTCACCTGGATTTCCTCCACACAACACAAAGGAAATAAAAGACAAGTCAGGAGACGTTATCTAACCATTACTTTCCCTTCCAGTGTGGATGCTTTGCAATAATTTTTCCCTGAGAGCAACCTACCTAACCCTGCCCCCATCTTGTCACATCTTTTATTTTCACCCCACTGATCCCCCTTTAACTCTATATCCCATTAAGATAATATTTGCCATAGGAAGGAAAGTGTAATTCAGCTTTCTGTAAGTGTGATTAATGTAGAACAGATTGTAAGCATATTGTTTTCATTAGGAAGCAGCTACTGAATGTTTCCATTTAACTTGCTGATTGCTGCAGTTGTTGCCATATGATAGAAAGCCTATTAGTCTCTGTGCCTCTTTAATTCAGCCATATGATATAAAATGTTTGTGTTCTGAAAATAGTGTCTATTACAATGACACTTATATGAATTATCCATAGTGGAAAGCAAAACACAGCCTGCCACATGGAGAATGGAAATAAGCAAAATTGGGTTCTTGTCTTGCTTTAGATTGAGTGATCTGGACTAAATCCACCACTTTGCTCATAAATGGTAACACTGAGTCATATCTTGAGTCACATGTTTTTCTATTAATAGAATGATGAATGTTCAGAAATATTCTGGCTCAAAAATAGGTGATGGGTTGTATAAAATTATTTAAGATTATTTTTGTGGGCCCTCTATCTGTAGATAGATTCTGCTTCATCATAATTTTCATTTATCAGAAGAAGATATTTCTCCTGGTTCCAAAGTGTTAGGGTGAAGCTAAAAGAAACCTAAATGAAATTTGGAGACTGAGGAGTTGAAAGCAAGAGTTGATAGAGCTGTGGTAGATGCTGACCATATTTTCATGTAAGAATAGTCCTTATTGTAGTTTTCCAGGTGGCATTAAAAGGGCACGAAGCTCATGAGGGTGACATCAATTTGCATTATTCCATTCAGTTACACAGCGTGTGTCATGTTGTGATGCCATCAATATTTTGACTTCAAAAGGTTTTATGAGGATGATCCATCAACAGTCATCACGCAGGATGATGAGGAAGCACTCTGGAATTGTTATATTATCACTCATTGTGACCTCAGTGCCTATGGAAAGCAGATTTCCCCCTGCTGGGTTACTTTTATTTTCTGTTGGCACTTCTTGCTCTCTGCTCAATGCACCAAGAGTTTGGGGTCTGACTGGGGACCCCCAGGTTTGCAGAGATCCAGAACACAAGCAGTGGAGTGAACTCTTACTTGGAGCTCTCCAGACGATTTAATTTTTTAACTCCTGCCCTACACAAACCACACTGAGAGCTATTAACGTAAATTAATTATTACTCCTGCTGGCTTCTTCACAACTTACTCAGATGAGGGATTATTAAATGCATCATGCCTTGCAAATTTGCATGCATTAAAAGCCCTGTGGCTGCCTGTGCACTGCTGGCCTCCGTCAGGGGTCTGAGAATTGAGAAATCCTTGTTCAGACATTTCACTGGGCAGTGCTGGGCTCCAAAACACAGCAGAGCTGGTCACTGTGCCCATGGACCCTCCTGAAAATGGGACATCCCAAACCTGTCCCCAATCCCACTGCCCTTGGGCCTTCGTACTTTTAGCTACCACAGAGAAGGGAATTATAGGATGCCGCAGAATATGTGTTTTTCTGATTACATGTGGTTTGTGTTTTGTTTTTTTTCTTAATTTCTGGTTCGAACAAGTAAGGGAAGCAGATAACCATGGTAACCCAGAAAAACGTGGAATGTAGATCTGCTGGTGTATATCCATGGGTAGCTGAAGAAATGTGTAGAGGGGTATTTATTTATTTATTTATTTGCCAATTTGTCCTGTTATTGGCTTTTTTGATCCTAAACAAGGATAAAAATCTCTGGAAAATGGAAAGCTATAAAAAACCCAAACACTTTCTGTGCCTTTCAAAAGGTTTTGTTTTAACACAGTTGCAAATAATTTAAATTAAGAGCTTTCTGCTTTTACCATGATTTTAAATAGATAAGTCTGAAATGAGGTAATTATAAAAAAACTTTAAAAATGACAAAATGCTGATGGGACAGCTTGTTTTTAATTTTAGCAAGAAAAGTTTAAATTTTGATGTGTACTTAGGTAGTGCTTTGACATAAACCAGCTTTTAAGTGGTTCTTTGGAGGAAATCTCGACTTTTCAATCTCCTAAGCAAAGTGAAACAGACTCGGAGTAGAGAACAATTTTGGTTCCACTGAGAACGGTGTTTGTATCAGAAATAATTGCTAAATGAGAAACAATAAAAGAGTCAGGGCCCTGAAAGCAGTGCTGGCCAGAGCCTTGAGCTGCTCTGCAGTTTTAATTTTCCACATAAGTTGTGTCCACCCAAAGCCCTCCAGTCCCACGAGTGACAGCTGAGGGAAAAGGATTTGTCTCTGTGGCTTTTGTGCCCTCCACTGAAGTTTCTGTCCCCTGTGCCTCCCCAGTGCAGCTGTAAACGTGACCACATGAATTTACACCAAAATATATTGGTTTTATATATATATTGTTTCTATATACATATTATATGTATATTGTTTAATATAAAATATATATTAATTTATAATATATAACAAATNGGAGTTTGGATTCAAATGCTGAATTTCTGCTTGGCTGCAGCATCTGTCATTATTACCCAAGTCCTCTGTGCATGAAAAAGGGGTTCTTGTACGTGTCATGATGTTTATTAAGGTTATTGCTTCCAGGGGTTGTCATAATTGCCTCATTGTTGATAATGATAACTTCTTACTGATGTTCTCTCACACAGAATTCAAAAGGGAAAATAGAAATGTTAGAACTGTATTTCATACCTTACTGCAGATTACTTAATCTAAATCTTTTCCTGTTTCCACTAATGTTACAACAAACACATGGACAGCTTTCTGGTCTAGGTTCTTAATCCTTCTTGTAGGTGAAAAAATTGTGCATTCTGATTTCTTTCTTACGAATGCATTTTCATAGAGGTATTTTTACATTTCAGCATTTTAGGAATGTTCAGAGCTTACCATTGTGTTTCCCTATTTTTTTATTTTAGAACATTAAATGCAAAGATTTGGACGCTTTGCTGTTATGTAACACCATAATAAGCAGACATCTGCTTGGCTCTTAAAGATGGTCAGAGGGGTGAATAAGCAGATTTCAGTGGACTGTGGTTTTTCCCCAGTTTTGTAAAAAATCATCATTCAAACTGCGAGTTAACTCAGCATTTTAAAAAGAAGTTCCTGAGTAGAACATGAAACAGCACTGCTTCTTTTGGGAAGCTGAGCTCTGTTGTAAGTAATTCAAGTACCAAGAGTTTTGGACTGAAAAAAGTTATATTTATTTTTTAGTGTTGTACTTTCCAACTACAATGTTCTCTGTGGCTGTTATAATGTTGACAACAGAGAAACTGCAGCTACTGTTGGTAAAAATTGGTTCATTCCTCCATTTTTTGTTTATATTATGGTAATGCAAATAAATTATAAGACTACATTCAAAGGTTCTCAAAATTAAAGTAACTTGATTACCTCAGAATTCAGTCTAAAGAGTTTTTAGTCTACTGTTAATTAAATTGAACCTTAATGTGAAATTTGAGAAGTTTGTTTCTGTTCATTGTTGAATTGACAGAGTAAAAATAAAAATTGAGAGTAAAAATTGAAACTGCTGCTAGATTCTGGGAGAGATTCCATTTTCCCCGAAGCCTGACTGACAGCCATGTGTCTGAGCAATTCTGCTGCAGTTCTGGTTTCTGAAGGTTTGAATCCTGGAGGATGGCAGCGATTCCCAGCAGGGAGGCTGCACTGTGCACAGGCACCTGTGCTCCCTGAATTCAGCTTTCTCTCTGCCTGCCGACTGTGTTCAGACAGGTTCCTTGGATCACTC
>VWZT01004177.1:547374-599779 GCA_013397055.1 Pachycephala philippinensis
CTTTTCCTGTTTCCACTAATGTTACAACAAACACATGGACAGCTTTCTGGTCTAGGTTCTTAATCCTTCTTGTAGGTGAAAAAATTGTGCATTCTGATTTCTTTCTTACGAATGCATTTTCATAGAGGTATTTTTACATTTCAGCATTTTAGGAATGTTCAGAGCTTACCATTGTGTTTCCCTATTTTTTTATTTTAGAACATTAAATGCAAAGATTTGGACGCTTTGCTGTTATGTAACACCATAATAAGCAGACATCTGCTTGGCTCTTAAAGATGGTCAGAGGGGTGAATAAGCAGATTTCAGTGGACTGTGGTTTTCCCCCAGCTTTGCAAAACTCATCATTCAAGCTGCGAGTTAACTCAGCATTTTAAAAAGAAGTTCCTGAGTAGAACATGAAACAGCACTGCTTCTTTTGGGAAGCTGAGCTCTGTTGTAAGTAATTCAAGTACCAAGAGTTTTGGACTGAAAAAAGTTATATTTATTTTTTAGTGTTGTACTTTCCAACTACAATGTTCTCTGTGGCTGTTATAATGTTGACAACAGAGAAACTGCAGCTACTGTTGGTAAAAATTGGTTCATTCCTCCATTTTTTGTTTATATTATGGTAATGCAAATAAATTATAAGACTACATTCAAAGGTTCTCAAAATTAAAGTAACTTGATTACCTCAGAATTCAGTCTAAAGAGTTTTTAGTCTACTGTTAATTAAATTGAACCTTAATGTGAAATTTGAGAAGTTTGTTTCTGTTCATTGTTGAATTGACAGAGTAAAAATAAAAATTGAGAGTAAAAATTGAAACTGCTGCTAGATTCTGGGAGAGATTCCATTTTCCCCGAAGCCTGACTGACAGCCATGTGTCTGAGCAATTCTGCTGCAGTTCTGGTTTCTGAAGGTTTGAATCCTGGAGGATGGCAGCGATTCCCAGCAGGGAGGCTGCACTGTGCACAGGCACCTGTGCTCCCTGAATTCAGCTTTCTCTCTGCCTGCCGACTGTGTTCAGACAGGTTCCTTGGATCACTCGCTGAAATGTGAGCGTGTTTTTCACAATATGGTGTTTAAGCATGTTCCTGCTTCCCTGCTCATTGTACTTCCTTGTTACCAGCTTGTTTTTCTTCTGAAACTGGGTGGAGCAGCAGGGGCAGGAAGCAGAACATCCAGTTTTAACTAGGATGTTAATATTGAGGGCAATGTTAGTGTCAGTTGAAGGTGTTGGCATTGCAATAGCAGCAGTAATTCTTTCTAAGGTTTGTAGCCTGTATGGGTACAACTTTGTGCCCCTGGAAGAATTTGGGATCAGCTAACGAGCTTATTAATGGCTCCTGGTTGTTTCTGGGGGTGCATGGGACCCAACTGAGTGGGGTGGACATGGGGTGTGTTATCAGAGAATCAGGATTTGGTTTGTATTGCTCTTTGACACATAAAAAGCTGAGACATGGGCATCTCTTTTCCCTGAAAGTAAACTTTTTACAGTATTCATTGCAATGGCACACTTCAGTCAAACCGTGTTGATTCTTTGGGGATTTTGTAGAAGATGAGTTTATATTATTTCTCTAATAAAGAAACACTAAAGAGTTAATAAATACATCAGAAGACTTTCCACTGCATTTTGTTTCCTTGATAGCAGCATATTTTGTGTCTATAGCTACAGTATTCTACTGACTGAAGATAAATGGATTTCATAATCTCTCGCTGGGGAGAAAAGTGAGACTGGAAAAGATTGGAGCTGCATGAGCTGGATAACTTAAGATTATAGCTCTGAGAGGCAGAGCTCTAAAAAGCTATTAAAGATGTTACCTTCTTGATTGGAGATTCAGGAATTGATGCACTGCCTTCAGTCCTGCTATGTTTTCAAACTTTCATTAAGTTTATATCATCTTCCACCTGCCCTTTCTAAATTGCTGGTCTGAAAAGAAATCATTTTTTCAATCGTGTGTCTGTTATAAGTAGATTCATCTTCCAAACAACGTTACCATTTCCTAAGGACTGGATTTAAATCCATCAGCAGAATATGAGTGAAAACACATTGTATTATTTTGACATATTATTCATTGGGATAATTACTTGATGGGCTTGTGCTTAATATGTTTGAATTATCACAAAGGAAAGTCCATTATTGGTTTGAAGAAATACCATAGCTGGTGATTACAACTGTAAAAAAAAGTGAAATGAAACTTTAGTTTTGGAAAGGAGGCTCATAAATTTGTTTTGTGTGAAAGAACTGCTACCATTACAGAAAGATTTCATGCTGGGACAGGGAAGATTTCTCTCACAGTGTGATGCATTTAGTGAGATTTGTCCTGTTACCAATTTGCCATTTGATTGCTGGGCACATTCAGAGAAACTGGAACTGTCAGGTGTGATCAGCCATCCTTTAGGAAACGTCCAGTAGCTTTAATAGCTTTAAAAGTGATTAATAGTTCATTATCCATGAATCCCTGGGTACAGCTTGTGGTGGGGTGACCTCAGCTTGGTTGCTGGGGGCTGCTCTTCCACTCCATGTCCCAGGCAGGAAAGGGGCAGAAAATTAAATTAAAAACTCTTGGCTTGAAGTAGAGGCAGTTTAATGAGAAAAAGCAAAGGTGATGTGCAGAAGCAAAGCAAAACCAAAGGAAATTTAATCTCAACTTCCCATCAATTGGCCTCTGCCAATTTTCTGCCACTTTCCTGGACTCAGTGCCTCAGAATGGGCAGCTGTCCCTGTCCCAAGCCTCTTGTGGCAGAGGTCACCCCTGCAGCCCTCACTGCCAAACCCTCACCCCCCACAGCCAGTGCAGGACACAGGGCTCAGCTGCTCTTGGATTCATAGATAAGCAAATAGTCTGGATTTGTTTTTATCACCACTTAGGACTTTAGAAAGTCCTGGCCACATTTAGTGCCTCCTCCTGACTGCCTGCAGAAATATTTCAGTCTGTTAAGTTTTAATGTTCACTTTGGGGAAGAAGATTGCCAGATGGCCCGTTCTTTAAGTGGGATTTTCCCCATTATTGGCCAGGGATTTCTCAAATCCCTCTATCTTCTGCCCTATTGAAACATAAAGATCAAAGAGAGATTCTGCTTAGATGAAGATATGCTGGGATAGAAACGTGTTATGAAAATGGAGAGTAGGGCTTTTCACTCATCTGACCTATCTAGTTACTGTCTTCACTGAAAACATTTATTTTTGATAGAAAATTCTTTTCCAACATTTTAGGTTTAGTTTTAAAAGGTTCTGTTTTAAAACTTCTTGTTTGCTTTTAACCTGGGAACTAAAATTCAGAAATCATGCAGATTGCAGGTAGTTAAAGGGGAAAATGCTGTTCTCACCTTTTTCAGAAGAATCTCCCAGGTTCTCACCTCATGTTTAACTACAAGAGATCAGAGAGACTCAAGAGTCAAAGAAAACTTCAAGGCACAAAGAGACATTTTGGGTAGACGTGCAGTGAACCTCTGCAGAGTGCAGTAGGGAATATTGTACAGAAAAAGTACATTGAGAGTAGAAATTTGGAACTCACCTGCCAAACAGTGTAAGATAAGTTGATAAAAGGCTCAAATCTTACATATCTGGTTTTCTAACTGCTGTAATTTTAGGCAAAGCATGAGACACACTAGATTTGAGGGATACTATTAGTGATGATTCCCGAAGGTTTTGACTTCTTTTGCTTTGTTCCCTGTGATTCTTTCAGAGGAAAACACTGCTTTTAGGGCTGGTCAAAGCCCATAATTCCTATTGCATGGGAAATGTTTCGATTTCAAAACTTGTTTTCCTTCTTAGTTGAAAATATTTTTGATGCTGAATTTTTGCCCTGCCCTAAGAGATGTATTTCCCTGTTCCCTGGGCAGTGCCAGCTGGGAGCTTTCCAGCACGGTGGGTTTGCACAGCAGTGGTAAAACCCTTCTGGTGAGCCCCATTTGGAAAGCCAAACATTGGCGTCAATAGAGCCAGCACTGTGGCAAACAGGGCTAAAGGCAGAAGGTGTCCTGGAGAGATCAGGGAGAAATCCAACGTGTGACTTCAGTATTGCCAATAATGCCAGTGCATCAGGCAGAAATCATGAGCTGCCAAAGCCCCTGTATGGATCTGGAAACCCTGGGTGTGCTCACAGCTGGTGATTCCCGAAAAAACCAACATTGCTCTCAGCCTGGGAAAATGTGCCACAAATGTGATCTCATAAATGGGAGATCCTGTGAAATACAGAGCAGCCACTAATGGGGAAAAGTGTGGGCACTTGAGCCAGGGAGGCTTAAAGAATAAACTGAAAATGTGGCTCAGTATGTTTAAAAATAGGGCGGAGTAATCCACGGAATCTTTTTTAACCAATGAATAATAAGTTTTACTTGGATATTTCATAGACTTATTTAGCTTGGAAGAGACCTTGGGAGATCCTCTAGTTCAGCATCCTACTCAAGCTCCAGACTTAGATCAGGACTGTGCCCTGTTGAGTTTGTATTATCTCTGGTGAGCAGACATCCCACAGACTTCCTGGCCAACTTATTCCTAATTATACAGAGAATTATTCCTGATAATGGATCAGAACTTGTTACCAGTTGCTTTTTGGCCTTTTGCTGTGCACTTTTGAGGAGAATCTGGTTCCTCTTTCTATGTAACCACAGCTAAAGCAAGGCCAATGCCTTTAATTTTGTAACATCATGCTGACTAAACCCAATTCTCGCTCTGTCCTGTTTGGTAGCCCTGTAAACATCTTGGTGGCCTTTTCATCCTCTCCTCTGGACTCACTCCAGTTTTGTATGTTCTTAGTACAGGAAACTGGGCACTGTGCTCAGTGCAGGGCCAAAGGTGACAAATGTAGAAGGGATAGAATAGAAAAAGGCTCTTGAAGGCAGTGAAGGCAAACAAATCTCAACTTGTTGAAATGTCAAATGAGAATTCTGACAAAGTGTGGAACAACAGTAATTTTCAGCTCTTCAGTGTTCCCACAGACCCCTTATTTTCATGCAGGTGCTCTGTGGAGTTGCCCTGTAGGAATTCAGGCATCCCAAAGAATATTTCACTTTTAACTAGTCCATAAGATAAATAGTGTCTGTGCAGAGGGCTGAGCTGCATTTCAGAAAGAAAGGTCAGAATTTCTATAGGATAATGCTAAAAATGTTTGAAAAAAGGAAATGTGAAAAATTTTTATCAAGAAATATATTCATGTCTGTTAAGATATTAAAATTCAGATTTGAGGTAGGAACTTTGAGTTATTTTTGAAGAAATAGCTTTCAGCCCTAACAGACGTTACAGGTTTGATACAGGCAGTGTTCAGTGAAACTCTTTGGGGGTACAGGGGAGCAGAGTTCAAGTTTTATTATTCACTGACTGTAGGGCAATATTTTTTAATGACACTGAATATGCAAGACGAGCATCTTGCCTTTCTAAACGACTCAGCTACCGTGGACTTTCAGTTGGTGTTGACTCATCTGAACATCTTTTCTGTCATCTCCTGGATTCTTTGCCATATATTCTTCACGCACCATGTTCTCCTTGTGGTTTTCCCTCTTAGACTTCAAGGATTGTGGCTCCTCCTGCTCAGGGCTTTTTTTTTTTTTTTTGTCTTGTGCCTACGACAAAAGGAGCAAAATCCTTGTGCAAAACCACGATTCTTGCCAGAGGATCTGATTCCCTGGTGGAATAGATGCCAGCAATGTGGTAAATTTGATAGACTATTTTGTCATTCATTTAGGGACCCAGGAATGGCTCGATCTTGACCCACAGAAAATCTACTCAAGTAGAAATACGTGAAACTGTGGTATTAGAAATCACAGTATTAAGACCCAGGGCCCAAAAAACAAAGGTATAATTGGCTTGCCCTACAAAGGCTGTTTTTCCAAACTTTCTGATGTGGAGAAGGCTCGTGTGGCTCGTCCCTGCACAATACACAGTAAAGCCTCCTCAGTGGTGTGATCAAACCCACAACGATTGGGAATTAAATTTCAATAATTTAAGTAATCCTTCTGGCATTGCAGCTCAGGGCACATCGAATTGGAAATCCTATTAAGAAAAAGTGTCTATATTTATAAGGACAGGAGGTTCAAAAAGTGCAGTTGAAGCCAAAGCTTTTAAGCTGTTTGATTCAATGGGACATGAAAAACTTGTTAAAAATAATGGTGAGGAATTCACTGCATTTACTGAGAGTTTTGACAATTAAAAAAAAAAGGGTAAGGAATCTCCATGAAAGTGAAGAGTGGCAAAATAGCTTTTGTGAGGGTAGGAAGCACAAGTGGAAATCTGCAAACTATTAGTGTGCACCTTCTGTTGTCATATCTGCAATAAATAATCTGTGCAAAGAGAATCCAATTACTGTACACAGGAAATTAATTGTTATATTTCTAGCTTTGTAATGTATTTGTGTGAGTGATTTCTGTGTTTGAGCTCAGTTACGTACATTTATATTTAGAATAGATTTCCTGTCAGATGCCTATACTAGAGTCAATTGAATTGGGAAAACTCAATAAATCATGTGGTGGTGTCTGAGCTCCTGAAGGAGCTGGGATTTGGCCTGGATATCTCTAAGGAAGGGATATAAATGGCAGCTGCTTCTAGATTTACAGGGTTGAAGAAGTTGAGTTTAATTGTCTAATCCAGAGTGTCCCATTTGGAAGCAGAGCCTTTGATAGCTGTGCTGTCTGCATGGATATCCATGGTGTGAACATCTGCATCCACATCTGTCTGCAGAATAGAGACCAGCCCTCTTCCAAAATGTCATGTATTGGCACAAGAATCTAAAAAAAGACATAGAGAAGCTAATCTATCTGTTTTGAAGGATGTTGCCAAAATGTTAGGAACATAACAGATTACAGATCTGGCCATTGCACTTCACTCTGCCTGGACTTGCATTAGTAAATCAACCATGGTGATGTGTTCTGTCCCAAGTATTCTCACAGTGTTTCAGATCTCAAAAAAGGACAGGAAATAGATAAAAATCTTTCTGTTGCCTCCCCACTGTAACAGTTTTAGACTTATTGATAAAGCGTGGGAATTTTGAGATTTTAAAAATTCCTCGGGAACAGCGACAACACCCACGAACTATTATTGTTTGTTTAAATAGTGCTTTAAATTGGAACAGCTGAACTCCTTGCTGGTAAGGATATGCAGTTAATACTGGCTAAAATACATATTTTAGAAAAGAAAATGAAACCGAAGGACTAGTCTATTTTTGTACAGATGGTGAAGACAATTGAAATTTTTACACAAAAAGAGGGCTTGATCCTTTTGGTTGTCCATTGTGTCACTTCCACTGTTAATTCTGGCTTTTGTTCATTTAGTTGTCTCCTGAACTTGCAAATATTTGATTTTCTGCAATCCCCTAACTACAGAAATCATGGTCTACAAGGACATGAAAGTTCCTGTCTTGTCTTCATAAACACAGCTACCAGAACTACATATTTGTTAGATCTGGACCACTGTGTGCAGGGTTGGGAGTTTTTTTTAACATTTTGTGAGGAACATTTTTTTATAAACCTAACATAAAACATGCAGTGTGTTAACAATCAAGTTTGTGGCTTTTGGAACTGGCCACCAGTTTATTTTACACTGTGATGTAGTGTAGGACACGATAATGAAGCTTTAATCCAAAGAGTTTGTTTGCCTAAAAGAAATGTAAATTGAGAGTATTTCTGTGTAGAGGGGTAAACTTCTCATCCTGCTTGCCTATTTGAGGGTCTCAAAAAAATACACATACAAATCTATTTTGGAACACTTTTTTCTAAAACTTTCTCAGCATCTACTCCATCCAGAAGGGTGAGAATGGCAAGATATTCGTGAAGATGGTAGCTCTGAAGTTGTTGGCACTAATACTGTGTTAAAGCTAAATATATGGCCAAGGAGTTTGCATATTGTCTTTTTCACACTTGAAAAACAAAGTGTGGAAGAAACCTGAGGGATAATAATTTACTGGTGTCATTTCCCAAGACTGTTATTCCTCATCTTGACACACTATTAAAATCATTTAATTATCAGTATTTTTTCATTAAGTTACTGATGCTTCTGTTATTTTTATTTCTAAAACCTTGAGTGCCCACACATAGACCTCCCCTTTATGTGCACATCCTTTGCCAAATACTTGTATTGGATCATCTGGTCTCCTGCAAAACTTCTGGCTAATTATAGTCTCTGTTGAGTGCTCTGAAGTGTGACAGAATCCCCACAGAATCAGTGTAAATCTGCACGCAAGGAGCACAATTCCCCTGCTTGGTTAATTTTCTAACAGGTTTGGTTTGGTTTTCATTTTATTGCAGTTAGTGATATGCAGATATTTTATATTTGCAGTTGCTAAAACTCCCAGAATCATTCTTTAAGAAAATAGTGGTGTTTCCTGGATATCAGTTTCTCTTTTGGTTCATGATCCAATCTTTGGTGCAGATAACAGGATTCAGCTCTGCCTCTCCCGTGTTCCCCTCTCGGGACTTCTTTGGTTTCATTGCATTTTCAATTTTCAAAAATTGTCATTGCATTTTCAATTTTTTCATTCAAAATTTTCGATTTTTTCAAATTTTAAACATGTGAAGGTGCCCGTGCAGGTCCTCTGCGGGGTGAGGTGCTGGGGAAGGGGTTGGTCAGCTCTTTCCACACAGACTGAGCAGGCAGTGAGGCTGCTTGGAAACAGCAGCAGCACGTGCCAGGCTTGGATTTGGGATTCCATCTGTGGAAAATGGCTGTTTATCTCCCCTTGGTTGCAGGCAGATCCTCACATGTCCACCTGGAAACTGATTTGAGCGTGGCATGGTGCAGACCTGCTTCTTGTGCCTCTGCACCCAGAGGAGCAGCAATGATTATTAAAGCTGTGGCAACCTGTGCTTCAGTGGGGCATGGTACAAATTTGTGGAAATCTTGCATTTGTGCTGGGGGAACTTCCCAGTGCTGCTGTGATTTTAGTGCCAGGCACATTGGTAGTCCAAGGACAGGAGCCAGAATGTGTGAAATTCCATGTATATGTGTGTGTGTATATATATATATATCTATATGTGTATAACATTTTTATCCTGAAACTGGAACAGATTGTGTGTGTGTGGGTGGAGAGAAAGAAGGAATGTCAGTTATTGGAGGTACTCAAATACTCAAAAGTGGACCAGGCTATTCCTGGGCAGCCTGCTCTGAGAGCAGGAGCACAAAGCAGGTTGGACTGGGTCACTGCCAGAGGTCCCATCCAAGTGACATGATCCTGTGATTCTCTGAATTGTAAGTGAAGGCAAGTCTCAATATAAACCAAAGTGCAATTGTGTGGAAGCTGAAAACTATTTCAGTCTACTCATCTTTCTGAAGCTGGAAGATGAATGAAGCAGACTGGGAAAATAATGTGGGTGACCTGTCCAGGGAAATTAAATCTCAGTTCCTGTTTTAAGAGGCTAATTTGAGAACCACATCTCTCAGGTCTGGTGCCGACACTCTCAGTATGATGAAATTTCCAAGTTCTCTTTTTTCTGTTTCTTTCAAGTTACAGAGACAGTGAATAACTCATCTCAGCAGCCCAGCAGGATGTGCATCCCCTGAGATTCCCTTGTCTGACAGGTTCCACATTTGTAGTGCAGGTAGTAGTTTTGATAGATGCACTGACTATTAATGTGTAACTGCACTGGGAGCAGCTGAGGGGATCTGCTCAGCTCTTCACAAAGTTTCTCTGACACAACTGCAACTGCATTTTGTTAAACATTCCCTTTTTCCATTATTGTCATGGAGAGAACACCTCATTTATAGCCAATTCTTTGCTCCCCCTCCATCTATAATGTCTTGATTGAATGATGTTTTTAAAAAATGACCCAATGGCAAATAGTTCATCTTATTCTTTAAACTGCTAATTGTACATTCTTGAAGCAGAGCTGTGATTTTGTAGACGTACCATGTTTCTTCACATCCTGCTAGAACGAGTCATTATGTTTCTGGAGGTTATAGTTAACAGTTCACCTTTTCTTTTGTGTGGCTCCTGACAGCACCCCTCTGTAGTTTTTATTCTGTCATTTGCTCATAGGTGTGTGTAAAGATGCAAATACAGAGGAAAAAATGAATTTATCAGTAATTCCTTATGTGAGGAGCAGTATCTTGAAAACACCTGAAAAATCTTTTCTTCACTCTGCTGCTTCAATTCTTCCTTCTGTATACATATTTATACATATTTATACATACAACGTTTACATACATAAAACATTTACATACATACACACAATTACACATAAAACACAAAGTACTTTAAAATGTTGTCTTTTCCATACACTCACAGTTGCCTGTGACTTTTTTTAACTTTTGCTGTTTATCAGGAAAAACACTGCCACTCTTTTGAAAATAGAAACTTATACCACTTATACCACGTCTAAAGAAGTAAAAATGTCAAGGGGACCATAAAAGGAAAATAACACAGTTTGTTTTGGAAATTGTTCCATGACAACTTCTGTAATCATTTTGACAAAAGTTCTGTAAACTGAAACCTTTGTACTTTTTCAATTGAACGAGCTCTGAAGGCACAATGCATCACTGGAAATAGAAATTAAAGACTGTTTCTTTATTCTCGGCAAGAAGCTCTGCTCTCTGTGCCTCCAGAGCAAAGATGTTCTGTGAAAAAAACAGAGAATTTTTGTGTGTGATATGTTATAATGTGCACTGCTTCCTTGACTTTTTATCCTTTGTGCTGCTCTGGAAGCCAAACAGCTCTGGCTTCTTTGCATAATAATAAACATTGCTGCTTGTAATTATTCAGTGGTTACAGTAGCACTCCTTTGAGATGAATCTTTGCTACATTATTTACTTTGTTTCACTTATTTGGAGCCTTTAGTTCAGCTGTAAAACAAGGCTGTATTTTTGTTGTGATGTTTATTACCTTGGTATTTTTTCCATCTGTAAGGCAAGGACTGGAGCAGCTGTTTAGGACCTGATTCTCTGAAAGCAAAAGACACTTTACAATATTTTGATTAAAAAAACTGTGTACCTGGTATAAAAAAATTAATTGAATGTTCTCTTCTATGGTTTTAGGAGAAGTCAAGGATCAACCTCTATACCACTCCGGGTCAGAGTACAGAAACTTCTCATGAGTTGCCATCAGTTATCAGATAAATTATATTTATTTTATGTGATGGAGGATGTGTAATATTTATAATTTTGGTTTTGATAAGCATCCCATGTTTTACTCTATCTGTGGTGCTTTCCATGATGTTTGCCAAGTTTTCATTTCACAAAGCCAAAAATACAATTGATTCCAAAAGCCTCGTTTCAGTTGAAGTTAATTTCTTTGAACATATGGTACCAGTTTTAGTCTCAAACAGGTACAGAAATAAGAAGAAAAGAAAGCCAAATAAGCAGATGATTTGAAGAATAAACAACTGTAATAGAGGAAAACTTCGAATTCTATTCTTTAAATCAAATCACCATCAAAGCAGTTTATTGATTTATTTAATGGCATGTAATTAACTGGCAATCAGGGAATTAGGCATTCGGAAAGAATCAGCCATTCTGTAGATAGGCCACAAGAGTTGACATTTGTGAAATATTAATACGTAACTATAAACTTCTAAACACTTCTATAACCAATCCCTGAAAGCTTCTGTTTTCCCCTGCACACAAACCCCTGTTTTGCAGTCACCCCTCTCCCTGTCATTGTTGTCCAACACAGCACTCCACTTTGGGATTCCTCTTGCTTGGGTGGTGTTTTCAGGCTCTTGGGGTCACTTCTGGCAGATATAAAGTCTGCATCATCACATATCATCTGCCACCCTCCTCTCTCCCCCCTTTGTTACAGATTTTCGTGTTTCTTGGATATTTCTTTTCAAGCTTTGTTTTATCCCTTTGCTACCATTTAATGCAGCAAATGGCCTTTGGCTTTAGCATTATCAGTTCAGGGGTGCTCCTTTCTCAGTTTGGGGGGTTCAGGCTTTTGTTTCCCCTCAGCTGTTGTGCAGCCATGTGCCAAGGGAGGGACACACCTTCGTTCCCCCACTGGAACCAAGATCACTCAAGGAAAGCAGCAGAAAGGGGGCTCAGGTTCAGTTGTGGAAATGGGAAGAGTTCGGGTTCGTTCCCCACCCCTTCACTGCTGTGCTTCTCTTTAATTTTCACTTTACACAAGGAGCTGACATCTGCAGGAGCCTGTTCTGAGTTAACTTCTAAATTAGTTGTTTTTCTTTTTATTAAATATTAAATTTCTTTTAACGAAGATAAATGCATGGAAGGCAGTGGCAGGGTGAGAACAGCATTCAGCTGAGGAGTCAGCTCTGCCCCATCAACATCTGTTTCATCTGCTTTTGGTGCTTCCTTTCTGTGTCCTGTACTCCTGAATAGACCCTGAAATACAAACAATTGCTGATCATGCTGCTGGCTCTGATAACATAACTCATAATGTCGCCCTAATTACTTACATTATAAAACTGTCAGGTCTGGAACATTTGGTCTCTCAAGGCAGCTCTCCAATTAATCTTTTCCTTTTTTTATTAGAGATCTTGTTATGCGATTGTCTTTTGGGGAGGAATTAGAAGGTTTTATGTTATAGTGGTGAGTGATATTTTTTTAAAGCTTTCACTGATAATAGAGCAAGAAGATTTCAGAGTTACACTTACGTAAAAATTATTTTTATTGCATCATCTGAAAGAATGCTGTCGTTACTATTAATGCCCAACTTCTGAGGGAAAAATCATAGAACAAGGCAGGTTGGGAGGAACCTTGAAAAATCATCTGGTCCAACCTTTTGTGGGAAAAGGAGCCTTTTTAGTACCCGTGTTTCAAAAAACCTCCAGTGACGGGGATTCTCCCACATCCATGGGAGGTTGTCTCAGAGCTTCCTTGTTTTCACTGTGAAAAAAATTCTTATACAAAGATGAAACGTCTCCTGGTGCAGCTTGTGCCTGTTGCTCCTTGTCCTTCCAAACGTGGTTCCTTGTGAAGGCAGAGCCTCCCTCCCCTCTGGAGCTGCCTGTTCAGCACTGAACACTGAGGAGGTCACCCCTCAGGGAAAAAGGATTGCTCCAAATCTCCCTAAAATAATGTTTTCTTCATTCTTCCACCCAGCAAGTCTGAAAGCTAACATTTTGATTTGGATGAAGAATTCTGTTTGCTAGCACTCTTTCCCTCCCCTGAAGAGGGCAAATGCACCTGTGGTTAAAGCAAAGGAAGTGAAGGTCCAGATCCTGAAAGTGGTTGTTGCTGTTCCTTTTATTTTATATAAAATAGGAGGATCATGTTTAAATCTCTGCTTAATTCAAAGTACAGATCTGAACCAAGGTCTTCTATTTCTAAAATTGTGCACCTGGCTGCCTTATTCCAGTATAATCTCTCCCCATCTTTCTAGAAGTAAATGCTTTATTTTCTCTTCTAAACAATGAAATTGTTTACTGAAAAATAAGCTAGCAGATCATTGTGTTTTATTTCAGGTAAGTTTCTAAGCCACTAAAATAGAAAGTTAGCTTTCTCTATCTAGATCTAATTCAGTGATTTTTAAACTATTTTATATAAAATAATGGTTCTGATATTATCCAGTTTTGCCAGGATCTGGGTCTGTAGGCATAAAGCTTGTGGCTCTACTTGTTAAATAGAGGTTCAAGGCTGATCAGTGTTTTTTTCCACTGTGAAAGTCTTGATATTCTGAAAATTAGCTTGCTTTTTAGAAAAAAAAATAAAATCTTTTCACCCTCACAGAATGACAGTAGTGGGGTTTTTCTCTGTGTATAAATCTGGAGATATAAAAGATGACAATTATAAAAATGTGATGGCTTGTGGTTTCAAGATTCCGTCCACAATAAACTGTCCTTTTGTTCAGTGCAGCTCTAATGCTTTAATTCACCTTGTTCATAACTATTTCCTTTATAAATTATCATAAGCCTGAAAAGATTGGTTATTTTTTAGCCTTAAAATAACCAGCACTGCCTTATTTCAAAATCTAATACAATTATGAACACACTGTAACTTTTGGATGATTAAATTGCAAATTGTGGGTGTCCACGAGGCAAGCAGATATATTAAGTTTGTTCACCTTCATAACTCATGCTCACACACACTGTGTATTTTTCAGGATCACGCAAAGCTGTGCTTGTTCTGCCTGAGGTACATTCTATAGTATTTATGGTTTATCAGATGTACAGGATATCTCCTTCAAGGAGATACTCATACATCATTTGAACTTCAGTATTTATTACATTGTTTTCATGGAAAGATGTTATAAATGAATGAGTTTTATTCTCTCTGAGACACTTATATTTTTGAACATGACTTTCTCGATGCTGTTATTTTTTTCGTTCTATGAGAACATGAACTTGTTTATTGCTCACTGATTTTATAAATATATCTCCTTTTCTCCTTGGAGAGCTATAAAGAAAAAAGGTCAGAAAGCAGAAGCTAAGTGATCAGAGTGTAGTTTTACAGAACTTTTGTGGAGTAAATGTGATACCTGTTAAAAAGCTAAAAAGAAATCAAGACAAACACTTTATACTGCCTATTTGCATTGTATTTGAATGAGGGATATAATCTACAAAGGAATATTCAAAAGTGAGGTTTTGATTTATAGCTGTAAACTGAGTGATTTCTGGCTTAATCCACATGGAAAATACCTGCAGTTGATATGAACTTACACTGTGAGCTCATCAAATAAAAAGACTGAGTCTCCTTATCTTGCAAACAGATCCAAGATCCCCAAGAAGATGGTGTTTTAGTGTTTGTTAATGGAGCTGAGAGCTTTTTGCCTGTAACTTCATGCAGAACTCTTCTCTCTGGCATTGGCACCACCTGAGTGGCATTGCTGGAGGTGCCAGGCTCACCTGGCTGGTTTGAGGTGCTCCACTTGTCCCCATTTCCCTTCCTGTCACTGTTTTATTTGTGCTTGCTGACCGAGCCCTGTGTAAGGCAGCACCCTCAGGTGCCAATGCTGTAAATCCATTTTTTCCTGCAGGATTTCCTCCTGCATTTTGCTTGTCTGGGACACAGAGCCCCAGCTCTCCTGTGCTGCCCCGGGCATTGCAGAGCCCTGGAGAAATGTTCCTGCCCACAGTGGGATCTCCTGATCCATGGAGATCCCTGTGCTCCTCTCCGTGCCTGCCACAGCATTCCCCACACTGGGAAGGGCTAAAGAAGGGTCAGGGGATTTCAGGTTTTGGCAAGGGCAGTGACAGTGACAGATTCATTTCTGCGTGCAATTTAGGGAACAGTTGTGTAGCCCAACAAAAGGGCAAAAACCCCTAAATGCACATTAAATCACGATTGTTAAGATACAGTGTGCTGCCCAAATCTGCAGCGTTCTCCAGGGAGTGCTGTTTGAATTAGGAATATCGATAGCAGAGAACCAGGAATGTCCGCAGGATGCTCGGACATAGCAGAAGTGGGAATTGAGAGATCCTGAGATTATTTGCACATGAATTGGAGCCACTCTGTCCACACTTATTGGGACAGAAATAGCTCCAACTTGTGCTCGCTGTGTTCCTTTCTGGTCACAGGTGGAAGAGGTGAGGACATTTTGGATCTCTTCTCCAGAGAACTTAGTATTTGCTCTTTCTTTCCTTTATCTTTTATATGATTGCACTGGATAATATTGCAAAGTTGTATAAAATTAAAATTAAGTTTGAAATAGGGTTTGTTAATTACAGTATTCAACTGTTGTGGTTATTGTTTCCTAAGAGATTAATGAGGTGAATTATTGTCACATAATTAAACTACAGTATATCTAATCTCTTACATACCCTTGTGGTTTACTGTTATTCAAGTATCACTTGAAGGTTAATTTCACTTAGCTGATCTATATTTGACTTTGGCAATACAGTTTATATCAAAATAAGTTTTTAAGTGTATTTGAAAGCCATTAGGCAACAGCTTTGTCAAAATTATCACTTCAAGCTTTACAAGTGAAGGTGAGGACATAAAAACCAGTAAAATCAGCAGAATCACACATATACAAATTCAAAACATTCCCTGACATGTTTTTGACTGGAGCCTTTTCCTAGAAGCAGGGAATTCCTCAATTCCTGGTCAGAAACTGTGTCTGAGGCTGCTCAGATCAGCTCACTGAGTGTTTGCTGTGGTACTCGGGCAGGAAATCCTTTTGTCTTGCCACATAGAATTAGAAACATGCAGTAACATCTTTATAGGAAAAGACAAAACTATAGTCATCAAAACTTGCTTTTTCTCCCAGAGAAACAGATTACTTTATATACTTTGAGTTTTTTAATCCCCAAACCCAACCCTTTTACTCCTCCAGCCACACATTCAGCATCATCTTAATTCACTATTCCAGATTTATTCTCATGCTGGATCTATTTAAAAGATGGGTATTCTATGTATTATACTACAGCAGAAAAGCTTCTATTTTTTCCTTGTATTAGTTCCAGTCACAGATAGTTTTTTTACATCAATTTTTTGCTTTTTTTTCCAGTAAGCCTAAGAAATTACCTGCTCTATAACTCTTTAATTTCTCATAAGTTATGGTGCAAAAGATTTGAATCTACTATATTCTCTCATTTCTCTCTCATCCTGTCCCTGGATAAGGTGAACAAAACTAAAATACTTTTCCTAAAATTATTCCTAAGTGCAGAATCAACCCCAAAATGAGACTTTTTAAGAAAATAAGAATTCAGTGGCATGTGACTTAATAGTTTTGATATTTGTACACAGTATAGAAGTTAAAGTAGTAAGCGGTTTCAATTTTCAATCCAGAGATTGTCTTTCTTCTGGACAGAATTCACAAATCTTTGATGTCTGAAAAATTCAACATTTAATCTAAATTCTATTTTATTTTTAGAGATTTATCAGCCAATATTGAAACAGTGAAATCACTCAAAAACTTTCTTGGTTATAACCCTCTTAAAAGACATCCCACTGTGCATTTCTAGAATAATTGCCTCTTCTCTATACTTTTCACGACAAATACCCCACAATTTGTTTATTTTTTCTCTGTAATGAGTTAGAAGAGGATCCTTTGTGTCAAGCATTCCAGTTTTTCCCATTTACACATTTTCTTTGTGGTCACTTCCCAGTACTGTGGGATTATTGAGGTGCCTGCTCACGGCATGTGTGCCATGGATAAGGCAATAAACCTAAATTATCCAGGCCACTCTGAAATTGTTTGCTCCTTCTCTCCTGTTTCTGTTGCCTCAGAAATTGTGTGCCATCAGCAAAGGTAACAATTTTGAAGGTAACATGCCAAGGTCAGGACTCTAGAAAACAATCTAAACTTGTAAACTCCCAGGAGCTCCAATTCTCCCTGTGCACTCCACAGCTGGCCTGCTCCTTGCTGCTGCTGTGTGTCTTTGAATCTGCTGGAATTTGTTTTGTCAGTCCTTTGCAAACATGTCCACCACCTTTTCAAATCAATCTGCTCTGTGCTGCTACCAAATGCTTTGCTGAGCTCCAGATAAATTGCCCATTACATTGGGATTGTCTCCAGGTAAGCAACATATGAAAGGAATTGAAGTTGAGCTGTCTGCCATGACCTCCTTTTTCTCTGTATTCAGCCTCCTGTCATGGTCTTCTAAGTCAGGCATTTCTAAATCTGGCTTAATAATTTTCTGTCTTCTGCATAACTGAGTGCAGGATAAGAAGCTTGGGCTTTCTATGGTCTTGGAGCCATTTAAAGTAAAAAGAATTATATTAACTGCTACTCTAGTTCTCAAATACTCCCCTCCTTCCTTCGTGAGTTATCACAAATCCTGCCGAAGGCTTTCCTTTTCCCCTTTCCATTTTTCTACTGATTTCTCAGTTGTAATTCAACTAGGCCTGGAGCTTTGGCAATGTTTAATAGTTATAATTGCCTAATTAAGGTATCAGCTCTAGTAGACCAGCAGCCTTCTTTCTCCTCTGTCTTTCCAGTTTTCAGGAATGTGTGCACCACTTCTGTCAGACTCTTCTCCTCTGTGTATTCATTATGAACTGTCTATAAAGATATGAGTGATCTGTCTCTTTATTTTTAAAACTGCTTTGCTTGAAGATACTTCTCCCGTTCCTGTCAGGCTACAAGTAGGAGAACAAAAAAACCCCACAGTCACACAGAAAAATTGGTATTACTGTGAAACAGAGGAAAGCTGCTTTTTCCTTTGCTTTTCAGGAAAAATATAAACTGTGTAATAATGACATGTGTGCATGAGAGAGGACAGGATACACCTGGGGACTGAGTGTAACCTGTGGTGATAAGAAGGGGTAGAGATAATTAAAGTTAATTGGCAAAGAATAAAGTAAAATCCTGTCAGGTGAGGGTGTTTTGCCTGTGGCAGTCACTGGTGAGTGATTGCTCTGTTTTTGCTCCAGCCTGGGAGTTTTTCTCTCTAGTTCTTCCCACTCCTTCCCATGTCCCACGGGGGGACAGAGCACTGACCAACAGCGGGGTGGGTGCTTGGCCAGCCCACCCCAACCCCTGAGCTCAGTGTTAGACAGGAGGGGACTGAGAGTGCCCGTGCTGGGAACCCTCCAGGGACCCTGCCCTGCCTCCCCTGCCCTGCTTCCCCTGCCATTCCTGTGGGCAGCTGCAGCTCTGGGGCACCCGTTCACAGACAGCCGAGTAGCACACTTTTGGGATGTGTGTTTGTTATCCAACACCAGGGATCCATCTCCCAGGCCAACAGGGAACTGGCTGATGTGCATCTGTACAGGGGAGTGCAGCTTTAGAGCTTCTGAGTGTGTTAAATGTAGGGTCAGCCATTTAAAATGTTGATATGATTATTATATTTACATAGGTCCTCCAGTTCTTCTCAGTTCTTGAAGAATTATTCAAACTTGACTACTCAAAAATGATCCAAACCAGTGTTTGAAAAACTGTTTTAAGCTGAGCTGTCTTAGCTCAGGTGGTGTTTGTCCTCTAGAGTTCTCTTACAGTGTGCTAGAGAATTAAAACAGTTTCCTTGCAGATATTGGGAAGACTTTCTCAGTCTATACTGAAGCACTCGGGGTGTGTATCCCAAAGGAAGTTCTTGCAGAGTTCCCTGAAAGCCCCAACAGCCAGTGGCAAAGGCAGGGGAGGAACTGCCAATCTTCCCCCCTATACATTTGGTTTTCTGTGTCTGTAAATCTTGTATCTGTCTCCAATTCATCTTCAAATCTATTCCAGTAAATATCACATTTCCTTTCAGAGAGGATGCTTAACATTCCATGGAGGATTTGTACTCTTTTCCTTCCTTTGCCCATTTCACCATCTGGGGCCCTTCTACAAGTTATTTAGGTGTTTCCTCTGTAGGAGAAAAAATGTTCTTGAGTCATGTGTCATTTCACGTGTGACACTTGGGTGTGTGACACCGTGCCACCTCCTGCATTACACTGATGCAGATAAATCGTGCCAAAATTACCTTTACATCACTTAGCTCTGGTAATTGTCCAAGAGTTACAGTAACAGTTTCTGCCATGTACAGTGGCTTCCATAAAGTAAATCACTTAGTGGGTGAGTATGAGTTTCAGAGTGTCAAATTCAGTACAGTTTTTGCAGCAGAGTTGTTTTCTAGCTCCTGATGTTATCGTTAATATGAGGGAAATGCTCTATTTTGGAAACAGGGCTGTATGGACACCACCTCCAAACAACACAAAGAGAATAAAGCTTAGTGGCACAAAATGCAGTGGAATTTGAGGCTAACAAAATTTTCTGGTAGAAACCAGGACCTCATAAAATTAAAATGATGGAAGGGGAGGGTCCTGACTGGTTGCAGCAGTCTGTTCTGGACAGAAGAGAGCTGAGACTGGAAATCTATGAAGAAGCAATGTTGTCTTTCCAGGAGGAGGAGTGGGGCCAAGAAAACAAGAGGATGGATTATAGGTTATAGGGGGGGACTGCTGGCAAAGGCAGCGGGATTGGGGAGCGAGGTACAGTAATAACTTGTGTATTACAGCACTGCTGGAGGCTGCTGTGGCAGTATTAATGTGCCTGTGTTTAATCGTGTGCCTGAGAGGGGTATAGGAGACTTCAGGAAATTCACCTGTGTTTGCACAGGGACTGAGATTTTATTGCCAGGCTGGGGCTCCCTCTCAAGCTGCAGGATAAAGTGGGAGCTCTGCAAGAGGAAGAGGCAGGGTGGGGGATAAGGTTTGTGGCCACTGTCACAGGGCAGGTACAAAGTGGGGTGATTCCTCTGATATTACATCAACTTGTGGTCATTTATTTCTTGTGGGTGGTGATGGATAACAATACTGGAGGCACGGTTTGCTAATGTTGCTGAGAAAGACAGGAAAAAGCTTTCCATTCTGACTGGGTTCCCATTCATTCCCCTGGGTCTCGGCGTGCAGTTTGTAGTTTCATGAGCTGGACAGTGATTATAGCAGAAAGGAAGCAGGAACAAGGCTTTTAATTCAGTCACACCTGCCTTATTCTCAGTGTTTTCCAAAGGCTCTGTCAGTTCTGCACCCAACAGATCAGAGCTTTGCACGTGGAGGATCCTCATGGCTGGTGGGCATGATGCCTAAAGAGGCCAACCTAGAAACAGAGACTGGACAGGAGGAAGGGAATAAAGGTGGATATTTATTTGAAAGGCCTTCAGAGGCACACCCTGGGCAGGCCAAAGGCTGCACCCAAGATGGACCTCGAGTCACGAGTTCTTCACACTTTTATGGCTTTGGTCCATTTGCATCTCAACCCAATTTCACCAATTAAACTTCAGCTAATGATGTAATTTCCCCTCAGCTTGCCCCCCTTCTCAAGATGCTGGGTTACACATTTTGGGCCTAGGCCGGGCTGGGTGTCCTTGGAGAGCAGCCTGGAGAGGCTTTGTTCTGTCTGTCTCAGCATGAGAGAGCAGCAGCTCCCAGGCTGCAGGACACTGCAGAGTTACACACTGGGAATGCAGAACTTGGAAAATATAAAAGCTAAAACCTAAGACATCAGGCAAGAACCATGGCCAGCCAGACAGAAAACCAGGGCAGAGTCACTACTCAGACACTGCCTCCTCCCTACCCTGTCAGGTTTCTCTAAACACAGCTACCCAGAAGTGGAAATGGATGCAGCACCTCTGTTTTTCAATGCCACAGTGGTTAATTACAGCATCTGTAAATGTTTCAGAGGAAAAATACTTATGTTGGTAACTTAAGAAACACTTAAAATTATAGTTTTCGAAAACGTTCTAAACCAAATATTACCTTTTTGAAGAGGAGATACATCTTGCCCATAGAACAAAAAATATTATACTGGCCTCATCAGACACAGACATTTTTCCTTTTTTTCAACATTTGTTGGGTAATCAATGTTCCTGTTTGCTGTTTATCTGCTTCTTAAATTTTAACAAGTAATTCTGCTTATAATTATGGCACTTCATGATTTTGTAAAAGTTGGCACCTGCTGTGTGCAGGATAATAGCACAGTTCAATGTGCACTGTAGGAAGAACTGATTTGCTGCTCATTTTTCCTGGAAATGTCTGAATTATAAGTGGAGTTACCCTATTGAAACTCACAATTACTGGGGATGTAGGTAAGTGAGAGTAGAGATATTTTCTTGAGTAACAAGAAGAAAACCCCAAACACATGTGATTTTCTTTGTCGTGGATGCAGAAAAGTACCAAAAATTAATTTGACAAAGGGGTTGTTTTACTAGATTGTATCTGTGATGTCCATTGGTTACAATGAAGCTGGGGGAAGATTTGTGAGCAAATACAAATAGTCACTTTTCACCTGTGATGAAATTTACCCCTTGAAAGAAAGAAATTAAATCTGTAGTTACTCATCAGTTACTCAGTTACTCATCTAATTAGCAGATGGATGTCACTTTGGTAATTCTGTGTGCACACAGCACACCACGTTCCTTCTTCCCAAAACAAGGGGACATCCCAAGTTTCTTGATGTAATGTTTGGCAGGGCTCTTGGAGGCCAGGAGCAGAAAAGGATGAGAGTTATTTATTTCTGTTCTGGAGGCTCATGTCTGTGGTGGGCACAGTTGGATGCACGGTGCTAAAACCAGATCCTGGTTATCCTCCTGTGCTCAGGGCTTGGGGCAGGGGGGCTGTTCCCTTTCTCCAGCCCACAGCCTTGTCATCCTCCGTGGGGACCTGCTGGAGCCACAGAATCCCACACTGCAGCTGCCTGATGAATTCCTTGCCAAAGCTGGAGACAGCAGAGGGGGAATCCTTTCCCTTCCTTTTGCTCTTTGGGAGAAGAGCAAAGAAGGGCTGTGTTCTGCTGGCTTTCTGTGAGGCAAATTGAGAGTCCAGGACTGTGTCCAACAGCTGGAGCAGAGCCTCTGCAGACAGTTTATCCTGAGGAAAAGGGAGTTCCTCACCTGGACTGCTTCAGGTGCTTGTGGCTGCTGAGCTGGGATCCTTCCTTGTGCTGGAGGAATTGGTGAGCTGGGATCCTTCCTCTTCCAGAGGAACTGGTGAGCTGAGATCCTGCCTTGTGCTGGAGGAATTGGTGAGCTGGGATCCTGCCTCGTGCCAGAGGAGTTGGTGAGCTGGGATCCTGCCTCGTGCCAGAGGAGTTGGTGAGCTGGGATCCTGCCTCGTGCCAGAGGAGTTGGTGAGCTGGGATCCTGCCTCGTGCCAGAGGAGTTGGTGAGCTGGGATCCTGCCTCGTGCCAGAGGAGTTGGTGAGCTGGGATCCTGCCTCGTGCCAGAGGAGTTGGTGAGCTGGGATCCTGCCTCGTGCCAGAGGAGTTGGTGAGCTGGGATCCTGCCTCGTGCCAGAGGAGTTGGTGAGCTGGGATCCTGCCTCGTGCCAGAGGAGTTGGTGAGCTGGGATCCTGCCTCGTGCCAGAGGAGTTGGTGAGCTGGGATCCTGCCTCGTGCCAGAGGAGTTGGTGAGCTGGGATCCTGCCTCGTGCCAGAGGAGTTGGTGAGCTGGGATCCTGCCTCGTGCCAGAGGAGTTGGTGAGCTGGGATCCTGCCTCGTGCCAGAGGAGTTGGTGAGCTGGGATCCTGCCTCGTGCCAGAGGAGTTGGTGAGCTGGGATCCTGCCTCGTGCCAGAGGAGTTGGTGAGCTGGGATCCTGCCTCGTGCCAGAGGAGTTGGTGAGCTGGGATCCTGCCTCGTGCCAGAGGAGTTGGTGAGCTGGGATCCTGCCTCGTGCCAGAGGAGTTGGTGAGCTGGGATCCTGCCTCGTGCCAGAGGAGTTGGTGAGCTGGGATCCTGCCTCGTGCCAGAGGAGTTGGTGCCTGGTGCCAGTGCCTGACTCTGGAGCCCAGGCTCAGCACGTGCTGCAGTTTCCATGGTGGAATTTGCAGCCCCAGGGTTGGGAGAGCAGAGATTTGGCAGTGCCAAGGAGTGCTCAGGACACAGGAGGCAAGGGAAGAGCTTTGCCATCAAGTGTTAAAGTGAACAACAAAGCCACAGCAACTTTAGTTGTTGCATATTTACTGTTTATCTGCCTGAGACCCAGGCAAATTAACAGCAGCCATCTCATTTTTGTTTCTTACAGATTATTCTCCTGTGACTTTTAATTAAAACTTCCCTTAGGCAGAAGAACCATCGGTGATCTTTTTTTATTTTTTTCTGGACTGTCTCAGCTTTAATTACCTTTTAGGATTTGAAATAAGCCTTATGTTTGCACCAGATCATGTTTACTACAGAAGGAAGTGGCAAAGGGATCAGCAGGGATATTTACTATAAAATCAAAATTTCACGTAAAATATATTTCAAATATAGCCAAGTAAACATTCCCTTCCCCCTCCTGAAAACCCTATGGCCAGGTTTAATAGCCTTTCATGTATTTTAAACTGAATAACTTGTGTTGAATCTCCCATTCCTGCACTATTCAATTTTTACTGGGAATATGATTACATTGAAATGAGACTCCATCAGAGAAATAAGATATTGGATGGGCAGTAGACCAAGGCAAATTTCTGAGCAGTTTGCATAAATGTTTTCCCAACCATAATAGCAGCTTCAGAACTTAAGCAGAAGAGCTAACCTGTCAGAATGCAATTTCTATTCATTGCTGCTCCCAACACCTTGTTTGCCAGAGAATCATCCCGTTTGTTTTGTGTTTACCTGCAAATAAATTTGATATAAAAAGAGCTCAAATGGGTATAATGTCATTCCAGCTGGAGAGAGGGGAGGTTTTTAGCCACTAATAGGTGTGTAAATATGGGGCACAGTGTATTCCTACACTACTGAGGCACCTTGGTGCCAGAGGAAGCAGGAGCAGGGTGAGTTAATGGGCTGAGCTCCCCAGGACACCATCAGGGAGCAGCGGTGTGGGCTGGAGTGTGCAGCACAAGATGAATAAAATAGCCCTAATTATTTCCTGCTGTTGACTGGAGAACTGCTGGCAGGTCTGTTAAAAACAGTCGAATTGCAGCAGGCCTTAGAATAGGGATAAATGTGTAATGCTGAGAAGACAAAATATTTTTGGGAAGCATCTTTGGACTGAGGAGAGCCCCCTTGTGCTCTCCATGACAATGGGTTCCTTGGCAGAGAGAGACTCTGCAGGTTCAGCTGCAGCTGGGTAGGGACAGCTCAAGGTGTATTTTTTCCATGATTTTGGGGTGTGTGTATCCAGGTCCTTTGTGTGTGTGCACTTACATTTCCAAAGGGCACAATCCAGATTTACCCCAGCTCAGCAGTATGAACTGAGCAGCTGAAATGCACTTCCTCATTTTGCTTTTTTGTATAGAAGTGAAGAAATCTATGAGGGGAGTAAGGTCTTCCATGGCCTTATTGAATTAATGATGTTTTGGTGGCTCTTGTTAATCAGATGATAATATTACTGTTGGCTTCAGTCTACAGATTTTTTTTAATATCATTGACTGGCTGGCTGGCTGCTTCATGTGCTTTTCAGACAAACAGGAAATAAGGTTAGAAAAAAATAAAATTAGCTTTTCTTTCATTTACTTATTTCTGATCCCATATATTTGCCCCAAATCCCCAAATAACAGGCTTAAGTAAGTCTTGCTTTTCAGGTATTTTAGTCATTGAGGAACTGCACATGCAAATCACACTTCTGGACTCAAAAATGGACTTGATTTGAAGTTATCTTTTTCTGCTTCTATATAATGGGCATTCTGCACACAAATTGGTTTTTCACAGATGAATATTCTGTGCATTTCATTTAGATTCTGCATATGACTGTGTGCATTAGAGCTATTTAGCATAAAAAAAGATGAAGAGGAAGAATGGAAGAAATACTTTTTAAATTAGTGGTATGAAGTTAAGTGGTGTGCTCCTGTTTACCCTTCCTAACAATATAAAAACCAAGGACATTCACCAAGAAGAAAGGCTGTAGTTAATTAAGTGAAATACGAAGCAATGCACAATTAACATGTGTTACAGCATGTCAGTAGACTCATGCCAACAATATAGTAATGTTAGCTAAAGGATTTGACATTTATGTGGGTAATAAAATATTGACAGTTAAATTAGGGGTTTTTTTAAAATTGTTTTCTGGAAGAAACTCTTTGACTTAAAAACCTATACCAGATATCATGATATCACCTACAGGCAGCCTGTTCCATAAGAATTCAGTGGCAGTCAGGCAGGAAAATACCTTCTGAAACAATCTGGCATTAACTTAGTAGGATCTCTCCTTGTATCCTATGTAGAAATGTTTTCTGTGTTAAACAGCTTCTTCCTTTGTATTTAATTGTCTCCTTGAGTTCTCACAAATGATCTCTCCATCTGAATAAATGGCATCACCTCACTCCTGCCCAGTGCTGTTCTCTCCATCCCATTTGCTTCTTTTCTGGTGTGTGCACATCTCTCTGCACCTTTCCGTGAGGGAACCTGGATGTGGTGCTTTTTGGGTTCTGTGAGACACAACAAACTGTGATCCCCACCTTGTTTTATTCGTGCCAGAAAAACTGGAGGCGAAAAGGTCATAAATTTGGTGATAGCCTGCAGGAAAGCTTGAAGAGCAGGGCTACATTTTCTCTCTTCTTAATTGCATTAGTGGTTGCTTAAAGGAAAAAAAAACATCACATAGAAATCACATTTCTGCCAGAAAATCTTGGACTTGTTATTTCTGCAAATAAGCTTAAGATTGATGAAACTGAAAGCAGCAATCTTGAACTTCTTAGGGCTGTAAATAACCTTAAGATTGATGAAAATGAAAGGAACTGGTCAGTTCAAAAAGGCTTTCCCCCCTATTTTTCCTCTATTTTGGTAAGACTGCACAACCAGGGGTACTTTCTGAAGCATTTTTCTATATTAAAGGAGAAACTCATAGGAAAGGCTTTTAAGAATATCCACAGGTGAACAGATGGAGACCCTTCTGTCTTCCTGTACCACTGCTTCAAGGGAATTTCAGGATAGAATTTTCTAACCACCCGTTCTTTGATGCATCAAGATAAATCACAGGCATGTTCCCTTAAAGGTTCTGGTGGGAGCTCCAGTCCACTTCGAAATTCTCCACTGGAATAATGTGCAGGAATCGGGGTCAGGAAATTGATTTGCTCGAAAGCAGTTTATTTCAATTTGAATATTTTGAAATTGTGCTGGGTACCTCCGGTAGCGTGCCTGAAGCAAGAAGATCCTGTTACCATGGTTTCAGGCTGAGATTTGGGTTACTATGGTGTCAGCCTCTCCTTCTTGCTATGATGGAAAGTAGAGAGTGACCCGGGCAAGGTCACGGAGACTTAAATCCTCAAAGAGGCTAAGCTGGAGCAACAAAAATTAGTCACTGCAGAGAAGGGATTTTGTGCAGCTGGTGCCTGAAGGAGAGACTCAGGTCCTAGGTGTGCTTTCTTGGAAAGTGCTGGATTCCCAGCCAGGGCAGTCAGGATTCCTGCTGGAGAGAGGAGCCCTGGCAGTTTATGGCAAATCCCAGCCATTCTGTCCAACCAGGGTCAATATCCAGGCATCAGAGGCACCCTCCTCTCTCCAAAAGCTGTGCTGGTTGCAGCCTCTCCCCTGTAGATGGGCAGCAAAACTGTGGTGTCCCCCATTTCAGATGGGATGTGGGCTGAGGACACAGTCTTTGGAGTGAGAGCTGTCACCATGAACGTGTTATTGTTGCCTTTCTGTTTACCTTTGTCATTTTGATTGTTCACAGTGCTAAATGTGGATTTTTATTTTTTTAATGCTTTTTTTTTTTGCCCTGAAAGTGAAGCAAGCTGACCTTTCGCTGCGATAAATTAATTCCCTGTATTTTGATAAATTAATTCCCTGCATTTTGTTCTAGCTGTCTTAAGCAGTTTATAAGGCTTGGGTTTTCCTGCTTGATTTTTATATCTTCATGTCTTGATAAATTGACACTGTTGCTCAGAAACCAAGTAGTTTAAAGGGCTGGCACACTGCAGTGTGGGGTGTTGCTGAGGAGCTCAAACAGGTGCCACAGTTGCTGGGATTGGATCATGGCAAGCCAAAAAATCCCTCAATGTTTTTTTTTTTCTTAGAGAAAGCAGCAACGTGCACAGGAAACCCAGGCTGTGGATCACAGCACACAGGTTTGGCATTGAGCACCATCTGTTCAGCACCAAGAAAAAACCCCAAACTTGATGCACAACTGTTCTCCAGGCCCAGAGAACCTTGCAGCAGACATTTAGGCAGTAACAGGGGTTCTTCACTATTTGGTTAATGGACTAGCTACTGTCAGGTTCTTTTGTATTTGTGAGTATGTTTGGGTTTGGTTTTTCTTCCTTCAAGCAGGGTTTTTAATTTTGCATCCTGAGATTCAAGTATGTAAATTCCACTTAAGTCTTATCCCAGCTTCTTAAACCCTGCTGCAGTATTTGCCTTTTGAGGTTTGATTTTGGCTTTCTCTCTGTAATCTAGAGATAGAATTACATCAGAGGGCTGCTACAAGGATGATATCACAGCATTTTGATGCCATGGTAATAGATGCAGACTTAGTCTCATATCTCTTGATTGCACCCGGAGAAGTGCCAATTTATCTATTTCATCACGGTGAAGCAGCTCTTCCCTCCTGAGTGTACAGTTCTTCTAAGTGTTATTCCCAAGTAATAACATTATCTCTCCAGCTTATACCTGGAGGGGAATTATGTGAAGTAGCAGTATAGTATAATTATTTCAGTGAAAAGCTGCAGCCCTGACCAAAACAAACAAAAAAGCAGCTCGGTTTTAGTTCCACACACACGCAAACAGGTACAATAATCAGGGGCACAGCAGTGATTTTCATTATTCTAACTCAGCCTGACTGGCAGTGATCCGAATGGCACTTTGGAATGCATTAAGGACATTGCTCCTGAAGGAAATCGTGTTACTTGGAATGAAACAAATGTTTAATATTTCTGGTTTCTCTGGCTTGTCTCGCCTTGTTTCCTTGCAGACGTGCACTTGCTGTTCTCCCCAGGTTTGTTGGGCCACGTCCATTCTTTAGCCTCACTCTGGGTGTTATCATTTGGAAGCAGGGAAAGGAAATCAAAGAATCAAGGGAAGTGTAGTTTTGGAAATCAGCTGCTCCTTAATACTTTGTTTCTTGCCAACACTGCAGGCAGGGACATGATCCTGCCGTGGTGTTAATGGTGTTTTTAATGGTGTTACTCCAGAACAGGACATTTGTAGAATAATTCTTCGCTTTCAGAGTCTTGACTTCCCAGTTGCATTTTTTTTTTAATACCACTTTATTCTTTGTTTTCCTGTGTGCTAACCCCATGTTCCTGCTGCATTTTTGATTTTATATTTGAGCTTTTGATGCCCTGAAAATCCTGCTCTGAGAAAGGAAGCGTAGAGGGAGCTGGAGTGAGCACAGCCCTGACTGATACCTGTGCTGGGCTGGTTTGTTCTGCTGGCACCTCTTGGGTGTAATCAAACCCTGGAGTTATTTTGGGGTGTACCCATGTCTGGGCTGCCCAGAGAACTTGTTTGTGAGTGCTCTTCTGTCTGGGCAGTGTTTGGGGGCTTTTCTAAAGGCTCAGCTGACAGCAGGGTTTAGACTTAAAGATGGGGGTAGTGTTGAGAAGCAGCTGTGTGAATGTGAATTTTGTGTTCTCTGAAAAAGGAGGATTATTTTCTGACAAACCAGAGGAATCTATTGCATTGTTAAATGGAAATCTTCATTGTTCTATTTGTTATCTTGCTTAAATTTAGGAGTTGCCAGATATTTGCTCACTAGGGAGTAGAAAATCAATGACAGAGGTAAATGTGCAATGAATCAAAACTATTCCTGATTGCCAGACTAGAAGAAGATTGTTGTTTTAGTCTTCTCATGATCATTGTTATCTAAAGAGTAACCAGGAATGAAAAAGGCACATATATAAAACAACAACTTTAGTTCTTTTTATTTTTCCCTCCAGTAAAATTTGAAGAGTTGCTATTCTTTTTTAAGCCAGTAGATTTTAATAACAAGCTTGCAAGTTTAAAAACCAGAAAATGTGGCTGAAGTTAGTGAAGAAATAACTAAATTTCAGGTAGATCAGTTTGCAGTAGCCCTCAGCAAGCTGACAACAGCACAGCCCTGAGAGTGAAGATGGACCTGAGAGCTGGTGCCTTGGTATTCAAGTGTAGAACTTTGCAATAATTTAAATCATTAAGATAAACTGGCACACAACAAATTGGAGTCCCAGGGGGCATCTAAATGTGCCAGCAGTTTATACAAGTCGACCTCAGACTCTCTCATGTGTAAGCAAGTCAAGGGGCACCATCTGTAGCTGGCCTTTGGAGCTGTCAGGGGTCATGGAGAGCTTGGGATTGAATTCCAACCAGTTATTTATGGAAGAAAAAGAGAGACTTTAAATACCCACACTTCTACATGAATGATTCCAGGCTTTGTAGGCTTTGTGACAGTTAAACATGCAAGCAGCCTCTTGCAATCCTGCTCGTTTTCAAACATACATGGGATTAAACTGGAGTAAACATCTGCATTGTTTTGAAAACATCAGTGTTTCCTAGGTGACACATGTTCAAGTGTGTACACTGCATCTGTTTTCATGAACTGAAGTACTATGGCTGCATTTTGTACTTTATATTTTGTGCATTGAAGGTACCTTTTTTAAAATGTCTTAACACGAAACAATTTCACATAGCAGGACTGAGGTGACTGTCACTGAAACCACTGTCATGTTAAACATCAAATTATCATGATTTTTACTGGTATAAAGTGACAACTTTCTGTAGTTATTCACTTTTTAATGTTTGGGTTTTATTCAAGACAAAACCCAAAAAAATGGGGCACAAAAATTTACAGTTATTTCTGAGGCACATTGAGGGTGTGATGTGATACCACTAGGACTGACTGCTGATTAGAAATCATGCAGCTGTAATTAATTTCATTTTTCACTCTGAGTAGTGTGGCTTCTAACCTTCTGAAAATATAGGTGAAGTGACCTTCTTCATGCAAAAAATATATGTATATGTGTGTGTATATATATTTATATATATATATACACACACACCCCCTCTGATACAGGCACCCCACAGGGTCACAGGTGTATGAATATAACCTTCTTTTTTCTACACGCACCAGAGGTGTGGATCCCTTACATGTTTCTCCTTGAATATCCACTCAGGCTGTTCCTACAGTAAAGGTTAATTGCAGGAAAAGGTGTTATCCTGATGTTAACACAGGTCTGTGCTAGTCCCATCTGTAGAGTGCCAGAAAACACTGGAATGCTGTTACAGTCTAGCTGTGTCTTGTTGTAGAGCTAGAAAATCCTTTCCTTGCCTAAGAGAATACAGAAATTGACTTTTTTATATCAATGCTGGGAAAAAAAATCTAAAAACAAGTCATTGCACTTTGGTAGTGATGTGGTTTTTAGTATCTCTGACCGAATTCACCAAAAAGACTTTTAAAGAATAAAATGGGAATAATATTATTCATTTGTGAGTAACTGAGAATAATATTATTCACTTTTGAGTAACTTCAAAAAGCATTTCTTAGCTGTAATTAAACCACCAATCAGGCTAAAGCCATTGATTTACCATCTCATACAATCCTGGGTGTTTTGTGCTCAGTGATAATGGCACCGTGTTATGAAGCACTGCCATTCCTCACAGGTGTATTGTCAGCCAGCCCACGAGGTTTGATCATTAGTCAAAAGAGAGAAGAACAAAAACAACGTGGGGAACCTGTCTGTTGGGAACTATTTGAGCTTAGCTGCCTTCAAACCACGAATGCTATTTGCAAAGTCAGTAAAGGAAATAATTTAGAGTCTCTTGCCCATAAGAAAAGATTACCTGACTTGTTGTAATGAACTAAGCCAGATTTCATGTTGATACAGGTGGGCTGACAAGGGTATTGGGGGCCTGTATCCCCAACAGAATCCAAACAAAACCTTGAGCTGCCTGAGTTTAACTCTTTTGATCTAAGGGCATTTACTCCTGTCACAGATTGAAAGGGGCCTTGCTCTAAGGGGAAGTCATGTCCTGTGGTGGGGTTGCAGCCCCTGTGACTGTGCTTCCTAAGACCACGGTGTGATTTCTTTGGCCTCTATCTCTTTTCAGAGTCCCCAGATTACTTTTTGACAGCTGCAGCGCTGTCTCCTCTCAAGGCTTTCCATTTGGTAGATTATCTCAACAGGAATATTTCCTGTTTTTCCTTGTGTGTTTGCATGTCTGTGATACCTCTACATCCATTCCTGCAGCCTCCTCGTGGAATTAGCACTTGGCTTGTTGTGCTCAGGTGCTTTTGGAACCTGTCAGGACTTGGAGGGATGGCAGTGTTGGTATTCCCTTTCAACAGTGAACCCTTTATTCATTTTCTTCTATGCTATTTTTATTTTAGCCTTGCCTCTTACAGCTTGTCAGAAGTGTCTCTATTCATGCATTTCTTCTGTTTGTGGATCTGGTACAACTAAATCACCTCTCACCAGGCTGATGGATATATCACGGCCATGCTAGCACAAGATGTTTCATTTTCTTCTCCAGCATGCAGCAGTCCCACTTTCTGATTGCTGCTGTGTGGGGCACAAAGTGCCTGAGTGGTATTATTAGGAATTTAGGAGATAACGTTGTGCATGACATTTTTTTCTCAATTCTTTTCTGAGGAAATATGCAGAGCCAAGAGCTCCGGACTCAAGATGTTTCACTGATGTTTGTGTGCCTTGTGGAAGAGAGTATTGTCTTTTCTCTCAGTGTTTTGGGTATGTAGTGTCTCTGACTTCTGACCAAGAGGGCCAGAATTGCAAACCGCTTTCATTGTGGCCACGTGCTTTGGTCACGTGCCCTCCAAAAATTTTGATTCTGGAAGTGCACTTAGGAATTTCTATTTCTGCTGGTTAGGAATTTATATTTCAGACGCTGCTGAAAGCAGCAGTCCGAGAGGATCTATGTATAGCTGTCATCACACTCTCTCTTCAAATGGAAAAAATTGATACTGTGACATTTTAAGAAAACAATAACAAAAATCACAAATCAGTGGAAGCACTATTTAGTTCAGTGTAATAGATGAATAACACTGTGGATAATTTTAACACTCCTATATTTAGGGAAGCAAGGCCCTGTAGTATGTTGGTAACAGCAGAACTTGATCAATGTGAAGCACCAGCTGGTGTTCTATAAATGCAGATCTTAGGGCACACATCCGAAGAACTCTCAAGCTCTGTGAGTACCAGAGAAATTATAGTAACTGCCACCAAATGGGTCACTTCATGGATAATCACAGTCTGGTGAGAAAGACATTTCCCTGTAGGAGTCAGAGTGCCAGGGACAGCGTGGGCTAGCTCAGTGCTTTACCTGGAAACCCTTCCCCAAATAAAACCCGGATTTTTGTGGACGTGGTGGGTGAACCCTTCCCTGATCTGTCCTGATTTGTCCCTCCCCAGGGCTGTAATGGTGTGCCCAGCCAAAAGATGTTACAGCTCAGAGCTTTGGTTTGTGCTCTCAGTGTTTTGACAATAGAAATGCTTAAGCCTGAGGCAATTGAAAAATAGTCCTGTGGAATGAAGGGATCTAGACAAAACTAATAAATGCTTATCTGTGTCAGTCCCAGAGTTTTCTGGAAGTTTAGCAGTCAGTGTCAGATATGGATTTAACGTACTGAAAACTGAGGGGAGTTTTCCTTAACTTTAATGCTCTATAAATGTCCCTTAGTTTGTACAAGCAGTTGTTTGAGGAAATTGGCCCGGCTAAATTGACATTTACCTATTGATAGAGAACAGGATTCTTTGTTCCCTGGGGATCTTTGCCAAGATTTTCAAACTACTAACAGAATAGAAGGATTGCTTTCTCAAATCTCTGGTTCCCTTTTTAATGGGAAGTGGGCAGCTTGGTGGCCTGACCCTTTTCCTTTGGGAAGCTCAGTTCAGCTTTGCACAGGATTTAAATGCAGGCACAGGCAGGATACATCTCTGGAAGTTGAGAGGAACTGGGAATCAGGTAAAAACTCTAAAACAAAGCCAATTTCTGCTTTTCTCTTAATGCAAATGTGTGATCAGTCCCTTAGTTACTCCTTGTAATAAATTTGGTGACATCATTGCAGTGACTACAAAGATATTGTAGCGACTTTTATTTGTAACATCCTATTTAGACACAGATTCTTATTTTCACTATTTTACATCTTTTGCACAGAAGTGGCAAAAATAATTCTCTTCTAGTTACGATTTCTTTGTTTATCATTTTGCCATGTATTCAGAGTGTTTGGAAACAAAAGAACATTGCTGATGTGAAAGGTCTGTTTTAAGGTAGGTGGTTAGACAGATTCCTAGCAGCTGAATGAGAAAAAATGTAAATTTTGACAAAAATTAAAGATATGCATCCATAAAGATCCACACACCTGTTCTTAGATTTGCCAACTATTGACTTAGGCAACAATAGAAAAAATGTAATCACATCCTAGTGCAGATGAATAAAAAATAAGAAATATCCCCTCTGTTTGCTCTATCTAGACCACACTTTTAAACTTTCTCCCAGAATGTGTGGGCTATAATCATAGAGCAATTGAGATCCTGACGATAAAATATATCTAAAATCCTTTCCACCTTTGTTTAAGAGTAGTTTTTAAAGCACCATAGGTTTCACGCTGGCCCATCCTGTTGTTTGACTGTCCAGTTGTGAAGGTTTTGGCTGGGACAAGGTTATTTTTCTTCATAGGAGTTTTGGGATTGTTACCAGAACACTGTTGATAATACAGGGATATTGCCTTTGCTGCTGAGCTGTGTGATGCTGAGCTGAGCTGAGCTGAGGGCTCTGAGAGGTGCTGAACTGAGCTGTGTGATGCTGAGCTGAGCTGAGCTGAGGGCTCTGAGAGGTGCTGAACTGAGCTGTGTGATGCTGAGCTGAGCTGAGCTGAGGGCTCTGAGAGGTGCTGAACTGAGCTGTGTGATGCTGAGCTGAGCTGAGCTGAGGGCTCTGAGAGGTGCTGAACTGAGCTGTGTGATGCTGAGCTGAGCTGAGCTGAGGGCTCTGAGAGGTGCTGAACTGAGCTGTGTGATGCTGAGCTGAGCTGAGCTGAGGGCTCTGAGAGGTGCTGAACTGAGCTGTGTGATGCTGAGCTGAGCTGAGCTGAGGGCTCTGAGAGGTGCTGAACTGAGCTGTGTGATGCTGAGCTGAGCTGAGCTGAGGGCTCTGAGAGGTGCTGAACTGAGCTGTGTGATGCTGAGCTGAGCTGAGCTGAGGGCTCTGAGAGGTGCTGAACTGAGCTGTGTGATGCTGAGCTGAGCTGAGCTGAGGGCTCTGAGAGGTGCTGAACTGAGCTGTGTGATGCTGAGCTGAGCTGAGCTGAGGGCTCTGAGAGGTGCTGAACTGAGCTGTGTGATGCTGAGCTGAGCTGAGCTGAGGGCTCTGAGAGGTGCTGAACTGAGCTGTGTGATGCTGAGCTGAGCTGAGCTGAGGGCTCTGAGAGGTGCTGAACTGAGCTGTGTGATGCTGAGCTGAGCTGAGCTGAGGGCTCTGAGAGGTGCTGAACTGAGCTGTGTGATGCTGAGCTGAGCTGAGCTGAGGGCTCTGAGTGGTGCTGAACTGAGCTGTGTGGCTCTGAGCTGAGCTGAGGGGTCTCAGCCACACCAGCAGTTTGTTTAAAGCTCCAGCAGAACCTTTGCCTTCAGCTTTCCATGCAGGTGAGATGCATCACTGGGTGCTGGCAGCAGGGGGTTGAGATCCATCACTGTAATCACTGGCCTGTCCTCACTGACTGCTTCTTTGTGCCACACAGAAACAGAGATGGCAGCAATTTATTGGCTTAGAATTGCAGGGAAAAATCCCTGTTTACTCATTTGACAGTGGTGCTGACATTCTTTTGTCCGTGATCTCCTTTGCCATCCTTCCCATCTGTTCTTATTTATGGCAAAACTTAACAGTAGTTTGAACAGATTTTCTTTTTCAGTTCCCCCTGCTTTATTTGTGGTGGTTTGGGGTTTTTTTCATTATTATCATGGAGTGAAAGATCTTGTAATCACTCCCAAGTGGCTGTATCTGGTAGAAAGTTTGATAACATGCACTCTGAAAAAAAAAAATGTAGTTCCCGTGTTGTATTAGAACAGCTTTGTGCATAGAAGGATTGTGGCTTGTACCTCATTCATTTCTCTGACAGAGACCATTTCCATCTCCCTCTCTTGCTGACCTAGGAAGCTTCTAATCCTTTATGTGAAATATTAATATTTCCAAGAAAACAAAATCAGATGAAAGTGTGAACAAAATGAAATTAATTAGGTTACTGAAATAGGAAAATAATCCCATGTCATCACCTTGTCCCCTCATTTATCTGCAGCTTGTAAAAGAATAGTGAGGCCATGATTGTGCTGTAATACTATTTTATAGTTGCATGAGCTTTCTTCAAGTACAGGGAGAGGTTTTCCAGAGATCTTGCAGTCTTGGTTCAGAATTCTTATGCATGAAGGAAGAATTGAAATATTAATGTGATAACTTTGTGAGAGGAGTTAATCTCTCAGCATGGAAATGATGCCTTTTTAGCAGTGAAATATGATCCACACCATCCATGGGGTGCTAATAAAACATTCCATATGCCAGGAGAATCTGTTTCTCTTTGTCCTTAACAAGAATACATCTGTGTCTAATACTGATAAAATGAAGTTTAGGCTATTAATGACTTATGTTGCATCCTTTTAATGACAAAAATAAATTACACTAAAAAGCAGAAAGGTGGGAAATGTTTGGTGAGGCCACACCAAGGGATGAGCAGCAGACAAATGGATCTTTGTCAGGTTTTCCACCCAGCCACATCCCCAGAGAACGTATGCAGTGCTAATATTGGGTTATAATAATGTTAATACTGAGTGTCAGTCATGGTGTGCAAGACAAGGAAATGTAAAAAGTCTTCAGTCACATAAGGCTCTTGAAGAGCTGATGGGATTGCCTTCCTTTTCCTCCAAGGGATGGAAAGAAATGAGAAGAGGTTATGGCTGATGTGGAAAATAAGCAGTAGTGTTTTACATGTTCCATCCTCTTTGCTCGTAAATAACAGTAATTTGAACTCTAAGTCTGCGAAGTTTTTCAATGCTTTTGCTTTAACTAGAGAGTATTTTGCTGGAAGTTTAATCTTTCTCCTTCCTTCACTTTTTCTCTGAATCTCTATCTTCATGTATTTTTAACAGGTACATTTGCTCAGTGATCTTCATTGTGAAACTGTTCCTATGAGAAGCTGATGGCAATAATTGCCATTTTTAGTGTTAGAAACAACCAAAGCACAGTTTTAAAAAGCATTTTGCATTGGTTAAATTCTACTTTCCTAATTTTCTCAAGATTGAAGTTAAATCAGTGCTGAATCCTAAAGATCTGTCATTAAGATATTATCATCCATTCAGTTCATTCTTCAAACTTATCTCTGTAATTCCTGTGAGAAACATGCTGGAGAGCCAAAGTGATGCTTCTGGCTTAGAGATTTGTTTCAATAACTTCCATGACACAGAAGGCTGGTTTTACAGTGATAGTAGTAGTAGGTTTCCTTCGTGGTTTCCTTGCTTCCATCAGGTGTGTGTATGAAATCCCGTGGTCTGTGTGTGCCCAGAGCAGCGCCTGTCCTCGTGGGCATGGTGCTGTGGGTGATGCTGGGGTGTGCTGGTGGCACTGGGCAGCTTTGGCAGAGGGCACTGCATCTGTCAGCTCCTGCACACTCAACAGCATTGCTGCTCTCTGGGGTTTGCCTCCTCTTGGGACACTCCCAGATGCTTTTCCAGTGCTGTTTTCTGGCAGCTCCTTCTCCATTTGCCTCCATTGGTACCTGCAGGATCCCCTTGCACAGCAAGTGCTGCTGTCAGTGAAGTGAGTCTGGTCCCTACTCCAGAACTCCTCCCCTGCTCTCATTTCTGCACTGCAGGAGCACCCTTTGCCAAGAGGTTTGGAGCCCTGCACCTGGCAGCAGCTGGCAGTGCCATGACAGGTCCTAGAGCTTTCATCTGCAGATATTTATAGAGCTGGCAGCTTCCATTTATTGTTCACCGAGGTCTTGCTTCTGTATGTTCAACAGAAGTGTCACTGGTAATCGAGTCATGGGCAGTTTAATCTCATTAGTCCCCAATTATGTCCTAAGCCCAATGAAAGGGAAGGCAGGGATCAGGTTTGCAGCTTGTCCTGCTGGAAGTGTTCTGATCCCCCAGTATCTATGGATGTTTCTGCCCCAGATCTCCTCGTGGGGAAAACGTGGGCTGGGATTTGTCCAGACACCACAGATCTCCATCCACACAAATTACAGCAGCACTGCCCAGTATTCCAAGGCAGCTTTTATGTCTTAGGGGCTTCAGTGGATGCTTAGAGTACACTACTACTGCAATTTAGAGAAAATCCGATTTTCCACATTTAAAATGACCATAATGTATTTAAAAACAGACGAAAAAAACCCCCACAGTGACTTCCCCCTACCTACCCCACTGCCCCAGCCTGGAGTGTTTCCTGGGATTCCAGGGTGCATTCCTGACCAAGCTCCATTTGCTTTTGCTTTTTTCCCTTTTCTTTTCCGTTGATATTCCTGGACTGGTAGGTTTTATTGATGTCAGCTTCCATGACTGTCAAGGAACAATGTCATAATTTTCAGCTGCCCCTGTTTTAAGAAAATAAATCAAGGACATAAAGGTTTTTAAAGACAGTGAATTAATGGAAGTGTAGACTGATCATTTATTACATCAAGCACTACTTCTGACCTACACAGAGACAATGCTGTCTGTTCCTCTGCACATCTATGCCTTCCTTGGGTTGGAGTTTTCCTTTTGCCATAATGTGAACATTCCTTTGTCCTAGGAACAGAGCTAGACCCAAACGAGACGAGATGTAGCAAGTAACAGGGAGCTGTGAAGGGGAAGAGAGCAGGCAGGAAGCATTGCCAAACAATGATGGTAGAATTCCATAAATTTCCCTTTTACAGCAGGCACAGCTTCAGTAATGTGGGTCATGGGTATCAGTGTTTCTGTGATCCTTAATGTAAAGCAGATTTTTTTTCAAGTCAACAAAAAAGATCATCTGGATTAGCCTCGTTAAAGTTGGTGCAGTTTCTGGCCAAAGGATTGTCTCTATATGTTCTATGAGTAAAACAGCATGTAAAATCTAACAGCAGTTTTCAGTGATTTATTGCCTCTAGTTTTCTATGATTTTTAATCATTAAAGAGTATGTAAAAACATATTTTATACACAATCTTTTATCTTACATTTATTTTTATATTTCTCCATAGCAATTTATTGCAATAGATATATCACCATTACTATAGACATTTATAGTGCCATTAAAATTCAATGCCACCATAAATTTATGCTCCTTAAAGTTTGACATTTGTAACAGCTTCCACAAGGGCATATTTTATACTGAAAGTGAAACTTGAAGAAGAAACTTTTCTTAAATTTAGGATGTAGTCAAGGAAAGAGATGTCTTTGATCTGCTTTTAATAAATTCAGTAACTTGGGTGAGACTGTGTGAGGCCCCACTTTCAGATTTCATTTGCTCAAGACACCTCAAACAAGTTCCAGGTAAAACAGAATATGCAAAACAATATTATAAAGCTATTATTTACTGGCTGACACGCAAAACATAGATAGTATATAATGAGCTCCATGAGAATTAATAAATATCTTAATTCTTAACTAGAAAATTTAAAAAATTACAATTCCAAATTTGGAATGTTTAAGATTATTTAAAGCTCATTGCAGAACCAGGCAGGAATTTCTCTCTCTCTCTCTCTCATATTAGTTTCTTTATTCATAGAAAAAAAATAGACTGCTGAGTAAGTATCAGCATGGAGTTGAATGTAATGTGCAAGTGAATAGCAAGTTGATTTTCCTGTTACTAATGGTTTTTTTATGGAAATTCAAAAGGGAAAATATGTTTTCATGGTTCAGAGCATGTTGATAATGGTCAAAATTAACCAGTAACCTTTCCCTTGCATCCCCCTTGATCCCACGTAGGGGGATGTATCAGTTCTCCATGGAAGCATTTTCCTTCTGAGATCCACCAGAATCTGTTTGGAGCACCCCAGCACAGACTTGGGGTGCTCCAAACAGAGAGGGACTGAGCATCTGAGATCAGCAATCCTGTGGGGATGGCAGCTGTGGGTCAGGAGGGTTAGCAAGGAATTGTTTGCTTTCATCAGGTCTAGAGATCTTCTTATTTTCAGCCTATTACTAATTGCAGGCATTACCAACATTTATTTTTATATGTAGAAAAAGCATAAATTTAGTTACATGTGGTGTGTGAGAAATGTTCAAATGGCTTATATTTGCAACATCTAAGAAAAACTGAATGAGAAACAGGAGTTCTGGTGTAACATCAAGTAATCACCCTGAATTAGCAATAAACCTGCATTATATTTACCAGGAGTAATATTTCTATAAACCTGGGGACAGATTTGATAGTCGGTGAGAGGAAGGTGAGAGTGCTGCACAAGTGAAGCAAAGGGAAAGATAGAAAAAATAAAATTGTCAATAATACAGTCATAAGCAGATTTTATCACCTTTATTTCCTACTGTGGTTTATGAGATGAGCTGCTCTGAAAACAGAGATTGCGACGTGGTGATAAAGCACACCACAAACCAACAAATGTGCTCGAAAACTCCTTTAATATTTCAATGTCAGGAACCTGGAGTTTGTCATCCTGTAGTTGGACCGTGGGGTTTTTTACCGTGCACTCAGAAAACTGGGAGCTTCACAAGGTAATGAGAAAGGAAGATCAGTCGAGTGCTCCCGGCAAAGTCAAAAGCAAAGCTGGATTTCAGGAGAGAGGGTTTTTCACTCAAAGTTGGTGTGTGATGCACCTGTGTCCCAGCACAGTTCACAGGGGTGCTGCCCCACTCAAAGCTCTCTTTAGATTAAAATTAAGGGACCTGGAGGGTTTGTAGTCATTAGTGGTGCCACAGGACCTTCCACACAAAGTGCCTCGTTAGTGCTGTGGTTCTGACCAGCTGATGTAATTACTGTCAGCCAACTTAAATCACCCTTCAGTTTCAACTGCAGTGAGAGATTCCGGCAGCAAAATCTGATGAGGTTAACCTGGAGGAGGTTATAGGATCACAAATTATAAACAACTACATCAGGAACAAAACTTTGCTAATGGAGGTTTTCCAGTCGAGCAGACATAAATGTTTCACAAAGGCTGCTGGAAGTAGTTGAAACAGAAGGAGTTCATTTTGGGGGAGGAAGAAAAAAGATGTAAATTTTCCAATTGTAAATGTGATTGTTGGGGTGAATCTTCCAAGAAGGCTTGGGGAAAGCTCTTTATTGATAGGAAAGTTAAAATCAGATTTGGATATCTTTAAAGCCAAGTTTGGATGCTTTTTACGGGGGTAATTCTAAGTGATTTCAGTCAGAACTTGCTGTACAGGAGATAAAGTTTGTGCAACAACATTATTCCTGTATTAATGGCAGCATTTCCCTGGGCTCTTTCATCTTAAATCCTGGTGAGGTGTTGGGCCAGGGGCTGTGACCTTTCAGGTGGGGAGTGCAAGGGTCCCTTTTCCTTGGCAGCAGGAGGGGACACTGAGATCTGCCAGTGGCCTCTGTTGATTGCTGCTGGGGCCAGGACATGTGTGGTGTTTAGAAAAGCTTCCTCATGGCCTCCTGTTTTGATGTCACATGATTTTACCTCAGTTTGAACATCACTCACCATATTAAGATGAATAAATCTATCCTTTTATTTCCATTTTGCATATAGGGTATCTAATCAGTATTTATGACATGTAGGATTAATCCCACTCATGAGGAGAGGCCTTTATAATTTATTAGTGCCATCACCTTGCTTGAGTTACAAACTGTTCATTTCATTCAAGACAGAAGAAAATCCGTGTCTTAGGAATGTTCATTGTGCCTCTTATTTGTGAATTTATTACTCTTCTTAGTGGGAAAAATTTGAATGTAAAATGTATTTTTCAGTGGTAATTGTTGCATCAAGTCTTTGACCATTTCCATGAAAATGTGGCTGATTTGGCAGGAAATAGCCTGGTCCTTTTGGAAGCATCTCAGAGCTGGAGAAACTGGAGATGTGGCTGGAATAAAAGGGAGAGAAGGAAGTGTTTGAGGCGTGTGTTTGGGGCTGTGTTTGCTTTGCCCTTACCCAGCTCTGCCTGTGGGAGGGACCCCTGGTGCCTTTGATCTGCAGCAATATTAAAGCTGCCCTGCCCTTTCCTGGGCACAGATGCTTCTTTACCTCCTTCATGTGCAGAGATACAAGGAGTTTTGGAACTGGACATGAAAGCTGACATGATCATGTAATTTACTTAACAGTTCATGGGCTTTTCTTGGTTTTTTTTTCTGTTTTTTTGTTTGTTTGTTTGTTTGTTTGTTTTCTTTTTCTTTTTTTTGTTGTTTTGGGTTTTTTTGGTTTGTTTTTTTTTTTTAAGCTTGTTTTTTGGAGTTCTTTAAAAAGGTCTGAAACTGTGCAACCATCCAAAATCAATTGGATTTTTCTTTGTAGTGATTTTGGTCAGACTCTTCTTTCACTGAAAGAACCCCCAGTACGTCATCCTTTCAAGAGCTCTCTTCTTCCTTATATTGAGCTCATGTTTTACAGCACATCATGAATTCTGAGGAAACATCAAATGTTTTGATCAGTTTTCATTCCACATTGGAATATTTCATGAAATTTTAAAATTTTGATAACTTTGTTTTTAAGAAAGAAGCATAATATCTGGGAGGTCCCAATGACCCGATTCAATGTATTTCAGGGAGAGCTGCTTTCCCATGAATTTAACTGTCCTTGTTCAGATTTGCAACTTGCTTTTTTCCTGGAACATCTCTACAATTGATTTTCATTTTTCAGGCCAGCTTACACTGGTTTCCAGCCTTTCAGGGAAGAAATTTTGACCTATGTTGAGCAGCAATATATAGGAAAATTGCTTTACTTGCCTTTCCAGGCTTTTCTGATGTCCTTTGCAGACTTGACTCAATAATCAGGGGGCTTCTGACTCTTTTTGTTGTTTGTGCTGGGTGCTTGAGTCCAGTGGGTCACATTTGGGCAACGATCACTTTGTGACCACCCAGTGCAAAATCCTCAGTGCTTTTAATGTGGCTCTTTGAAACATTTATTCATTACCTGAATGTGAATTTTCACTCTGTTCCTTGCACCTGTGGGCAGAGAGGATTTGCTGCAGAAAGCTGTGCAAACAGATCTTGCTGCAGTTACCTGCTCTTCTGAAAAGTTTTATCTGAAACTGCTTAATTGCCCTTTGCATATTTGTGTGGAACAGATGCTGTTTAGAAAGAGCAGTGGCTGTTTGGCCATGGTCGAGCTGATGCCTGCCTGTCAGGGTATTCTCTCATGTGGAAAAAAAGTGGTTTTTATGAGGCTGGAGCTTTCCTGAGGGTGACCCTCCCCTTTTTGCACAGGATTATGAGTGATAAAAGCAGACTAGACAAAAGCAGATAAAATGCAACAAAAAACAAAAATCAAAAGTGCTGTACCAGGGGCCATCTTGTACCATTAGTATGCTGAGAAGAGTTTTGGTTGCATAATAACTGATGATTCATCCATGGTGAATTCCTCACCACAGTTCACTGTCATTTCTGATGCATCCTTCAGCTTTTATTTCTTTGAGATCCCCACCTAAACTAAACCTCAGTTAAACACTGCAACAGTGGTATATTTTTTCTCCAGCCTGCCAGTTCTATTAAATTTTATTGGTGTAGGAAGTTCGGCAAAAGTCACGGCATTTACACTGAGTTAAATACAGAACTGCACTGAGTTAAACAGAAAATTCCAGCTGCCCTCCAGTGACTGCTGTGGTGTGGCTCGGGATCAGGGTTGTTCCTGTGCTCTCCAGACCCTGGTGTGGTCCAGGAGCTCCCCAGCTCAGTCACCAGTGGGACAGAAGGTGGGATGGAGGAGAGGCTGGGCTGATGGGATTGACTGAACACCCTGGGCTCTTCCCAGCTGAGCAGTGACTGACTGCTCTGAGACTGCTCCTGGTGGGAATTCCAGACAGTCCTGGCTCCCCCAGGCTGCTCCTGCAGTTCACGCTCCAGCTCGGAGCATCAGGGTGGGGAATCTGACAGCCCAGAGCCTCCTCCTGCTGCACAAACACCCTGAGCCTGGCTGCACAAGGAACAGGCAGCACAAACCCCTCTGCAGAGGCAGGACTGGTGACACAGCCCTGGTGACACAGCACTGGTGACACAGGACAGTCTCTGTACACGTTTAGCACAGCTGGATGCTCTGTCAGTGGTTTAAGATCATGCCTGAACTGAGGTTGATGCCTTATGTTTTAACTTTTATATNGGAAATTCCATCATTAGCTGAAGTTTAATTGGTGCAATTGGGTTGAGATGCAAATGGCCCAAAGCTATAAAAGTGTGAAGAACTCGTGACTCGGGGTCCATCTTGGGTGCAGCCTTTGGCCTGCCCAGGGTGTGCCTCTGAAGGCCTTTCAAATAAATATCCACCTTTATTCCCTTCCTCCTGTCCAGTCTCTGTTTCTAGGTTGGCCTCTTTAGGCATCAGGGTGGTCTCACAGCAGCATGAAAGGATTCATCAGAACAGTTTTGGGGGCATCTGCCTGGAAATGGGACTGCAGCCCCCTTGCAGGCTCCTCTCACCATCGGGACAGACACGGGTGATGTGGGTCAAGAGGTTTGATTTCCCAGGCAAGCACTGCCCTATGGAGAGCTCCTAGCAGTCAGGGTTAGGGGGTTTTTTTGTTTGTTTTGTTATTTCGATTTGGTTTTAAACAGTCTGTGAGTGTCTGAGCCATAAATAAAATTCTGCAATTGCATTTAAAGCAGAACCTCCCCTCAGGATATTCTTTCCCAGCTAAAAAATCATTTTTGTTGACACCAGAAGCGTACTGAGGCACTTGGCACCTTGCTGTCAGCCTCACCTGCACGAGCAAGAGGCAGAGCCCAGGGCTGAGCTGACAGGAGCTCTTGGGCCCTGGGTGTCAGTCCTGGGTGGGCTCAGAGCCTTTAAAGCCCGTGGATGCCCTCCAGGTGTGTGACACGTTTTTCCATCAGTTTAGCACTGTCAGTCTCCAATGACCTCCTGACAAATGAGATCATAGCTCCAGTGCAATCAGAGGCTGTTGTTTATTCGATGTAGCCCTCATTACTCGGAGAAGACAGAATGCAGCACCAAAACCAGCTCGTGGTTTGGAATATAAATAACAATCTATGAAGGCTTCTAAATAAATAATGCCATTAATCCAGAGTGTGCTCAGGGTTTTTTTGTTTTATTTGTTGAAAGGAATCAGAAGCAATAGTGTTATTTATTCCTAGAATGATGTTACTATAGTAACTATTGTACCTTGTTGTTGGCTGTGCACAGGAGTTGTGAAGTTACTTGGGGGGAGATAAGAAATTTGTCCAATAATTGGTTGTTTCAATAAAACAGGTGTTTGCCTGCCTCGAGAGCCTGAGCAGAGCAGAGGATCCGAGAGCAGGGTGAGGTGTGGGAGAGGGAAGAGTGCTGGATGTGCAGTGACTCGCGCTGCACGAAGTTGGCTCATTGTTATCATTGTTTTACCGTGGCACTTTTGCAATGTGGGCCCTGGGGGTAACCATGGAAACAGAGACTCCAAAAACTGAGGACTTAAACACGGTGTGGTGAGAGTCCTTCGGATGGGCTGAGCTTGGTTATCCGAGATGTAAAGCTGCACAAATCTCACACAGGGGTCTAAAAACTATTGCTTCGCTCTGATCCCCAAACCCCAGACTGTCCTGAGAGCACAGGGCTGCCTGCAGCTGCCCAGATGTGACATCTGGCTGGATTGTGGGGTGCAGTGAGGGGTCCTGGAGGTGCTGTGGGATTGGTCCCGTGGTTGGAAAGCAGGCACTGGAATTTGGGAGATAAATGTGGCTTTACCTCCTCAGGCCTCGTGGGATTGTTGGGAAGAGGAGAGGACAGGACATCCCCCTCCCTCAAAAGCCAGGCGTGCTGTTGGCTTAGAGAAGGTCCTGAACAGGCATGAGGAGAGGTGGAAGAATCTACTTAGCTTTCATTTCTTTTCCTGCTTTTCTGGCTCGGATTTCCAGGCTCACTGGTGTGTTTTCCTGTGTGTTCCAAGGTGGTTCATGTGCTAAAGCTCTGTGTGCTTGCATAGTGAAATTTGGAACGTTTTTTACACTAGCTAAAATTGTATTTAGCAGCGTAGTAGAATCCAAATCCTTGGAAGACTCTATTTCGTGTGCCGGCTTGGTTTTTAAACACTGTAGTTAGTGCTGTGCTACAAAAATGTTTCCGTCCTCCCCTAATTTTAGTAGAATTCTGAATTGAATCCAGGCAATTTGTTAACTACAAAGCCAGGGTGGGGGGAGAAAAACAAAAAAACCCCACAAGCTTATGCTGGGGGAAGCAGGAAACTAATTGTATTGGTTAAAGAAAAGTCCCAAACCCACAACTTTTGTAAGATAATAGTGGAGTAATTCTGCATTAAAAGTTAAGAGGTTTAGGCATTTAGAAACTTACCATGATACACTGAATTTCTTAGAGTGTTTCAGAGTTATGAGGGCTATGGGAAAGGATTATTCAAACAATTTGGAAATATTAGTACACGATAGTGAAACTTTGTATTGTCAGTGACCACCGCTTCTTTTTGTCAGAAAAAAAGATTTGGTTAATTAATGTATCCCTGATTACTTTTAGAGTGCAATATGTGGTAGGTAATATGCAAGCTGGTTATTACCTTAGATTCATTTTTATGTCAGTCTGAATTATTAAAGCAATTATAATTCACCATTCAAAGGTCTGAAGGAAGTAATATGTGCTTTAAATTTCACGAAACACTTTACTAATGAAAATCCCCAGTGATGTTAAGAGGGGTATTAATGTGCAGAAGGTGAGCAGGGTTTTAGCTGGTCCAACAATAAAATGTGATAGACTGGAAGAGTTCTTTATGAATAAATTTTAAATCAGTACATGTCTAAACCACTTTTGGATAGAACACAGGGTTTGCTGTAAAATAATGTGGTCTGTAGCAGTTACCCAGGGGATTCATTGACATATTTCCAATTAACTGTTGGAGTGAAAACCAAAACGAAACATAAATATATCAAACTTCTGAATTGGAGTAATTCAGTTTCCTTGGAGTAAACTACTTCCCTGTAGAAGCCTGGGCACAGACAATAGTTTCCCCAAGACTAGATCCTGTTACCTACGTCAGTCTCCTTTTTATTTCCTTCTACTGTATTCCTTGGAAAACAGAAATTGAAAAAGTAACAGTGGCAATCGGAAGTTGATTCTGGACTAACACGGGGATTTGGGAATAAAATGGTAACACAAATTACTGAATTTCGTTCTTTGCAATACATATTTTTGCACAAGACTGAGTGCTGTTTCCCCAATAATTCAAACCACTTAAGCAAACATTTTAGTCAAAAACCATGTGATGTTACTTGTAGCTTTTTAAAAGATTTCGAATGGCGCAGAAGAGGAAGGAAAGGTAAACGAGGATTATACAGGCATTTGTGTCCCAAACATACATGTTTTGTGAAATAATTCCACTAACTTCTTTAGATAAATATATATTTAGTTTAAAAATCAAGTTGAGCAGAGTGCCAGCGGAACCAAAGCAGCTTTTTGCTGCAGCTGCTGGTGTAGGACAAGAGCAGAGATGGTGCTCTGTGAGTGAGCAGCTGATCTGCTGACTTATACCAGCACCTGAGACAAGTGTGGGGCTCATCTCCTCCACAACTGCAGTTAAATGCACAGACCCAAGGGAAAACAAAAGTTTCCCCAATTTGCCATTTTATTTCTACAGCTCCTTTAGCCCAAGTGGTTGACTTGAACCACAAACACACATCCCACTGCCTTTCACTCCCCTTCAGCTGCCCTGCTCCGCTCTGAAGGGAGAATTTCCTCCAGCCCATGACAGTCCAACCCTAAAATAAATCTCCTGCTCCAAGGCTCCCCGGGAGCTGGGAGTGCCAGGGCTGGCAGGGGTCACTCCAGGCTCTCTCATGCAGCTCCTGAGCCGAGGAATCCAGCTCTCAGTGCTCTGCCTGGCAGGGCAGGGCTCGTCCTCCACCTCTCCCTGCCAGCTCAGCTAATGGCTCTTCAGGAGCCCAATGGATCTTCATAAAAAATGGAAATGGTTTTGCCCCTTCATTTTAATTAACATTATGTCTACATTTCTATGATAATGGATACTTAAGTGAGTTACCTTGACATTGGAATGTTCTTGGAAATAATTTACTGGGCAATTTCATTAGGTTAAAGACATTTGTCTATTTTATTTTGAATGGAAGTTTCATCATAAATATTTCTGAATATGATTTATACATAAACTAATTATCATTCACAGAGTCAGGACTTTCCAAACTGCAAAATTCATTATGTGGATTTAAAAAATCTTTTTGTGAACATACATAGAATGTATCTATTACTTCAAAGAAATATTGCCTTTTTTTTTTTTTCCTCTGGAGTCTCCAGTCATCTGTTATTCTTTAAACCCATAAAGAGGCACACAAGCATTCTCATGGAGTATTATTATTTTGGGGATAGCAAAGTTTGTCTTCATAAGGGGTGGTTTACTACACTTCACAGAAAAGTGTTAATCAATGAAAACTGTACTTCAATAAAATCAGAAAGAAATGTAAAGAGGCAATTTTTACCTGTATTTATCCACCAAAATAGTTGCCTTTTGGCTAGCTGTGGTATTCCCCTGTAGCATCCTTGTTCAAGCATAAAATGAAAATGATAAAATGAACTTTCTAGGTCTAGTACGGACCACGTCTTGTTCATAAATCTTCTTGCATATCTATTTATAAAGAAAAGGGGATCCATCAGAAAAACACTTCAGTAGCAGTTCTGTTCCTCAGCTTCTTGCAGGGTCATGGCCTCAATTCACAGAAATGCTTAACTGGGTGTTGTGCAATGGAGAGGCTCTAAATGCTACTGCAGAACTTCTGTACTGAGAGGTGCCCATAGCTCACCTAAATAACAATGGAATTGCAAATTGGTACTATTGTGTAATTTTTTAGTTATTGGGCATAATTGTACCAAAATATGCATTTCACATGTCCTATGGAAGGGGTTGCTAAAGACAATAATTTATTGGGAGTCTTAAGAGAAGGCCACAGTTTCCTTCGAAGAGTTTGTCAAATCTACTGCAAAGAGCAATTCTAATGTCAGATATGGAGAAGAATTTTTGGGAAATCTGCTACTTTTGTGATGCAAATTATCGACTGCATTATGGAAAAAAATTACATAGTTATTAGTTTTGAAATATAGTGAATTGTCCTGTTCCAGCACTGATGGCTTGCATGCTGTGGACAGGAACAAGGGCAGGGGATGAAGAGAAAGGGAAGTGAATAATATTTTGAGAATAAGAACTTTAGGACAGTATGTAACTCTATGATGTGATACAGTGATCTGTGAAAGAACAGTTTTTTGCGGGAAATATTGTAGCAGTCATAATCAGACTATTAAGTGGTACAAGAATATCAGATGTCTCCTGGAAACTCTGTGGAGTATTGTTTAGTAACATTGCTCTGTCTGTGATTAATCTCTCCGAAGCCTAATCCTGCAGCTGGTTCTCTCAGGGGCACTGGAAATTCAGGACCTGGGGTTACTTGGGCTACATTTTGCCGTTGATTGAATCGTCTGTTGGATCCGTGGGAACAAAAGGGCAATTTAAGTTTCCACAAAGCAGATGAATTCATGTGTTAATATTTGAGATGGCCCAATCTGTAATAGTCAGTGACACACTTTCATTTTCCTGTGTCTCCCAGCTAAAATCTGGACATGTTTCCACTGAAATATTTGAGAGAAACCAGATAGGCAAAGAGTTTGCTGCTTTGTCTTCTCCCTTGTCCCATCCAGTCCCATCCCCTCCTGCATTAGCCAGTTGAAATAAAGATAATTTGAGGAGCCTTGGGGTTTGGTGATGCTGCATCCCAGGTGAAGGGCTCAGGTGTCCTGCCTGCCTGGGGAAACTCCTGTTCTCCTCTGTGTCTGGTGAGTTTGCATTGCTCAATGAGCCACCACTGCTGGAAATTTGGACTTTGTGGGATTTCTCCTTGGCTGGGCCAGGGACAACTGTGGTGCAGGGACAGCTGTGGTGCAGGGACAGCTGTGGTGCAGGGACAGCTGTGGTGCAGGGACAGCTGTGGTGCAGGGACAGCTGTGGTGCAGCCCCTCTGTGAGCAGCTGCCAGGGGCAGGGAGGTGCTGGAGTTCCGTGGGTTGGCTGCATGGATGTGCAGAGCTCCCTGTGGAGCTGGCAGAGGCTGCAAGGACCATTCCAGCCCCTCTGTGCCCCTGACCCCGAGGGGACAGCAGGAAACCAGTGAGAACGGGGTGGGGTGACCCCAATGAAACCAGTGAGAACGGGTGGGGTCACCCCAATGAAACCAGGGAGAACAGGGTGGGGTGACCCCAATGAAACCAGGGAGAACAGGGTGGGGTGACCCCAATGAAACCAGTGAGAACGGTGGGGTGACCCCAATGAAACCAGTGAGAACTGGGTGGGGTGACCCCAATGAAACCAGTGAGAACGGGGTGGGGTGACCCCAATGAAACCAGTGAGAATGAGGTGGGGTGAACCCAGTCTGGAGGGACACAAAGCCCCAGATCAAACCCTCAGAACCAAAAATCCCATTCCTGCACAGCCTGTAGCATGCAGCCAGTCCTACCCTCAATGCCCTGGCTGTTTGGTGAGTCCCTTTTCTCTGGAGTTTGTTCCATGGGGATTGGAAACTGAAGATCTCCTTTAAGCTTCTTTTACCCATCTTCATAAAACATCTTTGTTTAGGCAGCAACCAGAAAAATAGCTCCAATTTGGGCTGGCAGCTCCCCCATCATCAGGTTTTTACTGCAGAGGGTTGCTCTGGAGAACTATTCTTGCACCTTTTGTTGTTTGTTTTCTCCCCTCCCAGTTCTTTAATGAGGAAATACTCCAGGTTTGATTTTTTTCTCATTTTAAATATCGATTCATACATTGACTTTAATAGGAACAGAGTTGGATAATGCTAATTAATTAATAATTAATACTAAATAATTCCTAGCCTAACCTAAGTTATGGATATGCAATGCATCAAAAATCCACTCACACTGGCAGAGCTGTTTAACAGAGGAAAACTGAAATGAGCACAATATTTTAGTTCCTCTCTAAAAACTATCCCTGCCATCTTTCTGCCCTCTCTAAAGGTTATCCTTCCATCAGTGATTTGTCATTAGGCCACCTAACTGAAAAAGATATCGAGACATTTACTTATATTTTCATGGGGAAGTCAGACTTGCCAAACCTAAACAGAATGGAAAATTTTTGGAAAGGCAGATCCTTGGATCAGATCATTAACATGCATGCTGAGAGGATGAAAAAGATTGAAGGTAAAACTATAGCAGGATGTTTTTTTCTACTGCAACAATTTTTTTTGTGCTTTAGATATCATATAACCTGTTTTAAAAATCTAAAAAGGAAAACATTTATGTAATGCCAACTGCATTCCAGTGTCAGAGTTCTTCATTTATTAATGTAGACACTGATATTGAAAATATTATGTAGCCTGTGCATTATACATGACCATTATACAAGAAATTTTCAAGGAAAAAAATGTTTAAAGCACATTTCACAATAGCTTAAAGAAGTCAATTCTGTAACTCTCACTTTTTTTTTCTATGCTGCAGCTAATATGACTTTCAGATCAATTTAAATATATTCCCAGCTTTATGTCACATTGAATAGTGTTACTCCATATAGAATCTATAAAATATAAACTATTCTTCAGATCTCAGAGGGGAGTCAGTTCAGATTTTCGAGGGAAAGAATGTTGGCTTAACCTCTGTGAACACCTGGATGACACAAAACACAGAGACGGTTGAAATACCCAAAGTTTGCCTGCTTTTGGAAGGGAATTGTGGCTGTGCTCTTTCTGTCTCTGCATAAAAGGAGCCTCATTTTGGAGGCTGCACCCTCACTGCTGCTCCTCTGCGAGTGTCAGGGCTGGCAGCTGACGAGGTGTTTGACTCCAGCTCTGACACCAGGGTGACAGACAAGGCTGCCATGCTAACAAAGGCTTGATCAGAGCCCTACACTCCTTGTACAAAAGAAGTATTTTTTTTTTCTTTCTTTTTTTCTGCCTTTCCTTTCCTTTTTTTTTTTTTTTTTTTAAATAAAACAAAATGTTTNCACAAAGTATGAAGGCTCATCTAAGTAGGAAAGATTCATCAAAATCTCTAATTAAATACATGACAGCTGGTGAATTAGAGCATTCTGTCTTAGCGCTGCCATCCTATAATACTTCATAATCCTGAGAGTCCAAAGTATGAATTAATTATGCTTATAAGTATCCTGATAACCAACTAAAGGGGAAAAATAATCAGAAGCCACCCTAAAAGGTCTCTGAGAATGTAGGCAGTGCTGCTAATCACGAGTGGCTACGACCAAATCATTCCCAGATTACCAGACTTTGGAGAGGCTTTGTTAGAGAATACACTGGTGTTACAAGACTGTTTGGTTAAAGAAACTGCTTGTTTTTAAAATAATGTGTTAAAAAAGCACTTTAGAAGTGCTGTGGTTTGACCCCAGCCAACAGCTAAAGCACCACGTGGCTGCTCACCCACTCTGTCCCCAGTGGGATGGGGGGAGAGAATCAGAAGGATAAAAGTAAAAAAATATGAGAAAAATCAATGGGTTTGGATAAAAACAGTTCGATAGGTAAAGCAAAAGCTGCAAAGCAAAGCAAGGAATTCATTTCCCCATTCCCATGGGCAGGCAGGTTCAGGCACCCCCAGGCAGCCAAGCTCCATCACACTGGCTTGGGAAGACCAAAATGTGTCAGCCCTGCTCAGCAGTGACCCAAACATCCCTGTGTTATCATCCCTGTGTTATCCCTGTGTTATCATCCCTATTTTCGGCACAAACCCAAACCACAGCCCCTTCCCAGCTACTGGGAGCAAATCCCTGCTCTCCCAGCCAAAGCCAGCACAAAAAGCCAGGTGTTAAATACCAGTTCCTCAGAGCTGGCACAGCCCTCAGCCTTGCAAAGATAAACATGATAAAAACCCCTAAAGTCACAGTTTCAGATTGTTGTCTTCAAAAAACAGAAGTTTAGGGACAAATCTGTGCAGGTGCTCACGTGCTGTAAGTCTGTTTAGTTTATTGGTGAAGAGGCTTTGGTTGCTTGGTGCTACTTTAGGGGAAAAGGAGCAGAACTAAAGTAGGAATTTTCATGCATTTTAGAATGCTCTTAAACCAAAATACTCCCGTTTTGGGGCATGTAATTTTTTAACATTGATAGCCAGAGATTAAATGTTCCACTGAAACGTTTGCTTTAAAATTGCTCCATCCATAATCCAGATCCGAAACAGATATTTCTAAGGAAAAAACCTTTAAACAGCCCTGGTGGTTTGTATTCAACTTCTGTTTGATTTTGATTTTTTT
>VWZT01004177.1:606310-697248 GCA_013397055.1 Pachycephala philippinensis
TTTTTTTAAATCCATGCTGTTAGTGGATCCAGACATCAGGATAAATACCTGACAGCACATGTACTCAACTTTCTGGCTGTCACCAAGTTCAGCTCTGTCAGTGATACGTGGCACAGGGTCCCTGAGAGGGAGAGGCTGGGCAGGGGTGGGAATCCCGGAGTGCTCCTTAGAGAGGGAACCAGCCTGCTTTTGTTCATTAGTCTCTCATCAAAAGTACAACATGGAATGGACCAAACCATCTCAATTAGTGCAGATGGGGTGAGAGATGAGAATACCCACATATCACACGCTACTCGGGCACTGTTGAAGACAAAAGTTATTTATAACATAAGTACAAACCCCTCCTCTACTGCTGCAGGAAGGCCTCAAGGTTACCGAGCGCATGTGTGACATAAATGCAGCAGAGCATTTTAATTAGATTCTTTCACCAGAACTCCTGACCTTCTGTGTAGCACATTAATGTATTTTACTAATTATAAATGCAATTAAAAAGTACTGAAATAAAATTAGGCGGATCTATCTAATTTACATTAAGCACTTTCAAATTATGCAGATTTTCAAAGTCTTTTCCTTTCTTTCTGTCTTTTTTTTTTTTTCCCCCCTTACAATTTGTGTTTCAGGAAAAAATTGTCTGCATTAAAACAGCTGGAAAACAACCTTGTAGCAAAACAAATTTCTTTTCTGTGATTATTCACAGTGTGTGAGTTAATTTTGCAGGCAGTAATATGCTTAGCTGTCGTTAGGGCAGTGACTCACACAATAGAACCCATATGTGCACTGGGTGCAGTGCTGCTCCTGCACTGGGTGGGTGCTTCTCCAGTTTTTTCTCTCGAGAACCAGGTTCAGAGGCTAACTAGGAAAAAATACCGATATCATGGTCAAAAATAGAGATTTATAAACAACAAAGAAACAACAAAACCCGTGTGTGAATAGCGCAGGCGAAACATCTGGTGTGCTCAGTCATTAAACCAGGCTGACTGTTATCTCTGCTGCCTACATATTTTGGTAGTACTCTCATAGAATTTTAGGGTTTTAGACATGAAAGTAGAAAAATAACAACATTTCATTATTATTTTTGTCAAGTATCTAAATGGCAGCAGGCGCTGAGCAGCAAACAGAACGCAATCCTTACCCTGGAGAGCTTCTGATCTAATTTTAGATGGGCTGCAGAAACAGAGGCAGCTCTAAGTACTGAACATAGATAGAACCAAGCTTAAAGGAGGGAAATCTGTAGAGCTACCCAGGCATTTTAGTCCATGTTGTTTATTCTTAAATGCTTTCCATATTAGAAGATTAATTTCTCATATGTGTGTGTTTTTTAATGGAAATTCTCTAGTTTTTCACTTAAAAAAGGAAGCAAAAGTGCCTCTCTCCTTTTTTTTTTTTTTTTTTTTTGTCCTGTTTTATCCCTTCCCTAAAGATGTAATAGAAAAGAGTAGTGGAGAGCAGAGGAAGAAAAACGGAAATGTGAAGAGATTAGGGTAAATGAACAAATTCAGTGCTCATCTAATCCCAAATGTCATGCATTAGGACCACACTATTTTCCTGCTATTTTTTTTTCTATGTATTTATTGAGTTTTGAGTCTCTCCCACCCAGCACTGAAAGTAGAAAACCAAGAATAAAGCTTTGCTCATTATCAGTGCTCATTTTTAAACATCTGTAAGGTGCTAGCACAGGGAGCACTGGGATGGTGCTTCCTCAGTGATTATCTGTCAGACCTACGAGAGACTAAGAATTCACAGGAAGAGGAAGGCACGTGAACTGGATTGCTGATAAAATTAAAAATATAAGAATTCATCCTCCCTACCCCGAAGATCTCACTGCTGGACAGATCTGGAGTTTCCTCACACTTTTCTGGCAGCAGCAAGCACTGTGCTGCATAAACCAGAGATGAGATCTTGTGGCCTTTGCTGTGGAACAGAGGGTACCTTCTTGTCTCTTTCCACAAGAGGAATATCTTGATTTCCTAGTGAAATTTTGGTCCCTAAAATTCTGAGCTTCTCCCCTTGGTATAGCAACATATGTAGAGCATTAACTTTGTACCTAACACCTCTTTTGAACTCAGTAAATACCTCAGCTTGGAGAGCTGCACTATTTAAATCCAGGTGTTTTAATTGATGCACATGTTATAAAGCAAGGTTTCTGCACGGGTGAGTGGAAGAAGGAAGGGCTCCAACTTTAAATCACCCTCTGAAAGATGTGTCCTGTACGCTGAGACAATGAGCACGTGGGATCTGAGCTCTTGCCTCTCTCAGAAAGGATCTTTTTTGGGGGAAATTTGGAGCAGGGCCACTGCAAGACCTTGACAGAACATCCTTGGTCTGGCTCCTGAGACCAACCACTCACCAGGGATCAGAAAAAGTTGCTGTATGCAACAGCAAGGACTCCCTTGAAAGAAAGTGCCAGCAGATCCCAAATCCTGCTTAGTTCAGATCGAGCTTTAGGCTGGAAGTGCCTCCTAACTTGGAATCAGCCCCTTCTCTCAGCAGCTCCCCCTTCTCAGGTAAAAATATTATACCATGGTCAGGAGGAGCAATGCTCAGGCCATCCTCACCCCATGGCTACTGCAAACCAGTGATTACCCACAGAAATGTTCATTGGTACCACTTTTCTGTTTGAATCATTAGCACAGGACAGAGTTTTGGTGTCCTTTTGGCACAGGTTTATAAATAGAAGCAGGAATTGCCGGGGATTTTTGCAAATTCAATGTTTAGGAAATGTTCAGGGAAGGACCTGGAATATTTGAAACGTTTTGCTCTGAGCTTTCTCCTTCCCCAACCCCAAATATATGTAGTAACACATCACAGTTAAAAAAAAAAAAAAACTTTGGAAATTTATATATTCCCATTAAAAATGCATATTGTTGTACAATCCAAATTTAAGTGAAAGCTTCTCTCATATTTTAACCATGCTGGGGTCTGCCGTCAGATGTGATTGTTTGGTACAAGCAATCCAGCAATGAATTACCAATAAACTTTGCATGGTTCTTAATTTATTTTTTAAAGTTTATTTTAACATTTGATTGTGCATAGTTCAGAGCATGGTTATTTCAAATGTGACATTTGACAAGGGTGAGATTTAATTATTCCATCAAGAGTGAATACAGGGTAGAACTCCAGACTGGCTCAGCCTTGGTAGGACCCCCCAGCTGCCCTCCATGGCCAAGCTGTGTGGTGTGTGCCAGCACTTCTGATCAGGAAATTAAATCCTGCCAAAGTGCTGTGTTTGACTATTGGTGTGCTCTGTTGGCATGAGACGGATTTAGGCACTGGGTTCAGTCCTCTGCTGAACAGAAATCTCTTTAACTGTGAAATTCTTCATGGGGAAAGAGATTAACCACATTTTAATATTAGGGGAAGCAAGGTTTAAACTACTTATTGCAGTGTGTGGCTGAAAAAATAGAGTAAGAATAGGATATTTAAAATTGCTGTCTTTTGATTATGCTTTACTTAGATGTAATCAGTTTTGTTCTTCATAGGTGTTTTTGTTAAACGTTATCATAGGGCCTTGTTCAAAAAATGGTTTGGGGTTTTTTCAACCCATGAGGATGCTTGTAAGAGACTATTTGTAAGGTGTAAGTTTGTAAGCCTTTGCAAGCCTACTTTTCTGCTGGAAATATGGGTCACTGTGCAAGTAGGATGGACAGGAGTCATGTGTGCCAAATTACACTGACAAAGAGCCGAGAAGAAAAAAAGATGAGACTTAAATAACCTACCTAAAGTACTTAAAAGCCAATTATCTGTTTTCTACTTGAAATGTCACGTGCAAAAACTTGTAAGGCACCTACCAGCGAGCTGGACTCTGCAGGCTCTGCAGTGAAATATGACAGGCAAAGTGCTCCGGGTAATAACTCACCCAGCCCTGATAATAGAGTCTTTCACTGAGAGAAGGAGTGTGCTGGCTGAGACACCGGGGTTATCCTTCTGGGTGGCTCAGAAAGAGATGTGTGATCATTAACTCTGCTCGCTGGGTGGCTGGGGGAGCTGGGTGCTGGGAGTGTGACAGCTCTGCACTGAGCAGGGTCTGACTGACACGGGGGGAGCTGCCGAACCCCGGGCATCCGCCGCAAATTGACACAACTCGATTCGTTTCAATTAAGTCCCACCAATTTAGACAAACTGAAGACATGGCCCATTATGTCTTCCTGCCCGCTCTGGCAATGAATCCAAGTGTGTGATTAAGAATATAAGAACGCTCATTACAGTTAATGCCTTGTGCTTAAAGCCACGAGCTTAAAGTTAAGCAGGTATTTAAGTGCCTGGTGGGATCAGCAGCAGAAAGCAGAGCTGCCTGGTGCCCGCTGAGGTGTCCTGACAGCAAGGGCTGGGAAAGGCATCTTCATTTTTGGGAGCACTTTCCTCCTGGTCAGCATGTGGCCAGCTGGATTGACTGTTGTTTACAGTATTTTCTTCTGCCTCAAACTTGTTTCATGGGTGTGAGAATAAGGAGGGAAGCATTGAACAGTTTCCTTAACGACAACCTTTCTTACTGAATGTGATTTGTTTTAATCCACAGCAGAAGTCTGAAATTCTCTTCCAAACCCTGCCTTGGAGTCTCAGTGAGACCTTTCACAGGTGATATCATTTTTTAACTCATGTAATCCCAGGGGTATAATGTTTATGGATATTTTTTTAAGAAAGACACGGCTAATGTGTTAATTTTGTCACTATATATAGGAATATATGGTGCAGTGAGTCCCAGGATACATTTTTCCTCTCTCTATGTGCTTTTAAAAGCAGAGCCCAGCTTGCAGGGCTCTGTGTGCCAGGCAGTCACAACCAAGGCACATCACAAGGCTCACAGAAATCCGTGTTCCTGTGAGGATGGGCACCTGAGCTCCATTTACCTGCAGTGCTCCTGCTGGGAGAAGCCAAACCAACTCGTTTGGTGTGTCCTTAGGGGCTGCAGCCAACAACCCTGTGACAAGACCCAGCATCTGCAGGGCAAGGTGAGGGTGGGCTCGTGCACCTGCCACCTGGAGCTTGCAAACAAAACAAAGCACCGAGAGTTCATCTCTCCAAAAGTGGAGTTTTACAAAGAGTTACTCTTGCACGTTATTTTCACATTATCCTTCATCAGTTACACCTTGCTGCATTCCCTGTCTCCTGCCTTTACAAGCCCAGCTCAGGATAAAGGTAAGGTGTTTGTCTGTAGGAAAACATAACAAAAAAAATCTCCAGCTCTTCCTTGCTCACTAATCCAAGCGGAATTCACCCTCTCATTTCTGTGACAGCCTCACTTTGCCAGACACAGACACTTAGCAGGTGTTTTCATCATGACATTAATAATAAGAATTGACACGTTCTAAATGAGGAATCCCTTGTTGTGCCTGGTAGCACTGATGGATATTTGGGGAAATTGACAGCTCCTGAAAAATGTTTTTGCCATGACCAGCACTTCTGTGACAGATTTTTAATGGCTCTCACAGAACCCTCACTAACTTGAACACTCTTGCAGATGAAGTGGAAAGTGGTGAAATGTCCTGCTTTAACACTTTTGAAAGTTAGTGAAGAAACATGGAACAGCTCTGAGATTTGCTTCTAAATAACCATTCTTTTTTTTTTTTCCCCGAAAATATTTTTTTCTCTATCAGTACTCAAAGACTGGAATGAATTAGCTGAGGGGACAAGCATTTGTTATGGTACACCAGGACCCAGCCATATAACCCCCATTAACCTTAATGGGAGCCACAAAGCTCATCCTCCTCATTTGGATGGAAATATCTCCCTGCTCATCAGGGATCAATGGCACTCTGGGTTACCTGGTTTCAATATGGGAGTCGGTGTCATGACCTTGTAAGCCTTGGATTACAGGAAAGGGAGAACAGATAAAATGGGACTGTGAGGAGAGGGATCAAATAAAACTATGAGCAAAAGTAAAGGGAGAGAAAACCTTCTAAAGGTTGTTATGTAACTCATGTTAGAGGTTCCTGTGAAATGTAATTGCAATTAAATCACCACCACACTTTGCAGTTCAGTGTGATACTGCAGAAAATCAATACAAAGATAACAGTGCATCGTGTGCAGGTGCTTCTGAGAATTCTTACCTTGAAAATAATTTTACAGGAAGAATGTGTTAACTCTAATTTTTTTTTGTTTTTTAAACTCCTCTATAAAGAACAGAGCAAGATAGTGATCTTTGCATGTTCTTATTTTTGGCTCCTCCCCCCCCAAGTTGATCATTGCATCCATAAACCTGAGCTACTCAGGGTGGCATTATCAGGAAAGCCTAAGTGGAAGAGATGCTCATCTCTTTTTGAAAGTCAATTAAGCTTATGTGCCTAAATCCAGTGTTTATGTTTGAATCCCTGTTGATGGCTTTATTGAAAAAGATCTCCAGTTGCCTTTTTAAGTGATAGGAGGATTATGACTAAGTATAGCAAAAGCTCAGTTCTATGCTGACATCTCTTATCTCTCACTGATGAAAATAACATGCATCCTGTGCCTCAGAAGAATTCTATAATTAAGGAAGGGGACCAGAGAGGACCTGGCAAAGCTGTGGAAGGAATGACTTTATGGGGGAAAATTGTTAAAGTTTTTATTTATGATTTGAGGCTGCCCAGTGCAGATAATAAAAGACATGGAGACTAAAGTTTAAATAAATATTGTGCTGCCATGGGTGTGATTTCCAATATTGCAATCTGCTTCGTTAATGCTAAAATAAGAACCCCTGCCCTCAGGTAGAACACAGCAATCTCAAAGCTAACACAGGACAAGCAGTGCTGGTTTCCAAACATCTCTCACAGCCAGAAAATCACAACAGAACTACAGACAGAATTCAGGAAAACTGTTTCCAATAGTCTATTTTTCATGCTTGGGAATAATAGTTTTTTTCAGCTGATCATGACTCTCTCACCATAAGACTTGGCAATTCTGAGCATGCAGCAGCACCACTCAGGAGACAGTTTTGTCTACTGCTTCCACAAATAATTCCTACTGTTTCCAGCACTAGGACATAGTATGCAGGGACTGCATGGGTAAGAATAGAGTTGTCCTGATCTCTAAATTAAAGGCAACAGTGATGTTCAGGAGAAAAACGGGACTCCATGATATTGGCCAAATGGTCTCTTTCCAGCTCAATAGAGGTGTGTGGTAAAAAGCAAAAAAAAACCAAAACAAAACCCAAGAAACTAATCAAAACGCACTTCCCAAAACTTTTGATGTTGGTTTTTGATTTTGGGCATCTTTAGGTTTCTTAGATGACAAATATTATGATGCATGACTCTCTCTGGGCACGTTTTTTAATTATATGAGTACCTAATATGTAAGAAAGTGAGTTGTCAGTCTGGCCAGACATGGACCAGCACTAATCTCTTAAATCCTGAGACTAAGGTTGCATGAAAGGGGGATTCTTCCTCAGAAGATGAGTCCAGATGTGCCTCCAGGCACCCTACAGCTCATGCCCCCCCAGAAAAGCCTCTGTAACGTTGTGCAGCAGCCACAAGCCTCTGCACTGACATTTCCAGTGCTGCATTCCAACAGGAAGACTTGGAGCTGTGTCCTGTAGGTTATAGTGGCACTTCACAGCCCTTTGTGGTGATTGTCTCATTCTCCAAGCAGTTCCCAACATGCTGGGAGCGTGCACACAGCATTCCCAGTTATCCCACTCCTTCCCTCCTCTCGCTGCAAGCACAGATCAGAGCAGGTGAGAGACCTGGACACCAATCCAGTTTATCAGGCTGCCCCTCAGGGCTGTGCTGGGATGGTTTCTCTGGGATCAGTTCCTCCTCACAGGTGTGCAGGCAGGTCTCTGGGTTTGGCCTGGTTGCAAACAAACCCTTTATTGATGGGGGCAGAGGGTGACCTGCCTGCAGCTCCGTGTGCTGGAGTTACACATCTCATTGACAGCCAGCCCTCAGCCCAGACTCCTCAGAAAGTCCCCAGTGCAGAGCTCAGGAACCAGAGGCTGCAGGAGGAATTCAGGGTTTAGACAGCAAGGTAAATCCCCTCTCTCTGAGCAGGTTGAAAAGAGAAAGTCATTGGTGCCGTGGAGTTGGGTCCTGGTGCAGTTATCACTGCAGGGGCCAAATTATCAGAAAGGTGTCCAGGATTTGGGCTTTTCCACCTTGAAGTAGCTGGGTCTTTTCCATGAGCTCTGAAGGCTGGTTGTTCCATTTTAAAACTGCACTAGGAGTACCAGTTGCTGGTGTGTAAGCACATCTGAATGCCCAAATTTCCACTTCAGCAGTGGTACCTTGGGATCTTATTTGGAAGTGGTGATTTTAGTTCTAATAAATCCTCCTGTGGATGGTCACTGGGATTTTATTTTACTGAGAAACAGAATATAGAAATATGTGAAGAAAGGCGTTTTCAGGTACTTTTAGCTCCCCTTCAGAATGTTTTTCAGTGCTCTGTTTATGGTGGCTGGTTTGTGCTTTTCCTCCAGTTATAAATAACTGCTAAAGACTGATGTGTTTACTTTGTTTAACCATGGCCATGATGGGTCGAGGACACATTAAATCATCCTCAGGCTCTTATTTGCAGCCAATTCTGAAATAACCAGAGTAGTGACATAAAATTACTTCATACTGCAGAGATTTTTATATTGGCTTAAGCCTCTGAAGTCTCCAGTGTTTTACAACAACACACTTTAATGGTGAAGCAGTGACAGCAAAGATGAAAGTCCACATGGAATTGTCTAACAAACAACTCAAGGTTTGTTTAAGTTGCAAAGATATGAAAAAGGGATATTATTTCCTTCAGAGGTTTTCCTTGATGAGTTTACGGATCTTGATGTTGTTTATTCAGATTTAAAGTTTCTTCATGTTTTAGAAATAGTGATGAAGGACAGGAACTCTCTTATTCTGATGAGATTAAAATGGGGAAATGTTCCTTCATGGCAATTTCTACAAATACAGCCTCTGTGTGTGCACATTTGTGCTTCTTCTCTGAAAACAACATTTGCGGGTGCTACTGTTACTTTAATGATTTGTCCAGTTTTGGTTTGGAGGTACCTGCAAGCAAACTTCTCTGTTCATAATTGTCTGCTGTCATCAAAAAGAAGAGTGACTGTGAAAATTAAACTTGGGCACACAAAATTAATACATCTCCTTTCCACTGCCAGTTGTACATCAGCCCAGTATCTGCAATGTCTCCTTCTGCTAATATGTGAATAAGATTGTATCTCTGGTTTATTGTCTGTAATTAGCAATGCCTTAACAACGTGTGTCTGGCAATTATGTCTCTATTTGTTTGTATTAGAGAATGAATGACACTCAGATTGTGTTCCAGGACTGCTTGGTGCTCACTCTGAGGGTATTTCCAGAAATCAGCCTCTAATTCTCACTTCAGTTCTTTCTCAGACATCTGAGAAAGAAGGTAGGCTTTCTCCTGAGGGAAGTCTGACTTCAGTGATGTCCTGCTAGAGAATGAACTGCAGAGTTTGGGACCATTTCTGGAATACCATCAGGTAGCAGTGCAGTATTTAAGTCAAACAATTTGCAGGCCAGGAATCTTCCCTGGAGGAATGAGGCAGTGCAGGAGCTGGACAGTCATCGTACAACAGTCTGGAAAGAGGGAAAGGTGCTATCTTGAAAATCTTTTTGTTTCCCTGTAATTCATTGAAGTCATCTTTTTCACAGTGGTTTCAATCTGTTTTAAGGGATGTAATTAAAACTATACAGATGCTATTTATTAATGCTAGTGGGAACAGGAGATAGTGAAGCTGAAACTATTGGAAGTTACCCAAAAGAAAATTAAGGCTATGGACTGATGGTAAACTGAAAACAAACCTATTTTTGGAAGGGTTCTGCAGGCATCAGAGACTTTACACATCTACTTCCTTGTAAAGGTAGATAATAGTGTTAAATTTCTGCTGATCTGCTGTAAACTTTTGCTACCCTGCACTTGGAGGAAACACAAACAAAGATTCAAGTTCTTCCTGAGCATAATTTCTTGGTTTCCCTTCTTGGACATGAACATATTCAGTACCCACAGAGCTGCATAGCTGAACCTCACATTTTTCCGTAAAGCTGAATTTTATAATGCTCTTTTGTTTTGTTTTGCACAGATGTTTTGGATCCTGTAAATTCCCTTGACTTGCCTATTAAGCTTTGCCTTTGGTTTTGAAGGTGATTCAGAAAAAAACACGGTTTTTATTTCTTTGTAAGATGGAATTTCAGTTCAGCCTCTTTTACCAAAATTATCCATAAAACACTACAGATCTGAGTAAAGAAGGTGAAAATTACAGCTTTTTAGAGGATGGATATGGGGCATTTTACACATAGGCTGAAAACTATTTGCATAATATTTTGAAATGCAGTTTGGAGAGATAAGGCACTTTGTTTGTTATGAATAAACCAGTCTGAGGAATGTGAGACAGCGAGTGCTGTCTGTGGAAAAATGGCCAGTGCAAAGGACAGGAATTCTGATCCTTAGTGAAACTATCTGGGTTTGATCCCAGAGCAGGTTTTTTCTCTCCTTGTTATCAATGTTTAGTGCAAAGAAGGGGGAAGGCAAGAGACAAGGGATGAAAATTCCAGAAATGCAAATTATTACTTTGGAACAAAGTAAAGCTGTAAAGTCTGGGTAAACCTAAAAATTGTTCAGAAAATTTAAGGTAGGTGGTCCCTTTAAGTAAAAAAAGCTTAAGGTTCTAGATCTGAGGACAATTTATCTTCAGAAATAGAGATAAGTTCTTCAGAAGCAGTCAGTATTCATGAACTTTCTAAAACTATAAGAACATTTTATCCAACACCTTGTCAGAAACTGATTACTTTTAATGCTGCTCATAATAACACATTTTATAGTCAAATACTTCAGAGACACATGAGGAAAATCTTAAAAGAGAGCAGAACTGACTGGGCAGGGCTCAAATTTGGATGGTCAGTTTCTAAGCCACATTACTCCTAATATTTGTCCGTTCAACCCCTAATTCTAAGAGCTTTCCCTCTAAAGAACCATCCCATCCCTCTCTGTCTTCATGGGAGGATGAGTGTCTGTCTCAATTGCTGCTTCTGCAGGAGCTACAAGTAAACACGTCTCAAGCTGACTGGATTTTGAATATTTCAATGCATTATTCACTAGCACAAACCCCTTCCATGCCTGGTTATAATGTTTACTTCTGCCTCTGGGCTGTAAAAGTGGGCAAATTAGGTAAATGTGAGTGGCAGGTGGAGAAGGATCTGCTGTTTGTTGACTGCTGTTCATAAACTCACAGCAATATTTTTTTGTTTCACGAGGCCCAGGGTGAGAGGTGGGGTTTTGCAGAGCCTGCCTTCTCCACAGTTCCATGGATAACCAAACAGGAACTAATTTTCTGTCAAATAGCCATAATTCCCATTCTGTGCTTGCATGCCCTTCAGGGAGAGGACAACTACAAAGCCAAAGAAAGAGCTCAGCTTTTACAGACCCTGTGGTGTCAGGAGGATAGGCACAGGCAGTTCATGTTGTATTAATGATAATGAGGATGAGGAGAGGCAGCGTGAATCTAACAGCAACACGCAGAAATTTTGCAAATGTAACATTGTGAAGATTTACATTTGCACCAGATGTAATTCAATATGAATTCTTTATATCCAGAGCGAGTTAGAGCATAAAGTGTTCATCTTGCTACAAGTTTCAAAGCTCTGGGTAATAATTCTCCTGGAAAATAAATAGATGCAAATTATTTTTCAGAAAAATGAAAAAAAATTTGTTTGGTGAAGCAATCTTTTTTAGTGATAGCAGCATTCTAGCTGAATTGCTCTGTAGGACTTGGTTAAGGTGGGATTCATGGCCTGGGCTGCAGTGGCTGCTGTGCCCATTCCTGCAGATAGTTTCTGAAATCTCAGAGCAAGAAATGCAACCTGTGTGAATTCATTCAGAGCAGCAGAATTCTGACTGGCAAGTGATGCCAGAGCCTGCATTTTGTGTGTTGGTTACTGTGATTTATTATGTCTTCTCTTGTTTCCAGTGCTTTCCTCTCTGGGTTTTTATTTTTTTTTTTTTTCAGTTAAGTAAATTTGATAAAATATACCATCATGTGACAATAAGAGAACTAAACTGGAAAATAATTCACAGTGTAGTATTGATAAATGCCTGGTGCAGTAATAGCAATATGTCATCAATCACCTGGGCTCCTGTTTGATGGCATCATATAACCTAATTCAGGATGAACGTCCTTTGCTTTAACCTTGGTTGTATTTGCAGCTTACTCTAGAGGAAAGTAATAATCCTTCATTAACTGGTAGGTGTGAAACATTCTCTATCAAGAGGGTAGAGGAGGAGGCAAATGAAAATTGGTTTCAGAATGTGTCCTGAGTCAAAATCAGTCTTTTCCTGCAGACTCATAAGGTGCATAAATTATTATTATTATTATACATTTTGAAGGGTGTGTAAGTTAGTGAATCTTTGTGTTTTGCAGCTTTGCTCTGTTTCTCTTTGTTGCTTTCCTCCATCTGTATTCAAATGTACATATAAAAAATTCAAGGACACATCAAGTCTTTGATCCTGCTACAGCTTTAATTCTTAAGAGCCTATATAAGACTGTGCTTTACATTATGCATTAAGGTACTTGTAATTAGGAGCTTGTGGTAATGACCCATTCTCAGGCAAAGTAGCGCTGTTCCTTGTTTTCCATTAACTGCATTGAGGGTTTATTTGCTGAAAATTGAGTTTAATTTGATTAGCAGGAATTGTGAAACATTTGCAACACAAGGTATATTAGCATAGCACTTTGTTTGTAATGAGAGCCAAAAAGCAGTTAGGGGAAGAGCTAATTACTGAAGATTTTCCTTTTAATAAGGAAGGTCTAGCTAAATTTTAGTACTCTGCTCTCAAAATCCCTTAAGCTTTAACTGGTGGCTAAAAGAAAAACAAAATGCTCTGCAAAAGTTCAGCAGATGTTTTCTGAAAGTCACCATTGGGAAAGTCCAATAATTTACTAAAGCAAGAATTCATTTAATCTGAAAGTTTGGCAGCACCAGCAGGTTTTTTCCATATCTTTATTAATCTGATAGTGGTGGATGTTTGCTACAGAGCAAAGATGTCCATGGTAGAGAAGGCACCCCCCACCTCTTCGTTTCCCCCTGGACAGAGTGGTTTATTCTGTTGCAAAAATGTGTTCTCTACAAACTTGTTTGGAATTTCTTGGAAAGCCCATCCCAAAATCCCCTGAAATCACCACGAATTCTAATAACTTACTGGGAAAGTTTTACCACTGACTTCAACTAAGGAGCAGTGGTTTTGTCCTGTGTGTTGAATAATTTTCTGTCTGCCTGGGTTACCCAGAGTGTTCAGACTCCTCCTGCTCAGATGAAGGGATGACAATTTTATTGTCACCAAGTTCTTCTCTGCCCATCTGTGAGTTCCTCAAAGCAGCCGTTGGGTTGTTCAGAATCTTATGAAAGCCTAGGTGAAACATATTTTCAGTCAAATAAGACAGTCAACAACCAGGTCCCAGGCCAGTAAAAGATACCTTAGCACCAGACAACATTTAAACAACCTTTATAAAGTTTCAATCAAATCACTTATTGATAAAATCAAATCAAATCCATAGGATAGTCCAGAAGGAAGATGCAGATAATTTGTTCATGGATCAAAGTGTTTTATTCTTCATTTTGCTTCTCAAGAACAGGGGCTCCTCTCTCCTGGAAATAATTTTCACTCTTCTACCCTTAATTCTTCTGTGCTTGTGTCATTTGCATAAGCTGCCAATCAGGAGGTAACTGTGTTCCTTAAATAGGGTTGCTTATCATCCTGGAAGTGTTCCAAGGTAAAGTAGCCACTTTATTAAATATACAGTGCCTTTTCTTCTCCATGTCCTCTCTGCCTGCTCCAAACCAAACATTCCTGCTCAGCTGTAGTCTCTTTTTTTTATTCCTTTATGTTAAACCTAATTCATTTTAGCTGCAGTAATGATGTTAGCAAATAACCACACATTTATCAGAGGGGGATGCAATCGAGGTGACAGCTGACTTTAACCCAAAGCTGTGGATATTTTTGCACACCCTGTGAAGCCCCCAGAAATGTCTGGAGCAGATGATGGCAGTTTAGCTGCCATCAGCTGCTGCATGGTGCTGGAAATCCAGGCCAAAATATTTCCTGCTTTACCAGGAATCCTGTTTTGTTTCTGCTCAAAACAAATTCAGGTTCTGAGAGCTGGTGCTCATTACTAAATTTAGCCTGAAATTGTGGGTGATGCCAATTATTAACGTAATTTTGTTAGTAACTAATTAGTCGTGCTGACTAAGTAAGTTTTCCTAATAACAACTTGCATTATATTTCTTTGTTGGGAGTTTTGCTGTTGCAGTAACATTCCCTTATTAATTCTGTTTACATTATCACTATACCCTTATTTTTTCTCTTCCTTTAGCAATGGTTACTTTTCTCAGCCTGCTGCCAGGTTCTTTTTTGTCTTTTGCTTAATTATCCTGGTTTGACTGGATAGAAATTGCAATTACAGTTAGCCAAATATGAAAAACACATTTCCACTCATCTTCTAACTTCAGTATTTGCTTGAAGTTTTGAACAAATTTAATCAGAGTTCATTTGCACCTGCTTTGTGTTTGCTTTTCCCAAATACTCTGGCAGATGAGTTTATTGGTATTCAATAAGCATGCTGGCATCAAGTTTTCAACAAATACCTCAGAATATTTGCAGAAAAAGAAATTTTAACTTTGATTATCCATAGAGGGCTGTTAATAACACTTATTTTATGGTGAGGCAGAGTTATGTAACTGTATATTTACCCAAGACTGCTCACAAACAAACTTCAACTCAGCTAAAGAATTAATTACAAAACACATTGAGAGATTTGTTTTAGCAACTCAATTAGGGAGCTTGCAATGCTTCTCAGCATCTTGCTGCTGCTTTTCTCTGCAACGACCATCAAACAAAATGTGGGTTTGGATTTATTTCATCACCTTCATGACAAAAGCACATCAACCCAACAGCTGAAGTGACAACACAGCTCTGCCTTGATTATTGTTTGTAATTTGTGTGTTTGCCCAGATAGGCTGTGCTCTATAGAGGTGACCATCTTCTGCTGAACCAAATGCAAACAGAGCAGGGTGATGAGCAAATTGGGAGAGTTTGGGCTTGTGAATTCTTCTCTCTCTTTTCCTCCACAGTGAATTTTTCATTTACCAACTGCTCTTAGACTTCACTCGTGGGTGGGAGAGAAGGGGCTGGAAGTGCCCAGGAGTGTTGCCCTGGTCTGGGTGCTCTGAGCAGAGCTCAGCTGCAGCCCTGGGAAGGTCCCACCACAGCTCCCTGACCTTTCTGGCCCCCAGAGGAGGTTTCCTGCTGCAGACTCTTTAGGAAGGTCAGCCCTGCTCCCTTTGGGAAGCTGCAGGAACATCCCATGGGGCAGCTCAGCACAACCCCCAGCGAGGAGTGGGATTAACATCACTCCTCACTGTCACTGCAGTTCCCTTTTTAGCTCCGTGCAGGGTTGTCTCAGTTCTCACAAACCACAGCTCTCAGTTAGCAAGTGAGAAAAGTACGAAGACTCCAGTGGCATCTGCCTTAGAAAAGTGATTTGTCCTGCTGGAGTTGTGCCAGCTGGGCCTTTCCCTCTCTCATCCGTGGTATTTAGGAAACCAAAGTGCAGGATTTTAGTGTGCACTTGCTTCTCAGTCTTCTTGCCTCATGACTTGTGAAGAACGCTTGGTCTGTTAACTGCTGTAGTTTCCCTTTACTGTTATTTGTTATCCCTCTGTGGTGTGGTTTTGCTGAAATCTGATATTGTCAGGGTCTTGGGTTTGGTTTTCCAGTCTTTTGGTTGTTGATGCTGCCACCGTTCACACTGAAATTAATGTAAGTTTTCTTTTTTCCCAGGGTGTTTACAAACTAATCCAAATGTAGCCCAGCAGGATTCTGGTCTGAACTGAAATTAACTGTCATACATAGGATTTGTTTATCTCCTCACATCCTTCTGTCACAGATGTTTGTCCTTTGGCTTGTTCCTTTTTCTAATTATTTCTTGATTATATTTTGAAGCACCTTCTGTCTAACCAACTTCCCCCCAAATCAAATAGTGCATTTCTTTCCCCTTCACCTACAGTGATTCCCCCAAACTGAATGTTAGTTACTTCTGGTGGAAAGTGACCTTTCTGTTAATCTGTTTCAGATAAGAGTTGCATTTTGATGCTCTGCTGTTGCTTATTCTTCCTGAGTTATAAATCCACAAGCACTGTGCTGGGTGTTGTTCCCAGTGATACACAGTGTAAGATGAGGAGGGTACAGCTCATTTTCCGTGTTCATGCCCCAAAACTTCTTTCTGGGGTCACCACTAAGTCACAGGCAGATGATTGAAAATTCAGAGCGATCCAAACAGAGCAACCCTGACCAAAACAATGTGACAGGCCACCAACAGCTCCTAGAGCATATAATTTCCTTATTTCCTAGCCAGTTTGTGGAAAGCAAATGCATGAAAATATATGAATTTCCCCAAATGACATCTCAGACAAGCATGGAAGGAAACCGAAATTGGGCTGCTGGAGCTGTTTGCAACTTCAGCTTCTGTCTGAACAGACTCTGCTGCCAGCCGTGCTAAAGGCAGGGCTGAGGCACAGCTCCCAGGCTCTGTGCTGCTGGAATCCTCTGCACTGCTCACTGGGGGAAGGAACAGCTCAGGAGGCTGTGTCAGGAGCCTGTCCATCAGCAGGGCAGGGCAGGGGCTGCAGACATGCTCCACAGGACAGGCAGACAATGGCAAACTGCAGAATACACCGGGGGCAGGGGGACGGGTCCTGTTGTTTGAAAAGACCAGTGTAAAATGGGTTATACAATCTCCGTTTGCAGGTCTGCTGCTGCTGCTGCTGCTCCCTCATCCCGAGCTCTGGGCAGCCTCTTCTTGCAAAGTCAGGAGAGATTAATGGAGAGGAACAGAGAGCATGGAGGAGATAGCACAGGCACCCCTGCACAGTAATTATAGGAGCTGTGTGACAACTCATTGATATGCAAGTGCAACTGCTGAAAACGGTGTGAACTCCACAGACAAAAAGAAGATAATTTGGCAGCATTAAGCAGAAAGCTAATACAGGGCTGATGGCAGAGAAAAGCACTTTATTTGATTCTTCATTTCTCTGGGTGGTTCAGAGCCGTGTGTAACTTTAGTGCCTGGTTCAGGTGCTGTGCTGGGTTGCTGTGGCTGCTTCCCCTCCTCACACAAACACAGATATCTCAGGCCAGAGGTGCTGAGCAATGCCATGAGCTCACTGTGGCTTCAGCAATGATGCTCACGGTGACCCGTGTGGGTAAAATGATTTCTGCCTCCAGCTCAGCACCAGCTGGGTCTCCTCTTTCTCTGAAGTTGTGATGCTCTTCTACCTGATTGCTCTCTGAATTAGTGATGTGAAATGAGCTGGGTTTGAGAGGGCAAAACAAATAACAATGTGCAGGGGGGGGGTACTTGAGTCCTTTTGGGGATGGGGCAAGGTGGGACCTTGAATATTCTATAGTTCTGCTTTGGATGGTGTTAAAAAAGTGAGAGGTTGAATTCAAGCAGGTTTGCATTTCAAGACAAATTTATGTGTAATCAATGGAATTGTTCAGGCAATCAAAGCTTATGCCCACAGTATTTAAATCACAATTACAATAGGGAAGTTTTCTGGTAAGCACAATTAAGATAATTTTGTTTATGTCGCTTCATTCTTCTAAATTAACCTTTTTTTTCTCCATTTGCATTTGGAATTAAGTCTGTCAGCATCATTTAGATGGACATTATTTTGGTAATGATGAAAGTTTTCTGATTTTTTCATTCCTTTATTATGAGCCTTCTCACAAGTTTTCCACTGGCAAGTAACATGTGAAGTGTGAGAACAGGGGAATAATTGGAGAAGATACAGCTTCTCCCTTTCCAACAACAGGATAATGGCTATCAGGGATCCTCTCCTTGAAAGGAGAAATGGAATATGTCTCTTCACAAGTATAAGAATATAAAAAAAATCAATAATACATGTTTCCTGCTAGTTCCTTTCCTAGTATCTTTTCCAGTGGGGAAATTAGGGAAAATGTTTTAATTATTTTCAATTCTCTTTGCACAGGAAAACAACTGTGGAGAAAAATGTGAAGTGTTTCTCTGACAATTGGTTTTCTGTAGTGTACACAGCAGTAAAAATAGCTTAATTGTGTAATACTTTCTAGGAAATACATCTTTCAAATCTCCTAGGTAGAGAGGGATGTGATTTTTTTTTTAAACTAAAAAGCTGGGATTTGTATTAGGCTCTAAATGCAGACAGAATTCCAACTGAACCAGTTTCTTGCAGAAGTTTTATCCCACATTTCTCTATAGAAAATTCTCAGTCACCAGAACACAGAGGATGCCTCAGCTCTTGTACAATGCCTTGGCGTGTCTAGTGGTACCCATTAATTTTGCCTGAAGGTGTTAATATGAGTTAAAGCCTAATTTTTGCTCTAAGTGTGTCTCAGGTGCTCGGTTGTGCCTCTTTTACATGTGACTTGTCTTTTGCTCATCATCAACAGTGGGTTTCCCTTCAGAGGGGAGTGGGAAAGTCTGGGGTCTCAAAGACTCGGAGGAATAAAGACAAATTCAGGGCTGACATGCCTGAATATTAATTGAAAAGTTGTGCAGAAGGCTCCTAACTTTGCTGCATACGTTGGGCTCTGGATCAGTCACTCCAAATTGAACTTAGAATTGCAACGTACACTTTTTCCTTTTGATTTTGGACTTATGTGGAAAAATGGACTCCTTGGTTTCTTCTCATGGATTCAAGATATTTGTGTCTTTTCTTTTTTTTGCAAATAGAGAACACAGATCTCAAAAACCAAGACTGGAGATCATAACTGATTGCCTTGTATAACCTTTTTAGCTTGACTGGATCTCCTGCTAGTTTCTTGTTTGCTTTGATTTTAGCATCTCTGTCAGGGTCCTTAGCAGACCTCCTGGAGATCTAACGCTGTTGTATGAAGATCTATTGTAATAATTTATCTCCTGACTGTTGCTATAATCATCTAAGCTATAATTTAGAGTTCCACAGTAGGCTGGGGGCCATTAGGTTTACAAAAAGAAATACCAGGTACAATTTCCCCTCGCTTACACAAAAACCTTGGGTTTTTTTCTTCTGAGGCTGATTGGTTGTGTTGCATTGAACCTTCAGAAATCCAGAGGCTGGCACAGAGTGCAGAACTCCTTTTTTCTCTGCCCCTCTCATGGTGTAACTCTGAAAGTACTTTTCCAGTCACTTTCCAGTGTGTCAAAGAACAAACCCAATGATCTTGCAGAGAATACTGAAATACTGTTTGTGTATTCACAGCTGCCAGTTCAGATCTGAGAGGTTCGCCTCTGACAAGTTAATATGAAAATTTAAAAAGGCTGGGGGGCCTCCATCATTGGCAAGAAATACTTTTACATTATTTCATTTATTATCAAGATGTTCCTGAGTCACAGGATAATTGGTGTGAAAACAACAACTTGTCTGAAAACAGCATTGCTTTAGATTGGGATTTTTCTCTGTGTCTGAGAAGGCTTAGAGTTGCTGTTCTACTCACTGTACCAGAATTTTATGCAACAAAAATATCTTCTTTTTCTTTTTTATTTTTTTTTAAATATAGTTTTCTAGGGGAAATAATATAAGCAGTAGAACTGCTGAAATGTCAGAAAAGTTGCGGTACCAACACTTCTGGAATGCCAAAAGTTGCCTCATTCTGCAAAATGCAATTACTCCTGACGAACTGATGAACATTTTGGAGTAATATATGGAAAACATAGGTTTAAATGTATTTTTAAAAATCCTTTAGAATTAGTAACTATATGAAAGACCTTTGAGAATTAATCCAGATTTTCCAAGTCAGAGCTCAAAAAGGCACTTGAAGTGTTTTAATTGTTAATAACTGATTTTCTTTAGAATGTGTCCAAAGGAACGGATTCATTTAATTAAAGTCTATGTTAATAATTACACTTGCAAATTTGATGGCCTGCAGAAAACAACCCCCTAGGTTTGAGCAGGCTCAGGCTGGTGCAGGAGCTGGGCTCAGGAAGGAGAGGTTTGCAGGGGGCTCTGTGCAGGCACTGCTCTCCTTTCTGGGGAGGAAATCTGTCACTTTTTATGTCTTTCACAGCCCGAGTTCAAAACTTGACAGCAATAACCTTCCAACTGTATCTACATGAATTGGATGTTATGACTTCAATGAAAGACAATCTCGTGTGAGATTCTTTTGGTTACATTTCAAAGATTTATTCAAACTATATGAGGTTTTCTAAGAAAGAAGCATAAAAGATCATTTTTTTCCAGGCCCTGTTTCAATAAAGCCCAGAGGCTTAAGCATGTCATTGTGAGCCTGTGGCTGGACCTGTGCACATCAATGAAATCTTAACATCATCTTTACAACGGGCATATTCTTATGACTTTGCTAAAGAATGACTTCAGAGAGGTAATTAAAGAGAGAGATTTTTCATGAGTTAAGTGAAATCTCCTGCACAAAACTGGCAGGAGATTCATGCATGAGGTTCCTTTTTGTCTGTCAATAGCCTGTCCCCAAAATGTTACAGAATAAATACGGTAGGAGAATATGCTCAAAATGTGTATTCTGTTTGTAAGCTTCATAATGAGGATATTTGTGTCTTCATTAGTTGGTGTTTTCAGTCTCCCAAGAAGTTCTACAGGATGTTAAAGGCATAAAAGAGTCTTTGTCACATCCTATGAAACAGATCATGAGCGTGAAGTATCTGAAGTAACCTTTCTTAAAACAGCATTACTGCGGGTCAGCAAAGTTCAAGGATTCTTCAGATCAATCTTTTTCTGTTCATGTGCAAGGGAAATTTAGGACAGGGCTTATTGTCGTGAATAAGAAATATTCTTGGAATCTAAGCTGCCAGAATCTCCAAAGTACGCACTGTAAACATTTCACTGCCTCAGTGACAGCTAAGTGAGGATGCCTTGCTCATTATCCATAAAGAATATGTGGCACAGATGAGCCCAGAATGTAAATTTCTAAGGAAATGGAGAAAATATAATTCATTTTTCATGCAGAAATGTGAGATTTTTTCTTTTTCATGCTGAAAGGTTCATGGAAAATTAATTAGTAGAAATCTAACAAATGTGTTGTGTCGGTAATGCTGTAAAAGTACTTTTCAACACCAAAGGAAATAAGGGAGGCTGCAATCACCGAGGTTAAATGGAAAACGGGAGGAGCAAATGGGCCCTCAGTAGCAGCTGTTCATTATAGAATTTTTAAATAAATGACAGAAATTATCAGAAATGTAAAGAGGGAGATGTAGTTTACTGCAATGTGGTATGAAATGCAATAACTGTGTTAAAATCCACCAGAGCTCCTGAAAATTTGTTAGCATTGTGCAATACGTTTTCTGAAGATAGCTGCGCTCGGTGCATCTTTGTGAGCACTGTCACAGTTAAATGTCTGTGTGCACTTACCAAAACTGCAGCCATTCCAATGACACATTTAATTTTCCTGAAAGATGAGGGATTTGCTGCAGTGCAGAGAGGAGCCCGTTTGTTTACTGGCAGGTGAGTTGGGGCAGGCACCATTTGAGTGTCCCAAAACAACGAGAGGCTGGTTGGTATTTCTGGAGTCGTATCCATTATTTACATTTAGTGGGCTGCGAGGGTGTTTGCAGCAATGTCACACTAACCTCCATGAATTCTTGATTGAGAAATAAAAAATTAACAATATGGACTGATGGGAACGCTGGTGGATAGAGACAAGTGGTTTTAGAGCCAGCACGGTGTGGGCAGGCTGGTAACACAAACACAGAGCCAGCATTTAGTGCTGTAGAGCTTCCACACAGGATTGATTCCGTGCCAGCCCTGCCCTTCACACCTACCCACAGAGCTGTGACTGGAGAGGAGTTTGCTTTTTTGCTTGGGTTTCTAGATGTGCTGGGTTGTCTAAACTTCCCTCAGCCACGGAAACAAGATTGAGAGCAGTGTTTGAGCCACGATTTCCCTCTGTTGGGTAATGTCAGATTATCTTTTAGCTGCTTGTCCCCTGTGCCCCCTCCCCTTTTAGGCAGGGGTTCTTTCCCTGAGCCTGGCTGTGGGGATGGGGTTCCTGAGGAAATCAGCAGAAACGAGCCCTGCTGAGGTGACAAACAGCCTGGAGTCAGGGAAATCAAGTGGCAGGTGACAGCCTCAATTCGGTGGCCTGTGGAATAATGGTGGTGATTATTCAGAAGTACAAAAGTGAAAAGCAGAACTCTTGTACAGTTTGTTTCTTAGTAACAGCTGGAGAAGGAGCTGCCTGTGATGCCAAGGCTTGTGCTAAACATCACCAGTTTTAGGAACTATTTGTGTTGGACTGGGGGCCTCAGCCTTGGCTGCTCTGATGCAGAGTTTGGGTTAATTTTTTGGCAGCTCCCGAAACGTCACCTGTAAACTTCTCATTTAAAGCAGGCACCTCCCTCAGAACTAAATAAATTTTGGGGTATAAAAGGGAGCCAGCCTGTACACACAAGTTACAGTGCTGTGCTTTTCCAGTTGTGTGCTCCTGATCCACTCTGGCTGTAACTGGGGCTTCAGTGATGCTTTTGTGTTCTTTTTATTTTAAAACAGCAACTTCCACTAAAATCTCCTTCAAGTGAAACTGAATTTACTTTTATTTTATACTGACATGGTTTCTCTCTCCAGAATCTGATTGTTGGTGTTTTTTTGCTGGTTTATCACCTTGAACTGATGGAACCCCGTAATGTTCCCTTGGTCTAAACAGAAGGACCTGGGTTCATAAGCAGGAGGTTTTCCCCTGCCTTGAAATGGGTTTTCAACAAGACCTGGTTTAGTATTAGAGCCTTCGGATCAAGAGTGTTTAAGGGGTACATTGTAATTGGAAAGCATTTGCATGGACTGCTTAATTATTTTTAATCATTCACTGTACATAAATCCTGGAGCAGAGAGCTTAAAGAAAAGCTGCTTTATTTTTGAATATTTCTTTGCGCAGGGAAGATTCCAAAAGACAAAGCTATTTCTGCAGGACCCTTGAGGGACACCACTTGTTGCTGCATTTTATTACATTGCTTAGGTTTAAATTCTGAAATGTGCAGAATACTATCTGTACATTATCCTGCTTTTTAACCACACCTTTAAAGTCAGAGGACTCTCTCCTGAAGAGAATAGGTGTTGCTTATTGACAGTTTCTGCTTCCTAATTCAAGGCTTTCAGTAGTGCCCATATTTAAAGTATTTTACATAATTCATTGCACTATTTTCTTCCTGCCCTAGGAAATTATAAGCATCTCTTGCTGTGATCTTTCACTCCAAGGATTAAGACTCTTTTCATATTCATAAACGTTAGGAATTCTAATAGCTGGTGTGTCAGTGAGCTCTGGGTGATGGTCAGGAGGGGAAGGGGAGGCTGTGAGGTGGCTCCTGCAGCACTGCTGGAAGTGCCTCTGTGCTGGGGGAGTATTTATGGGGGAAAATTCAAATTTATTTGTCCCAGTTCAGAGGGAGGAAGGTTTGCAGCATTAAACACAGCCAAGAGACAGGTGTAACCCTACTAACGCTGAGAAGGATTTGAATAACTTACCTCTGGGTTTGAGACAGAGTGATACATCTCTTACTTTGTGTGCCCATCAGTATTGAATGAACAGCTGTAGCTTAGAAACAGATGAGCCTTTCTCTTAGGAAATGCTTCTGTTAAGGGCTTTTTACAGCCCTGTCACAGTTTAAATGGACTTTCAAGCTGTGCTGATGTTAAGTCCCCCGTTTGGGGCCGGGGTGATGGAAGAATTGCTATCCATTTCCAGCTACAGGGACTGTCTTGTTGTCAGAAGTTACATATTTTAAACTATGACTCAAAATTCTGAATTTTCTGACACATGGCACTTATGTAGCTAACTCTTAGGGCGCTGATGCCTTTTGTGTAATTCATTTTGCAGTAATAGCCCTCAAATATAGCAAAATTCATTTAAAGGAAGTACTTTAGGTAGTTAAAATTGAAAAATACTGACCAAAAACCTTAAACTTCCCCACAGGTAAAGAGGCTGTGCATTGCTTTATCCTGGTGAAGTATCCCACTGTTCTCATCCTACTGATCTATTCCCAGCCCCCTTTTTAATGTTTTAAATGTGTTGCTGCTATGAGGTTGTTAAGAAGGAAATGTTTATTTCAGTTTAGATATCAAACCACCCCAGACCTCCTCCCTCCCAGTCACGAGGCTGCTGGTTTCCCTACTGACTGGAATCTTTGGGAATGGTGATGTCTTCCTCCTGTGCAGCTTACCACGAGAATCTCACACCAGGTTAGCAGAGTTATGGATATGCACCATCAGCTCTGAGTCATCCCAGCGAAGAGATGGAAAAATACTTGGTTATTTCTACCTCCGTGTAAGAGAGCGACCTGAACTGGAGATATACTCAAGCTGTGAATGTCAGGGATAAATAGGCAGCTTACAAATGGCATTGAAAACGGTCTGTGCTGCTGAGAGGAAAAAAAGGTTTGGTTTCTCATTGTTCTGCTGGCTTTGGGTTGATTTCTAAAAAAAAAGAAAAGTGGCGTGTTTTGATGGTGGTTATACGGAGTAATGGCTTTGGAAAGTGCAGGAGCTCTTTCCTTCAAACGTTTGCATTTTATACTGGATTTCTCAGAGCGGGCAGTTTGGTGTGGCTGGTTTTGCCTCAGCTCAAGCAGTGACAAGCAGGAGCAGCTCTGTCCTAGTGGCATTAATGTGTCAACATCTGCTCGCTACAGTAGAGGTACAGCGACCTTGGCATCTCATCATTAATTTCCCCAAAACAAACCATCCAGAACTGGTGCTGGTACAAACAATTTGAAGAACATCAGCACATAGTCAAACTTGTTTAGTCTTTGACATTGATGGAGGGGTTGTTGCTTTTGTGACCAAAACTCATCGGGACGGTGAAAGCGGGGCCTTGCCGTGCCCAAGGGCTGTGGGCGCGCTCGTCCTGCCAGGAGACTCATCCCTGCAAAGGTGGGAATGGGCATCCAGACCTGAGAGGACCTTGGCTGACTTCACGGCTGCATTTTAATCAGAATGCATGGGAGCACTGGCAAAGAGCTCCATCTTCATTTCTGTGCCTCATGGCCTCGGAGCATGGGTGGATAAATGATGGAGGAGGCAACGTGTCCCCCTGGGATGTGGGAATTTGTGTTTGTAGCAGGCCAGACCTTCAGGCCCTGGCAGCTGAGGACAGCAGAGCCGTGCCTATGGCTGTCACTTCAGGACCTGGCCCACACTTTGTGCTGCTTCCCATCACTGTCCCTCAAACCCACACTCAGCTCCAAACAATGCCCTCAAAACTGGGAGCGTGCAGTGGTGCAGCTGCTGCTCTCAGGGGGACGCGGTGTTCATAGAAGGATTTATTTGGGAGGGGGTCTCTGCTGCTCAGAGCAGCTGGGGGGGGCTGAGAGGCCACTGTTGGCCATGGCTAGTGGCCCCTGGGGATGGCTGTTGGGGGCTGAGGCACCCTGGGCCACCACACTGCCCAGCCTCACTGCCCAGCTCCTGCAAGAGCTGCTCCTCACACACGTGGGACTCTGAGGTGCCCTGAGTACGAGGTGCAGAAAGAACCCCTTTGTGCATTTAAACTCCTTCCCAGAAAGGAGATTAAATGCAGCAAAATCCTTCCTTAGCCTCAGGTTTGGCGACAGTTTAAATTTAAGGAAGTTATAGAGGTATAATTGAAGTGCTTTGTCCCGCAAGCTCTAGTGATGGCAAATCAGATATATTTGTATGAAAATGAATTATTTATTAAGGCAAATGAACAGACAAAAGATAACAGATGGAAGATCTTAATCAGAATTACTTACTACACTGTATAAAACCAAAAAAATACAGTAGATTATGGCATTGTAAAACAGTGCTTGATATCAAGGTACCTATATTAAGCTGGCAAAAGAAATTGTATTGATTAGGAGGTGAATGTAACTTACCACCAAAATAACGATAATGGATGGATTCCTTCACTTAACCCCAGGGTAGTAACTGTGGAGTACGCACCCTACTCATGGGAGAAACTCCACACATTTCCAGGAAAACACATGGAAGATTTCTACTTTGTGAAAGTTTGGTGTAGCATTTATGGTTGTGAAGTGGATGGCTGTCAGTCAGAAATCCAGCTTACCTTGGCAGGGCTCCCTTCAAACCAAGATGTTTATTGGCCCCTGGGAGGTGCCAGCCCAGTGTTAACCCCATGGCACCAACATAACTCCCTACAAAGACAGCTTGTCCTGTTTGAGTTATCTGAATGGTTAACAAGCAACAGATGGGATTTTATGGGGGGTGAGATGTCCTGCTACTCCTGTTTATGGTGGTGGCTGCTGCAGCATCACCTTCCCGTGACCTGGGCAGAGCTGGGAGACGTCTCAGCTCTGGCAGTGCCATCACCCAGCTCCTGTCCCCCAGCAGAGGGGATGAGACCCTGAGGAAGCCGAGGGTCCAGGGGTGTCCCCTGCCATGGTCACTGTCCCTCCTGTGGTCAGCACTGCCCCAGGGCACAGGGCAGCGGCCAAAATTCATTAAACTGCTGGAAGTTTCCAGAAGCGTGGGCTGCCTGGGAGCTGTGAGCCACGGGTCACTGTTAATGGAGTTACCGGGTTAAGTTCATCACAATGTTTGACCTGGAGCTCGGGAGGCTGATGGTGTGTGAACGCCTGGCTGCTGCGCAGGAGGGATGGGGATGCAATTTTCGGGGCTAATGATTCTGCTGACCTGATGTCCTCATACAGCTGCTTTCTATTACTGTCACTTAACTGGGACAGGGGAGGCTCAGGGGACTGGCTTTCTATAATGAGCTGGCTGTGCAATTATGGCACTTACTGCAGGACACCGGGGCTAAATCTATCTCATTTTTGCTTCATCATCTATTTTTATATTATTCTGGCATAATGTGGGCATTCCAAAAAATGCGAGTTTATTGCTCCTGGGTGAAATGGATAGTGCTAATAGTGCTGCTGGGTGTTGTGAGGCAGGCATGGCCAGGGAATTGTTTCATTGCTGCCTTTTCACTCTGTCCTTTTGCCTCGGCGCTCTGGAGCCTCACAAAATTATTGACACGTGAAAAAAAATCACCAGAGATCTTTCTGTTTATATTTATATTCCAGTTGTTTGGTTTTTTCCTTGCTAAATTAAGCAGGGAGCATTAATGTCATTTTTACTAGAATCCATGGGAAAGCTGTAGTGGCTCAATAGTTTACTTGAAAATGCTTTGTTTACCTTGAATTTCAGATTTAATTTATTGCAGTTGCACTCTGGATCGTGAACTTTTACCATCTAATAAGTGTGAAATCCTACTTTCTTTGACTTATAGAAATTGCCAAGATTATCCTAGGCAGCAGTGCATGTGGATATTTTGCTAAAAGTATGGATAAATTAGGTTTAGGTTACTTTTAAAAGGACAGCAAAAAAGACCATGCATTTTATTGCATACAAAACCTGTGTATTTTTTGTGGTTAACTTATTATGTCTTGATATTTTCTCTCATTATCTCATTATAAGAGTAATGGAATTTATTCCCAATATTAAAGTGGAGCCATTTGGCAAGTTCTGTGCAGCTCAGGTTGCTTTGTAAAAGTGAGTTCTAATTTCAAAGAGAAAGTCATGTTATTTTCCAACTGCTTTGTCCCAGACACACAAATATACAGAATCTTCCATGAAAATCATTGTATAAATTAGTTAGAACAAGTGTTTCAAGGATTGTTTTCCTTTTATTTATTTGTTTTGCAGAGTTTATTCAGGTTACACTACAGAAATTTTTAAAAAGGTGACATTATGGTTGAGACTTCTTATATTAAGTGAACTATCCACGATAACTACTCTACATTTTGCAGACTGATTTATAGAGCAAATTTAGCTTGAAAATCTTAAACAGCCAATATTAACTGAGCATCACAAATATTATTAGGAAGTAGTTAAGGGCAGATATATTTTTCACCAACTGCTAAAGTCATTGCCTGCATACTTACTGAGTTAACAGAAATTTGGAGTAACCTAATGCTGTTATCCATAGCAGTAAATAAACTGAGCAAAATTTAATTAAAGATACATATCTATGAAATATGAGTCTTGATTCCCCCTGTTCTCCCTTCAGCATATTCCATTCATGTATGTCTTTAATAGATTGGATTTTTTTAATGGGCAGTCATGTGGAACAGCCATAGGTTGCTCTGTTTAGCCTTGTGGAAGCCCCAGAGAGCTGATCCTGCAGGATATCCCAGGAATTTCTCACTTGGGCTTTCAGGAGCAAGTACTGAAGAGCAACATTTTACCCTCACAGCTTCTGTGGGGCCTGGGGCTTCCCTTTAAAAAATTAAACCTTGGCTTTTAAAAAATAGGTGTTCATTTTCGTGTCCCAGGCAAAAATCCATCTGAGAGTTCTCTTTTCTAGAGGGTCTCAGTTTGTCCATCTTGTTTATATTGTGAAGAGAGGAGTTGCTATAAATAAACCTCTCAAAGCCTTCACAGCCAGCTTTAAAAAAATACCCAAGTTGTTAATGAAGAAAAATAGTTTTAGTTTAGAACTTTATCTGAGCATTAGTCAGAACAAGGGTGAGAACACAAATGAACAAACCCAGCCTCCATGAGTGAACATTTTTGGGTCAAGTTCCACCTTCCCGATACTCAGGAGCTTTGGTGACCATTAAGGATTAGGTTTATAAGGGGTCATGTAGGGTTTCTTGGTAGTCTGAGGAGTGGGGATGTAAAAGTTAATTTTGCTTCACTTTCCAGAATTGCTTTTAGGAATCAAGAAGGAGGCGAATGAAAACTGATGAATTAGCAAGAACTGCTTTAGCAAGAAGGTGATCTCTCTTGCATGCATATTTTTCTATGGTTTTGATGGAGAGATTTAAATATGTTTAAAGAACAATTTAGATTTATAGCTATATTTATCATGATTTCCTTACTAAATTTGGCAAGATGCATTAGAATTCCATGTTTCAAAGGCACAGTGCTTTAAGAAGTGAAGTATTACAATATGGTTTGGCTTATTTTTCTAATTTTGTCAACACTAAAAGTGCCAGACAGTACATTGCAGTATTCCTAAAGGCTTGTTGGTTTGTTTGTTTTTATCCTTTTTTTTCTCCTGTTCCCCTGCTGTTGTTTATCACAGTGAAGCAGCGATATTACAGGTAATTGTTCACATCATGGAGGCAGAGGGAGTGAAGAACACTCAGCATAGGGCTGGTTTCTTTGCACCCTGTCATAAAATAGCTCCAGCAGCTCAGATCCTGCTCAGTGGCCTGGACTGAGAAGCACAATCAGAAATCTGTTCTGAATCCTGAGGAGCCGGGCTGGCGACTGCTCCAGGCAGACAAAAAATGGGAAAAGCCAGTGGGCAATCAATCTCCCACGCCTCCCCACCCACAGGTGGATTCCCAATTTAATAAAAGGTTGCAGCACAGTGATTATCAAACTGTAATTTTTAATGCTGCCCGAGCTCAGTGAGGCAAACCTTTAAATGCAGAGCTTCACATCTGTTCAGATAAATGCCAGGGCAGCCACAGGACCTTGTCGAGTCTCTGCCCTTGATCTCCACAGTGCAGATCTTGCTGAGCTCCTTGTGGGGTGTCACTGCAGCAGATTCCAGGCTGCTTCAGCAGTGGGGGTGTTGGTCTCCAGGATTGTCTGTCTGTCAGATATTCTGGGTCTAAAAAGAAATAAAATTAATTCTGTCTTGCCATTAACAATTCCAATCCCATTAACACTATTTCTAGGTTTCTGTCTTTTCTTCATGCTTACAATCCTCTTTGCCTAATATTCCAAACAGATTTCCCAAGTCCAAACTGCCAAAGATGGCTTTCTTTAGCCTATTTTGAGTGTTTGTTTGCAGCTTAATTTTTTTCTTGTCCTGGTCTCATTTTTTTAAAATCCCTTCTCTCATTCCGTAGGAACCCAGGGAGGGGGAAAGATAATAAAGGTAAAAACTGGTTGTTTATTTTTAAATGTACAGGATTCAGATTGATGTGAGAAGGTGAAAAAAATTAAGAAAATATGTTGTTTAGAAAAATCAGTGACAGAAAAAGGGCCTCATACGTGGATGAGATGGGACAGTTCAGTGGAATGGTCACTCATCTTCAGGCACAGGATAGATGAAAACTATCTATGGCTGAAAACGTCTACCTTTCAATTTTTTCCTTTTTTTTTTTTTTGTCTTTGGACTTTGACACAGGGAATTTCATGTACTTTTAATACAAAATTGACATTAAATGAGCTTTCCAGTTTCATGTTCGAGGAGTTTTCTTCGTTCAAGAAACCTTCCTTTATTTCTTTCTGGTAAGGTGTTGGCTTGAGATATGTAACAAACAGCAGCTGTTTGCTTCCTGGTTTAGAATGGCAAATATTGTCCTCTGCTCGTTCTGGAGAGAGGAGCTACAGATGCATGCACCTCAAGATAAGACCTTTCTAAATGCTAAAAGCAGTAAACAGAGTTTAAAAGACTCTATTTTTTTTGCAGCGTTATCACCATGTCTATGTTTTTGTCAGTATTCGCAGGATTTCTCCCATAAAGTGGGAAGTTCTGCATTGAGTGCAACTTCCAGGAACAGCAAAAAAGCCATTTTTGAAGATGTTTTCTGTCAGTCACGTCTAGCTCGTAGCACAAGAAGAATAAATTGCATCTTCCTTGAGAAAGTGACATAAACCCATGGTTTTGTTGTGTCACAGAGGGATTATGGCGAGGGAGACAAGGATCCCTCACCCGAGCTGTAATTCCTCTTGGTGAAATTGCTGTGGTTTTAACTAGGGCATAAAATGTCATGGGGGAACAGCAGGAGCCAGTAAATTAACATCATCCCCTCACACAACTGGTGGGGCAGAGCTATAGATCACTGCAGTAGGGGGATCTGCAAAGGGAAAGGAGATGGAATAATTATGGCAGCACCTTGTTTGCACCCCAGTTCTGCTCTCTGCTCCTCCCTTGGCCCATCCCATTCCCACCTCCTGAACAATTAGCTTATCATGGAGCCATCACTCCAGGTGCTTCCTCACCCAGGATTGCCTGGGATGGGGGTGAATAAATTGGTTTTGTGTCTCAGGTGGCTTGGCTGCAGATCTTAGCTCTGCTTAAGGAGCTTGAGGCCTGGCAGTGCCTTCTCAGAGGATTTAATTGAGTGATCATGCTGTGACACACAGACACTTCCTCAAAAGCCTCAGCAAAGAATGACTTGGAGCTGCAATTCTCTGTCACACCCGTTGTACTGCTCCTGTGTCTTCACTCACTGCCTCCTCAAACATGACAGGAGATACAGCTGCTGGTCTAGAAATTACAAGTTTCAGGAACAAGGGGGTAGGAAGAAATTGGTCGTACAAATAGAATGATAATTCACTGCAATGAGATGCATAAACTTAAATAAAAATAACTGTTAAAACTTTTAGATAATTGTCAGGTCTTCACAGACTAACAACAGTCAGCTTATTAATTTCATGAGTGTTATTTGACCCATAACATTAAATTATTGTGTTTTACTGTTTATTAATTAAACATTAGCTTGAGGAACGTCATTATTTTAGAAACACTCCACCTTTGTCTCCATTGGTACAGCGGTGAGTACACTGTTACAGATCCTAATCCCTCTGGTGTGAGGATCATTTTGCAGAGTTCCCAGAAATAACTCAGGGTATGTTCATGTCCCTGTGTCCAGCCTGGATGCAGATGTTCTCTCAGCTGTTTAGCTGGGGCTGCTGAAGCATCTCACCAGGATAACTCTGGTGTGACAGCCTGGCACCCTGACCTGCTGTACCAGGGGCAGCTGCTGCTGCACTGCTCAACATAAAGCTCCTCTTAGCAGCGTCACTCTATTGAGTTATTTGTCATTTACTTTGATAATTTTTCATTAGTATGCTCGGCCTAAGAATGTGCTAATGGAATTTGATAAAAATGTAAAGCTGGGAGGAACTGCTAACACAGAGGAGCCAGGTGTGTTACCCAGGAAGAGATGGATGGGCTTGCAGATTGGAATAAAAGTGAATTAATGTTAGTAATACCAAGTAAAAGGTCATGCTTCTAGGAACTAACTGGAATTCAGCTGCTGAGCAGGGATTTATCAGACAATAACTTGGAGAAGAAAGATAGGGGCATAATATGGCCAGTGGTCCAGCTGGCCACTGAGTGACTATAAAGCACCAGCAAGGTACAAAAATATAAAAGAGAAATACAGTTTTTGGACATGTAAGGTGAATTATTAAAATAGAAGAGTAATTGCCTTGCAAGGCATTAGTGAGTCCTGGCTGGAACAGTCACACTGTTCAGTTCTATTCACATTTCTTGCACAGCTGATAGAGAGAGATGATAGGCACCTTTGACAGAGGTTTAGAGCAGGATTTATGGCAGCTTCAGGAAGCTCCACTCCAGATTCTGGTGTTTTAAGACAGGTTTTTGGTAAATCCTCTTCGATATGTGCTTTTAGTCATTTACCTCCAAGAAAGGTGTAATTAAATTGATAGACGTGGAGTGTAACTCTGCTGAGTCTATTAGCAGAAAGACCTTCTTGTGAGGGGACACTAGCAGAGTGACCTAAGGGAATTGCCAGCAGGGAATGGGTGGGATGGTTTTATGTATGGCTCATTTTGGAAAGGAAAAATAACTGCTAACACTAAAAAATATTGATGAAGAGGAATAACAACAACAAGAAAAAAGGCAATAGGTTGTTTGTAAATAAATAGAATTTAAATAAGTTCAGTTCTGCTTGTGTGAGAGAAATTCTTGAACAGCTTCCAAAATCCCATTAGTGACAAAGATACACATTTCAAATAGAGCTGAACCTGGATTTGAATCAGGTTAAATTAAATAACTGTTTGTGATTGCAGGTACCGTGCTGTGATGTGACAGGAGTTCATTTCCATTCCTAAATTCCTTTGGAATAAGTTTTTGATGAATCCACAGATGTCTTCCATTGAACAGCAGCTCTGCACACAAATTGTCTCTCCTGCTCTGCAGGCTGAGCTCTGTTCAATAAACGCTGTGCTCTCCTCCCCCTTCCCTCAGACAGGGTCATGGTTGGGCACTCCTCCTCCTGCTCCCTGGAGCTGGGCAGAATTGGTGATGTCCTTTAGAAGTGATGATGAACACCAAGATAAAGGAAGATCTATTCTCCTGGAGACAGAATTATAGCTAGATGTCAGTCTGGAATTTGTGAGGAGACTATTAAGGGCTTTTCAACCTAGTAAAGTGGTGACAATATTGTGCCATAAAGTTCTAACAAAGGCTTTTGTTTTACAAACACGGTTTAACAGCCTTCAAAATCCAATAAAAGCTTATTAACTTCATGTCTGCTGTTTGACCTATAACAATGTATATGTGTCTTAAAATGTTTAAGTTGCTTTAATACAAATGATGAATTTATCTCTATTGCCAGAAGTGGATTTTGTGCAGTTTTTCATAGCAGTTGACTTTGTATCTCCCTGGTGTTAGACACTGACTTAACTGAGCTCAGAGTAACCCTTGAGTGGCAGAGAACTCTTTGGTGTTTGTGCTCAGTGCAGCTTTGACTGCTGGAATTCAGCACTGGAGCTCCCAGGTGGCCAAACCCTGGCCACCTGTGCCCAGCAGACTGTCCCCAGTGAGAAGGGTCTGGCAAAACTTCCTTTGTCACACTCCACACGGAACGTGGTCTTCAAACTGTGTTGCTTCCACCCCTGTGGAACTGAACTCTCTTCAGAGCGCATCCTGGGAATTGACTGTGTTGGAATAGGTCATTGTTGTGTTGCTCGTCATCTCTGCTCAGAAACAAATTAAAATTAATAAAAATAGAAACGTATTTTTCCAGTTCTCTTTTGGTATATTTCCTCGATTTTTACCCAATATTCCTGAATTCTACTGTGGTCTTAATATATCCCTGGTTTTGCCTTCTGATGTGCATGAGGGGTGAATAGTCTCAGTGTGAAAGACAGTTCTCTTCAGTTCTGTTCCCTCAAGCCATAACAACCAATTGATGTCAGTTACCTCAAAAGCCAATTAATCCCACTCCTGTTTTGTTGGATCAATACTAATGCATTTTTCCTGTAATTTTCAGGTTTTGACATCGCTGGATGCCAGCAAAGCTGAGGTAGGAAATTGTGTCTTATACTGGTGGAATGTTAAGTAGCTGTCTGTGCTTCTGATAGAGGGCTCAGCTCGCTCACAGTTTTTGGGGTGAAAGTTTAAGTTACTTCAGGATGGCATTTGTGCTGCTTCCAGTGCTTAATGAGCCAACCTTCGGAAATCTGCTCATGGTATAACAATATTAAAACTCATAAAGTCCTTCTAGGGAAGTTTTGCCATTGTGCAGCTCTTTCTGAAGATTTCCATGGCATCAAAACCACCCAGTTCAGAGGTTTGCTCAGTGTGTTTTATTTCCCACCCCCAGAAGGTGAGAGCTGACCTTTCCCTGTGCCCTTCCATTTTTCTGCTTTGCTCCTCAGCCAAGCCGGTTTGTATCTGCTCCAGAGGCAGTTCTGGGGGTCGGCACATATCCTGTCCACCTCCACACCTGCTTTGCCTCACTCTTCTTGTATCATATGCCATGAGCTGCTTGAATAGAGTGGGACATGAAAGAGCAGATGAATTTTGTGACCAGCTGAGTTCTCGTTGAATTCTGGAGTGCCATCGGCACTGCTGTACTTTGCTTGCCTTGGGTGCTTGACATTGCTGCAGGTCAGCTTGATCCTTTTGGACTCACATTTATTTTGTCAGCTTTTCTCCTGATGTGTGAGTAGCTGTGAATGGTCTGAAGGTGTTCTTAGAGGTGAAATTATTCCAATTATTGGAGTATGTTTTGAATAACTGATTGCTAAAGCAAAGGTGGCAATCCTTTGTGAGCAATGTTCAACTGCGTTTGCCTCTTCTGAACATTTCTGCTGAACAAGTCACTGCCCTTTTAATAACTGGCAGATATTTTAATGTGGTGCACAGGTCCTGACTCATTTATTTGTAATGTCAATTGGAAGCTCAGAGTGTTCCTCTGTGAAATCCTTCTCGGACTCACAGTAGGGAATTTGTGATGTGCTCCAAAGCTAATGTTCAGCTGTGACAAAATGTGTAGGTGACTCTAACTGCTGGAGTCAGATAAATTTTTAATACGAACCTTTGGTAAATTAAATTGCATTATTAAAGAGAATAGATAAACTGTGCTAGTTACTTTAAAGAACAAGAATACGGGTTCACTTGCATACTGCAAAAGAATGAGATCATTCATTTTTATTTAGATTAAGACTGTAATATCACTGTTCAATTTAGCTGGTCTGATTCAATTGCATACTTGGCTTGTCTCAGGGAGTTTTGGGAGCAGGATTTGTATCTGTTTTTTCACTGTTGTACTGTTTAAATGTTTGGTGCTGTTATATCAAGAGCCCACTAACAGTCATTTTCAGTTTCTTGTTTTGTAATGGCATTTTGGGTGCTGAGATTTATCACTGTGCAGGTACTACTATTGACTCTGCTGCCTTCCATACAGTCTGTTTTCTTATTTATTTGTAGAATGTTCTCATGTACTTTTTTCTCTTGTGTGTATAAAATTCTAGGAATATTGCAAGTTTCTGAGTTGGTCAGTGGAGTTGCTTTGTTTGTTAGTACTCTGTTAATTTGAAAACCTTGAGTTAACACATTTGGTTGTTTTTTAAGAGCTCACCAGCAGACCTTTGTGCTCCAGCCTGTGGAGCTGCTGACTTTTTGGGCACAGATCTGTGTGTGAGAGGTTACGGTTGGGTGCTGTCTCTCCCATTCATGAAAGTACTCAAGGATTGCCAAAGTTCCCCAGTGCAGGGCAAATCCAAGTTGAAGGTAAAGGATAATGAAATATTTTCCTGAATCAGGCCATTAATGTTGTTTGGAAATAATCTGACTGAATTCAGCAGAGTAACTCACATAAAATAGCAGATGAAAAGATAATAGGCATGCAGAACTGGTTGATGAATCTTCAGCTTGAGGGAAACAATTCCTTTGACATAATGGGAAACTTCCCAAAATTTTTTCCTGAAACCTATACAGGCACTGCAGTTCTGGTGTATTTTTCAGGCCTTACCTAGCTTTGGGGATGGCAAGACATACAGGACATTTCCTCAGCTTTGAGAATAGTGGCCCTGTGCTTTGCCTGATTTGATTTGGTTTGATTTTGCTTTACCTTTGGGTCTTCATGAACAGTTCTGATACAACCCCAAATCCCCCTGTTCTGGCTTCTTTGTGTCATATCTTGTCTCATGAGAGCTCCTCCGTTGTTTGCTGCTGCAGTGCTTGTGTGGAAGATCTCTGGCCTGCTTTTGAATAAAAAAGCACTTACATTTGTTTTCTAAAATCTTTTATTAGAACCTCTACTTGGTTGCTGTTGAACTGTTGATCCGAGTAGTCTTGAAATTTGTTTATTCCTCTTCCTTTGTTCTTAGGTGGCACTGCTGTGTTCCCTTACTAAATTTTGTATGAGGTCTGGATGAAAACTCAGTGTGTTTGTGCTGCTGTAGAATGTTTTAGGAAGACACAAACCAGCTGGGTTTTTTTGAAGTGCTGGTTGCCACTTTTCACTATAGAGACAGGAACATGTAGAGAGGAAGATGTCAGGTGATCCCAGGACCTTCCTTCCATCTTTTAACACAAAGGACCAGCAAATAGTGACAGAATCAAAGCTGTAGGCAGTACAGCCTTCCAAAAATAATTGCCAAATCTGCCCACACCGTGTCTGTTAGGGTCATAGTCTTGTAAACATGCAAGTTAGAGGCATCTAAAAAGGAATAACTTATGCATAGGTAGTCAAACACAAAGATTTTTATCACAGCTTACCCTGGTTTCTTGTTCAAATCTGTAACAGACTCTGCTAATGCCTTTACAAAATGGTCCTGAGATCAGTCTCAAATACAGCTTTATACTGTAGCAATTGCCATAACACACACAATAAAATAAGTTTTCATGTCATTTGCTGGAACAACAGTTTGAGGAATGCCTTTTTTTCAGTTCTGCTAACTTTATCTATTACAGGTGTATGGCATCTAGTCCTTTTTATTGGTTTTTGTATGTACATTTTTCCCTGTGAAAAGATGTCTCATTCAGGAAACTATTTGACTTTCCAGAGTGTTCTTCTTTCTAATTAGCAGTGAGTATAAATGATCTTTATGTTAGGAAAAGCATAATTTCTTTTCCTCTTTCTGAAACAAATGGTGTTACCAAAATAGAACACAGAAAGCTTGTTGTGATTCCTCTTTTCCTCTGCAAAATTTGAATAAATGATACAGTGAAGTTCAAGGCCTTCTTGTGAGAGGTGAGAGGTCATGCCTGATTGAAATACAAGTTCAGCATAACTGTGTGTTAGCTCTCTGCCTGCTTTTATGGGAGGAATGTCAAGGCAGCCTATTTTTTACTCTCATAAAGAAAAGGGTGCCAATATGTCTCAATAAAACGGAATCAAAATCAGCTCAAAGCCCAAGGAGGTTATTAAATCAGAGTTTACAGGAAACCTCAGAATAATAAGGAGAATATGGCTCTAATGATAACAGAAATGTGGCTGATTTATACAAGGATCCATCAGGCCCTTGATTATCAGGAAATGTCAGTGTCAAGCCCCCCACTTCCCCCACAAGGAAGGAACAGGTCAGGCGTGGGGAGCAGTGTTCAGAAAAGGCCAGCACACCTATTCCCTTCATCCACCCTTTGCTGCTCCCTTTGTGGGGTGGAGAGAGGAGCAGAATCCTCTGACAGGACAGACAATTTTCACTGTGTCTTTTAATTTGTAAAATGTTTATGAAAAATCGTGTCTGCTTGCAGGAAATCTGTTCACATGAGCGATGTGAGCAACGCATGGGCAAGGTGTCCACAGCAGATAGGATCTGAGAGCCACCGTGGAGAGTGATGAGGAGGGTTTGTGCTGGCTGATGTTATTTCTGCTTGCCTTGCACTGATCCTCGGGCCCAGGTGCAATCCCAGCCAGGCACAGGGGTGTGTTGCACAGTCTGCCCAGTGTCTGACATGTTCTGGAGGTGATGCAGAACATGGCTTGAGAGAAATGAAGGAAGTCTTGTGGTGAGGCAGCAGCAGAGCTGGGGGCTCACTGCCTGCAGGACCATACCCGCTTCTCTTTCCTGCTTCTAATGCCAGGGTGAACTAACTCAGTTTGGAAAAGGAGTCAGCAAAATGTGTGTGTAAACAGAGAGCAGAGCTTGCTCAGAAAATATGCCTCTACCAATATTCTGCTGTGACTGCTTTGGTGGTTTGCAGTGTGCTCTGTTCCTGCTACACTTATAATTCTTGCTGCTAGAGCACGGGGAATTTTTAAATCCTGTTGGCTGTCCGATTGATTTCTATGGGAAAACTATGATATCAATGGAAACTTTATCTGGGGAAAGATGAACGCTTGGTTGGATGCTGTCAGGGCAGATTGCAGGTGCTGTATTCAAACCCCACGGCAGACAAAAACATGTCATTCAGCCTTCCTCCACTCCCTGCCCTACTTTATTCTCCCAAGCACACTTAACATGCAAGGGCCTCGTGTGCCATCACTGCAGGGGACGTGCGTGCTCAGGACAGGAGACATTTCCATTTCTATTTTCGGGTTGTTTTTCAGGATGAGTGAGTGGATTACAGCTTCTCCCTGTTCTGGTGCATCAATACTTTGCATCAGCCACAGCGTTTGATTGAAACTGTGCATTGTTAATCTTATCCAGCTCTATATTCCCCCTTCCCTACGAGTGGAAGGAGGCATGGAGTGATCAATCACGATGACTAATAAAGAACTTGCTATTAGTATTTTTTTAATGTTCCTATTTTTAATGTGTTTACAGCAAGAAAATATTTGCATTTTAAGAAAACTACCTATCTATAGGAGTATAGCATAAAGATTTCCTTATATTCATAATCTTGATTATTTTAAGGGGTTTAAAATCTCTGTAGTTTGTAGTAGGACTTTAGAATTTATTAAGAGGATAATTATTGCAGTAAGATTGTAATTTTTGCTTGATCTGTTGAAATCACTTTAGATTTGGCTAAATCAAGCTGTCACAAATTGTGTATAAATAGGTACCAGTATTTTTTCTTAAAAAGATAATTGCAATAATGCCATAATTCTGTATAACGTAGCTAAGAATATTTATAATTTCAAGGAAAAAATCAAGAACTATAAATTAAAATTATTTTTACTTTTCAAGTTTTTAGAACTGAACAGTTGTAACTGTGCAGAAGTTGGGATTTTGATGTCGTGCCTTAAGTAATTTCCACTAAAAAGTATTTTTCAATCATGTAAGCTGAGTAAGGGTCTGAACTCGCAGTGAAAGGTGTCTCGGGGTAACTCAGTGTCACATATAAATCCTGCTGAGCACCTCCTGTGTCTTCAGATACCCAATAAACCCTTGATTGTCAGTGATGGGAGCTCCCAGCTGTAGCAATTATCCTGACAAGTTAATAGGGACATTCCGAACGTGGCAGGAAGGGAATTCGTGGCAGTGTGTGCCTGGTGGGTGCCCCTCGGATGTGACTGAACCTCTCAAACACCTGCCTTCATCAGCATTTGATGCATTCCCCTCCAACTTTTATTACCAAAGGCAGAACCCTGACTTCCTTTTATAGTTTTGAGGTTTAACCACATTAGCTACATATATATATCTCTAAAGACTGTACAGAATGGACGGAGAAGAATTATACAAAGTTTTCATCCATTTTTAACTTGAGCATGAATTTCTAGGATTGTGCTCCTTCCGTCTGAAATCCTGTGCAGTAATTTTAAGCCGTGCAGTGTGAGAGACAGACTTGCTGTAGCTGCTACTGTAAAACCTAATTTGCTGCATAAAATATGAGAGCTATAGTGAAATATGAGCCTGGAGAGCAACTCTTTTGATCTTGAGTAGTCAAAAGGTTGGCATGTATAATGGTATGAAAATAAATGATGTCAAAACTGTAGGATATAATTTATGGTTTGGGGACTACTTTACTCATGGAAGCAGAAGCTTCTACCACTGAAAAGCAAGCAGCTCAACAAAAGATAATAAATGGAAATTACAAACTTTCATAAACCCCCAGATAGATTGAATCGTGCAATACATCAGTTTAGGCACAACCAGTTGTCTAATTTGCTGATTATATGTTATTAAATAGAGCATTTATAAAACTTATATGACTGGAACTTGAGCCTTCATTTTGTATTTCTTTGAATAAGTACTAGGCTTTAATTGTCATCCAGTTTGGTAAGAGCTTGGACACATAAATTACCTTTACTCAGTTCAAGTGACAAAAGCTTGGGTCTTGTAGGCTCTTAAAAAGGGGCTTTTTCAGCTGGCCCAGCACAGTCTGAAGAGTCCCCAGGTGTGTCATGGAGCTCTGAGGAGAGGGATTACAAAACAAGGTCAGAATATTTGTTGACTGAAATGCTTATGGCTATGATACCATGCAGGTTTTTATGCGTGGCTCTGGTAGCTGAGCCTCTGTTGCCTACACAGGCTTCAGACTTGGAGGCTTTTTGAATATATGTACGAAAAATGGTCCATGGACTTATTCAGTTACCTCAATCTGCTTCATTCAAAGTTGCACAACCTTCCCCAGTAAAGTCTCTGTCTCTGCAAACAGTCTTTTAACTGGGTTTGGGGTCTTGTTTGCTTGGTTTTGTTTTTGATATGGGTTGTTTTGTTTTGGTTTTTTTTCTGGTTGGATTTTTGGTTTTGTTTGGGTTTTTTTTTTTTTTTTCTTTTCTTGTTTGTTTGTTTTTGTTTTTTGGGTTTTTTTGTTTGGTTGGTTGTTTTGAGCCTCTGTCTTTCTTTTGAGGTCTGCTTTGTGAAGTTTACATAGGCTTCTCTTTGTCCTTCTCACACCCAAAAGCTGCCCAGTCCCTTTGGTCAGGGCTCCAAGGCTGTTTATGGGATGGGGTGGGACCCAAGGCTGGGGTGTTGGGTGTCACTGCACTTTGGAGAGTGAGCTCCCGGAGGGGAAATGTTGTACTCAGACCTCCACAGCTCTGATGTGGCTGTTTGGATTCATATTGGCCACTGAGCCTGAAACTGGAATTTTCCCCCAAGGATCTAAAAATTTCATCACCACCAGCAACCCCCCTGCCCCACCCACATCTATTCGGACAGGACTCCTAAGAGGCTTCTGAAGAAAATTAGATTTAATAATGACAGCTGTGAAGCATCCTGCATGCCTTTCCTGCATGTGTATATACAAACACACACATTTTTATGGACATGTGTCTCCAGAATGGGTTTCAGTAAAGCACATCAGTAATTTGATGGCGACAGAAGTGAATATAAGCTTGTCTCACTAAAGGGTTGGTATTGACTTGAAAGTGCACTTTGTTTATTGATTCTGTTTCTTCCTTTCCTTCCATGTCCTCTTGCTGAATGCTGTAAGTTTTCACTGCCTACAGGAGAATCTGGATGTGCTTTGATGAAGGTTTTAAAGGTTCTGCATTAATCACACTTTTCCCAGTGTTCGGTTGCGGGTTTCAAGAGTATCCCACTGTCAGAGCTCTAGATGTGCCATATTGATCTTGATGATTAAATCAGCCAAAGGAAACTTGATTTCTGAGTGAAAACTTAATATTCTCAAAGCCCAAATGTCTCCTAAATATTTATAGGTTACACAAGTTGATCAAATACCTTTGTTCTCTGATTATTACAGCGAACAGCAACACTTAGTTCAGATTCTCATTATAGTGATGTGATGTAGTAATATATAAATTCCTGTGTATGTGTTTTCAATCATGTGAATACGCAGAGGTAACTTTTTTCTTCTATCTTGGCAAGGCAGGAAGATAAATAGGTGAAAATGTGCATGTGTTTAAGCGATAAAGTTGGTTTAATGGTTCTTGGGGAAAAATTTCCTGTGGTACACAGAGTAGTGACTTGATTGAACAGGACAGAATCATGCAGTTCAATTAATGTGCAAATATGTGTTCACTAAACTTTCATTCCATTTATCACATGGACATGGAAATAGGGTCATTTTTTATCTCTGTATTATGTATATGACATCTTAGTTTGCTTCTTGCATGCTGCTGTGGGGAAAATAGCAATGTGGCACACCACAGGCAAAAAGAATTGGAGATAAATTCCTCAGCTGTCACAAACATATTTAAGTAGATCTTTGTTTGAAGATAAATCTCTTCCTTCTGCAAGGGCTGACATTCAGAAGGCCTTTGCATGCTCTTCCCATTAAAACTGGATGTATTCCTCGGCTGTGTGCTGGGAAAAATCATGGGCAACAATTGTCATGTTTATGAAGTACATCGTTAACAAAAGGAGTGTACTTACAGAAAAACATCAAAAGGAAGTTTTAGCTGAAAATACATTAATATTCACCATTGGCTGTTTACAATAAGGAGCCAGACATTTCAAAGTAACTTTTTTCTGATTCTTACAAAGGTTTTCTTCCATCCTCAGGCCTAGTGAAATTTTTTGGGGGACTGTTCTCTTTCTTTTGACTAATTATTCTAAATCACGTTAGCAGGAGTAGGGGTGGTTATTCCGTTTATACACTGAAAACCTATACTGGAAATTCTGTTAGTAAAAATTAGAGTGAATAAACTTCTGCCTTTTATTTTATTTCTGTAATTGGTGAAAAAAAAAGTTTTCTCTTGATATTGAACAGAAATGATTTACAGCAGCCAGGGCAAAAGATGAAATTTCATAGGTACAGTGTAAATTAATGTGATAAAAATTCCTTTCTTAAGTGCCTATAAGAACACCGAAAGGTGGTTAACATTTTCATTGTTCTATTTCATTTAGAATCTAAAGTAAAGACCTTTTGGCTGACATGGGCAGCTGAATTCCACATGGAATTGTAGTATTTGCAGGCAAGGCTTATAACCTTTAAACAAACCACAGGCCAAATTCTCTGCCACGTAAATTGGCACAGCTTCATAAACTTTAATGGAGCTGGGCCTTGATGGAAGGTTTTAAGAGCAGTGAACATGATCTCAATTTAGGTAAAAGGTGGCACAAGCTGAGGAAGAGAAGAAGGAGTTTAAATTGTTAATAATCAGTCCCCACATGTCACTTTTAAACAGAAAAAGGTCTCAGCCTGGGAACTGCAATGTCTGGTCAAAAAAAGATATCTTTCCACGAGGTGTTTAGTTCAACAGCTTTTATTTAGATGAGAAAATGCAGAAAAGACTGAATTTCTTATTCATTAAACCTTGTACTGCTGCTTAACATTGTGAACTAAATGGGAAAAAGAGAGATTTTGGGAAAAGTTTCTGAATGAAATGTGAGTAGTTTGGAGCAAACAAACCATAAGCTCTAGGGCAGGACAAAGGGAATGTTTCCATCAGTACAAACACATTGATTCAGCACTTATAGAGTTTATGAGGGGAGGGGAGAGTTTAGGGGAAATAATGTGTTTATAAAAATAGTTGTTAATATAGGTAACACCCATTCCCAGATAAAGCAATTGTGAGCCAAGCAGCATTTTGGTTTGGGACTTCACTAGGAAGTTGTGGAAAGGTGCTGCTGCCCATTCACGTTGTACATTTAAAAACCAATTTACTTAGTAGCAACACTCGCTGCAGAGGTGAATAACCAGAATTCTGAGGGGGTGTTTGGGGGCAGTGGGTGTTTGGTTTATTCTTTTGACTGAAGTACTAAAATATTTTGCTGTCCCATTCGTGTTTAACAGCCACCAAATGTGTTTCCTGCCCTTCTGCAAAAACCAGGGAGGGTTTGAGATGATTTAAAACTGCAGTGGTTGGTTGGAGAAACGCTCATATTGCTGTAATAGGGGCAAGAGAAAAAGAAGCATTGCTCTCTGTCTCCTGCTTTTCATAATCTGGATCCTGGGAAGGTGAACAGTAGTACCTTTAACTGGTGCAGCTGCTTCAGGGAGAAAAAAAGAGAGAAACTGCTGCCCAGCATCGCAGAGGAGGAGAAAATAGATGAGTAGAGTTGGGAGAGTCTCTCATCTCTGGAGGAAAGTGCGGAGCTGAGAAGTAAAATGTGAAATAGACCCTTTCTCCTCCTCAGTAATGACAGCTTTGAAGAAGGATCAACAAGGCACAGCCAAAATATTTCCTTTTCTTGAGTTTTCTCAGAGGTCATAATTAAAACATGTCTGTTGTAGGGGAAGCCACTCTTTGCTTTGGGAAGATCTTGGAAGCTGCAGATGACAGAGGCAGCCCAGGGTGTACAGTTGCTTGTTAAGGCACTTTTTCCCCAGCAGTCCCACATTTCTTTGCCATTGAAACATGATTTCAATTTCTGGTCTCATAAAGAGTTTCCAGTCGCTTGTAGTCTGGAAGTAGTTTATTCACATTATAATGAATTATTCACATATGATGAATTATTTGCTGAATTACTGAAGTGCTCTCCTAGCTAAAGGACATTGTTGGATTGAGAGTTTATGATTTTGGGACTAGGATAAAGCCTTTAGAATCGTCTTTACAGGGTTTCTACAACAGAGTAACTCCCAGCGGTTGGTTTGAAAATCGCTCTCCTTGCTGTATCTCATTTCCTTCTTCCTTAGTGCCCTTTGTTCCCAAAGGACACAGTGAGTGTTGTCCTGAGTAGGATTTGAAGAAATTCAGAGTAGATTCCAAACCATCTTGAGAAGCTCAGAGAGTTCAATCTTTTAAATTCGATTACTTTTTTATGCCGGCTTTACATTCTTAGACTTCAAACATAAAATGAGAATTTCTTTCCTGCTCTGGATTCAGTGAAGGTTTTTTGCTGTAACTTCTCTGGGGAGGCAAAGAGGCTCCCAGCTGAACAGCTCTTCACATTCAGCAGGACTTCTGAAAACATGAAATTGAAAACAGCATCGTGTTTGAGCTCTAGATGATTTATTCTGACAAATAACACAAGGGCATCTACAGATAACACAGATGATTACACGTTGGTAAAGCCACCGATTGTCAGGAGACCGGAATAATGTTCTAGGAGGAAATATCTGTGGTGTTTAATGAATTTTGAAGTGTCACTACAAAACCTGTGTTACAAAACCACATTTCAAATCGATACCAAGAGTGTGCTGAATTTATAAAATCAGTGTTCAAGAACTGAGTTATGTTCATTAGTTTAGTTTGTCTTGCGTGGACTTAACTCAAGAAGGCAATTGAATACTGGTTGTACTTTTCAGAAGAGAAGCCCCGTAGCAGGTTAAGGCCTAGACTCACATAAACAGAGAGCTGAACAAAACAGGCAGATTAATTTAATCCTGTTTCAGTTAAGCTTTCAATAAAAGCTTTATTCATTGTAATACGGATGATATATTCAATTATGATTCTGCTCAGGACAGTGTTTTAGGAGAGATTCTCCAGGAAGAGTTAATGGCAGTGACAAATATTCCTGAATGTGGCTGTAACTATCAGAAATTTTGGTTTATGGTTCTTTACTTAACACGTTAATACTAAATTAAAGGAGCCATAGAGAGTGTCAGGAACGATGATATGGAAAATTGAAATATTTGGTTTATGTCACCAAACACTTAAAACCAAAACTAACCAAACAAAACAAACCCCCCAAAAAAACAAATTAAAAAAAAATCCCTTTTGCCTTTTCTAAAATGACGTAAAATGAAGACATATGACTGCATTTTGATTAAAAGTAATTACAAGTAACCTTAATTAGCTCCTGATCCCGTGAGTTTAGGGGAATGCTCTATTTAAAATGAACTAATGCGAAAAAAATTAATGCTTCCATAATGAACAAGAATGTTTTTTCCTTCATGCTTTCCTCATGTTTAAAAGTAAAGGACTCTCAAACATTAAATCAAGTATAAAATGCCTGGAAGAGCACTGGAACCATTAGGAACCCTATTGTCATCGTTCCCATAACTGGTTTTAAACATGGCATTTTCATGGATAGGTAACCATTTACTTTCTACATGAGCTGCTGTGATAAGAATTTATTACAGGACCTCAGGGAAATGTTGTTACATCTATTAAAAAAAAGTTACCATTAATTTTGTAGAATTAGAACATCGATTTAATTTGGCCTCCTTTAATTGATGTTAGGCAGCTTGGGAACGGATGTCCTCACTTTGTAAATGCACTTAATCACTTCTTGCTACAAAACCTTGAACGTAATTTTTCCAATCAGAGCTGACAGTTGTAGGGTTAAAGCTCAACACTAATAAATTCACAGGGACTAGATACTGTACTACCTGCTATCCTTCTTCAAAACACTGACAGTGCAAAGCAAGTCTGAATAATTTTAATTAGATAATATCGCTAAGCGTTCCTTTTCTAAATAAATTTTATTTGCTCCTGTTAGCACAGTAATTCAATTTGCTGGTGTTTCTCTGCATGGGGAAAAAAAAATCCTTGTGTGTTTGTAGGGCTGTCAGCTGGCCCAGTGCACAGCAGTTGTGTCTGTGGTGACAGGGACTGGAGTTCAGTGGCGCTTTGGGTGCCATTTCTGAGGGCAGAGAGCCTTTAGCAGCCTCAGGGTAGAAGTCAGGCAGTTCAAAAAGCAAATATCAACATGTCCAGGTTGATGATGGCACTGTAAGGGAATGATATGGAAAGAATTTCTTTAAAAATTAGTCTGCTTATTCTCATTTGTGATGATTCTTCAACATCTTCCATTTTGCTCAGGGAATAAAAGACTTGTGTGTGAGGTGTTTTAATGATTTATTTCTGATGTTTTATCGTTGCTGTAATCATAGTTTTCCCTGGAGATCATGGCCCAGGTAAGAATGAGATGTTGCTTGGGTGAAGAAATAAGAACTCCAGAAGTCCTTTTACTCCAGAACACCACTTTGCATTGAAGTGATTTCCCTCTCATTATTGGTCTTGTTTACAATTTCCTTGGCGCCTGGGAGGAGCAGTGGGATAAGAGAGCAAAAAAGACTTTTGTCTTGGAAAATCTCCACAAGCTGTCAAAAATCGAAATTTCGTTGTTTTTTTTTTCCACCACCAGTAAAGTGGTGAAAAATTTCTGTGGCAGCCTTTCGGGCTATTTTTAGGTTACCCAACCTTTTTTTCTCTACTACTAATGAAGAAAAGCTCTGGTTATTTATCCTAGATAACCCTCTGCTGCTTCAGCTCCATTTCTCAAACACAATTGTTGGGCTTTTCTACTTGAGTCTTTGTGGGATTTCCCTTGAGGAAGAAGAAAGTGATCTTTCAAGTCACTGTGACTTTCTATGTGTATTTTAGTATAGTTTTTAGGTTCCATAAATTGGGGTATGGCTGATCCATGCCTGTCTTGAGCTGGCAATGGGAGCTCATCAAAATGCCAAGCTCAATTCTTCCCTCAGTTCTCACCAAAAAAATTGAGGTGGGCAGATTAGAGGAAATTTGTGAAAAGCAAAAACATGTTTAATAATTCAGAATTGGGTGAATGAGTTACTAAGCAGACGTTGAAGCTGAGGCCTTTCAAAGACATAACAACAGAAGCTGACCATGTACATGAGCTGTTCTATGGAGTTCCTTTTTCATTTAGGCTTTAGAAACTTTATTTGTATCTAAAGGCAAAATTAGTTGGGCTTTCAGTTCAGTGACTTGAAGCCTACTCTGTAAACAAATAGCAGAGAGTGATTTCTAATTGTACATTTTCTTTTAGAACTGTTAGTTTTCTTAGTCAAATGATAATTTTTCATAAAAATATTGTAAAATTTGGATTCCCCCACCTTAAAAAAGGAAAACAAGTTGTTTCAGCTGTATAAATGAGAATAAGCAGCCTTATTCCCCAAGTGATCATAACACATCTCAGGTAAATGCATTAGTAGGCACTTTTTAATTATGAATGTAAAATACTAAAGAGATCAAAGCCCTGTGAAAACTGTTTTGGCTTACTACACAATTAGGGTGTGTTTTATCTTTACACCATTCAGATTTTCATTCAAACTTTTGAACATATTGACCACTGTCAAACTTATCACCCTTCTTTTCCCAATTTGCTTTTCACACATAACTTTGAATGTTCTCACTTGTCTAGGACTGCAGATAAGCTCTTCTGATGAGTGAAGGAATGAAGCAGATGATGTTTTAAATGCATAGATATTTTCCTTTCAAAGAGGAGGATTAGGGAGTGACTTTTAATTCAAATCCTGCTGATCCAGACCAGGCAGTGTGGTGTTGATAACTGATGAGTTGAGGGCGGATGTTCAACTTTCTCTGGAATATTCCAACTTTGGAGGTCTTAGAAGCTGAGAGGTGCAATGGGGCATAACTCTTTGTGCTATGCACATGGTTAAAAGCAGCAGATATTTATGATCCCTCATTTAATGGAACTTGTAATAGGATGGAGGAGAAGATTGTCTTGCACATGTCACATCCTCGTGTTACACATACACAGCTTGTCAGCATCACCCTTCACACCAGACTCAATCTGCTTTTCAGCAGTTCCCTGACTAGGCTAGCTGATTTCCAAGCAAAATCCAAACCATGAAGTTTGTTTTGGTCTATTTTGCACCCAATGTATTTATAAGAATAGTCTGTGAGGAATAGATCATCTGATGGCATCAATCTGAGAATAATCCAGCTCCCCTATGGCAATGTGAGTACTAAACATCTTCTCTTTAAGCCCTGGTGTATCCAGAAACACATATTTTCTGTAATTAACTAATTTTGACCTGTTGTATCAACTTCCCTGGGCCAGTGAGGGAACACTGTTAGTTTTAATACAAATATATTGCTTCTTTCAGGGCCAGGGAGTTTTCAACAGTATAAAATTAAGATCACTGTTCTGTCATGCTCACCTGAAGTATCTGCTTTTCACAGTGTTCAGAGGCAACTTACCCTATTGTGTATTGCTTAGAGCTCTCAAAAATCAGTTTTAAGTGCATTCCTGTATTGATCTGATTTAATACAGGAGTGTATTGGGATATCATCACTATGCAGTCTGTCCTGAGGGTTTTATTTAATTGGCTTTGCAAACACTGCATTTCGCTGGGCTGACCTTTCTATTTTTATTCCAAATATTTATCTTTGGAGTCAGTAGCCTGCACTGACCATTTCACTGATGAAATTGAGGACAGCTTGGGATCCTGTTGTTGACATTTGTATTTAACCTCTGACTTTTCAAAGGAAATTCGTTAGTGACTATACAGTTTGCAGCAGTTCATTTTACTTTTCTTAATCATGCAGCAAGGCCACCTCTCCTAGATCCACAGCCAGCTGTTTAGTGCAGTTTTTAATGAGCTACCACATCTTTGGGGAAGCTCATCTCAAGGGTCAGCTTCAGGCACAAGCAAGCCAGGTAATTCCAAGGGCTGTAAACTGATGAGGGCAGCAAAACCCCAGTTTTAGACAAGTCAGAACTTTGCTGGTGCTCCCTGCCTCGGGTTCCCTCACCCTGCAGGGATGGCAAAGCGCCCTCTCCTCGTGGAGAGGCTTGGAGCTCTGCAGTGGGACATGGCACATCCAGCCCTGCTCCCTCCTGTTCCTGAGCTCTGTCCTTGGGAGGACAGGAGGCTGCAGAGGTAATCCATCCCTCTGAGATGATGCAGGGCTCGCTGGCAGGTGCTGGTGCCAGCCCACACGTCCCATTTTGCTTGGCTTTCCCAGGCTCAGCTGTGCAGATGCTTGTCTTTCACATGGGCAGCCACCGAGAAAGACACAGGCAACAGGATCGTGGCATTTCCCAGAGACAGACAGCATTTTCCAACTTTTCTGGGGGAGAAAAATGTTTGATGAAGCCAGTCTGCCAAGGGTGTGAAGTAGAATTTGTCTCTGTTGAGGTGAAATTTTGCAGTGCTTTCTGGTTGGTTCCACACAAACCTGGTGTTGCTATCCCTGTTCCTCCTGCTGCGTGTTCTCAGAGAAGAGGAGGCAAATCTGGCTTCAGGTGGGAGCAGGTGTCATCTCCTGAGAAGTGGGTTCGTGGCCATCCCCTGTCCCCTCCTAGAAAGTGTCACAGTTCTTAATCACCCCACCCCAATTAACACTGTGACCCCTTTGGCAGGAGCAAAGGGGGAGCACAAAGAGCAAAAGCTCTTGGAGGTTTCCTGCGTGTCTGACCCATTCTGCACCAGCTGGAAGGAGCTGCCCCATCCCAGCTCGCTCTCACCAGGCAGTGCCTGCTGCTGTGCAGGACTGGGGGCTGCTGCCAGCTCACCTGGGAGTGAACAGGATCAGGTCAGGTGGGAAATGCAATATTTTTACTTGCTTTCCTTTAAATCCCCCCCTCTGGTGCCTGTGGCTGCACCAAAACACAGGACTTGGAGCGGGTCCTGATGTGACTTGCAAACGTAGCTCCCTTTTAGCTCGGGGAAAGCTGGGGCTTGAGAATTGAATTCCCAGTTCTTAGATGCTGGCTATCCCTGTGGAGTCCCTGAAGAGTGATTTTCCTGGAGTTCTTCCCTTAGCTCTCTGAAGCAGAGGGGAAGACAGCTGGTTTCTCTGCTTTAATTAGACTAAGGAAGCTGCTCATAAAAGGCTGGAAAAGAGAGCAGAAATCAGCCAGCCTCCTAGTGGAAATGCTGCATGAATAATGTTGGGAGGGAATCGGTTGCTCCGAATAGTTAAATAAGCCAAACAGTTGTCAGTCAGTTTTTTCCCCTCTTTGCAAATTTCCCTGGTAACAGCCAGGCAAGCTGGTGATTCAGAACACGGTTCCATTTATTTGGTCAAAAAATGATAAGAGTTGTAAATATTTCAGAGGAATCCGTGGTTAAGTTTCCTCTGCTGTGACTCATAAGGATTTGGATTATTATGATGAAAACATTTGTGAAGTTATTGTATTTCTTTTCATCGAGAAACGTTCACTTGTGAATCCCTGCTAGGACTGTATTTCCCACTGCTTATCTTTATTTCTCCAGGGTTTAAAGTGTTAGTCACCGTATCAGGGCACTAAAACAGTGCCTGATGCTGGGTTGACAGCACGGAAAATGAATGCCAATATTCACACCATGTATAGACTGACAATATTAGCACCAGGCAGCTCTTGGCAGAAATAGAAATTGCTATTGCATTCACAAAAAAAAAAGAAAAATGAAAGTTAACAAGTAGGTTCTTAATATCTGTTTCATTCACAATGTAACACAACTTCTGGGTGACTGAGGGGGTGGACGTGTATAAATAAAGAAAGGGAGATACATTAACAAAATATTAACCAATATTTCTTTCTGTAAATAAATACAAAAATATTATTTGCAATCTTGTGGGAAAATTCTAGAATAAAGTTATACTACATATAAAATGGGTACCACATACTAGATTGATGCCTTAGGTTTTAACTTCTGTATTTTCCAAATCCTGCATTCCCAGTGTGTAACTCTGCAGTGTCCTGCAGCCTGGGAGCTGCTGCTCTCTCATGCTGAGACAGACAGAACAAAGCCTCTCCAGGCTGCTCTCCAAGGACACCCAGCCCGGCCTAGGCCCAAAATGTGTAACCCAGCATCTTGAGAAGGGGGGCAAGCTGAGGGGGAATTCCATCATTAGCTAAAGTTTAATTGGTGAAATTGGGTGGAGATGCAAATGGAGCAAAGCTATAAAAGTGTGAAGAACTCGTGACTCGGGGTCCATCTTGGGTGCAGCCTTTGGCCTGCCCAGGGTGTGCCTCTGAAGGCCTTTCAAATAAATATCCACCTTTATTCCCTTACTCCTGTCCAGTCTCTGTTTCTAGGTCGGCCTCTTTAGGCATCAGGATCAGCAGAACGAGTCCAGGCTAAAGAACCCAGCACTCTTTTGTAGCTGGTATTTAAAGGCTGTTTTGGGGGAGAATAGTTAAATGAACTCTGCCTGCTGAGGTAAGGGCCATGTGTCAGCCCTCGATGTGCTGAGTGTTTGTGGGAGCCCTGAGAGGAGCAGTGTTTTCATTATGGGACTCGTGTTATTGTGTGCTGCCTGCGTGCAGAAATTGCTTCTCGAGAGTGGAAAGGCTCCAGAGACAGAACGAGCTCCCAGTTAATGCAATTGCTTCCCCAGTGGAACCAGTTCGGGAGGGGAAGAGAGGGAATCACAGCATGTGGTCAGCTCTCTGCATTTCCCCTGCTCCGGCTGAGCCAGCCCATGGGGTTCACCCTCTTTAGGATCTGCTGGATCACTGCCATTCCCTCAGTGCTCCTGTGTGCTTCCTCCTGGGGGACTCAAGAACTCACCAGGGGCTTTAAAACCTAAACAATCTCAGTGATTGTGCTAAAATTTGCTATACTTGAGCCAGAAACCAATTTCTGTTCTGAAGGCTGGAAGCTCCTTTACACCCCTGCTTTAAAAAAAAAACAACCTCCACCTTTTTCCCCCCATTCTTTCAGAAGCTTTTCTAAATCAGAGCCAAGTTAACTAAGATAACCTGGATATTAGGAGCTGTATCTGTTATATAAATATGACCTGGTAGAAAATTATTGATTAGCATTTTCCTGCTTTGCAATGCTGCATGGGGAAGGAACTGGAGGCCTCTTTCCCCTGAGTCACTGAACTCAGCCTGATGACAGACAATATTTAGACATTTGTGTTTGATATGTTTTGTAGTAAATGTTCATGGATCTACAAAGGGCAAAAAACTGAGCACCAAACAGACAATTGTGTTAGGAATACAACAATAAATATGAGCAACTAAAATATTTTTTTGTCTTCCAGTTATACTGTCTCTTACTATACAACAAGTTATGTGAACAAAATTCAAACTGTTCATATTCAAGGATCAGTGTTTTATTCAGTAAATGTTTCAATAATCCAAAGCTAGTTAAAATTCAATTTAAAATTCACAGCAGAATTTTTGCTTCAGTGTTCCCAATTTTAAAGGGTTTTTTTTTAACTACCATAAAAAGTCCAGTGAAATCTTTTGGGAATAATTTAATCCTTAAAGCTTCTCTCACTTCTCTAAACCTAGAGCCAAGAGAGAAGCACCCTGTGAGCAGGAAGGGGCTGCTTTTAGAATTCTGCATCATCACTACTGACTGCACTTCCATGGCTCCTCCATGTGGAAATCATGGCCAGGCAATGATTTGCAGAAAATATAATATTTGCAGAAAATATAATATTGCTTTGTAGTGGGGAGGAAAAAAGTGTTTTATTGAGATGCTTACAGAGCAATGAATTATGTAATTATATGTATTATATTAGAATGTGTGTGTATAAATATAGATATGAAAATACAATATAACTGTTCTCCCTCACAAAATTCTTCCCTTCTGGTTCATTGCACCAGCTCAGCTCTTCAAAGCACCCCCAGACCTGTGACCCTGTGAGGACACAGTGTGCCAGCCCATCCCTGGGCCATGCTGTGTTCAGGTCTGTCACAGGATTGTTCATCTCTCCCAAATCAAACCTATCGACACTGTGAGCTACACAAACCTACTTTTTCAGCTTCTGAACGCTCAATTATTCTACAAGGGACTTTTATGGAAAGCATCCCACCAGAAAGAGTGCATGAGATCCCTCGTTCTAGCTGTGCCTAATCTCAGGTCTGCCTTTGATGTGCAGATCCTGGCAGAGGCTCACACAAGGTCATTGCTCTCTGCCTCTTCCCACTCAGTTCAGTCAGGGATCTGTGCAGAACCAGATGCTATTCTGAATTCCTTTACCTAGCAAAGAACAAGATCACTTTGAAAATCTATGAGCTGTCCTGTTTTATTACTAATGAAATATCTTTGTGAAATTCACATAAATTTTAATTGTTTCAGGATCACCTGGCAATCTCTATCCTGCTTAAAAATATAAATGGAGGCTTAGCAGAAAAAGAGAAGTGTTCACAATAATATCATTTGGGGTGCACTAGGTGGGTAGATTTTCTGCCACAATAAAAAGAAAAGCTGTTGCATAAAATAGCAGAGTGTAGGGTTAAGTAGGTATTTTAAAGAAGAGGTCATTCTGACACAGTGACAAAATGTATAAAAGTGAGTGCCCCCTTCTTAGCCTCATGTCACCCAGATTTGCATAGATAATTCTGACAGAGACCAGATATTTTCACAATAAGCTGAATTCAGCCCGTCTTCAGATCAAAGCCATCACAGCTACAACTGTTGGGATTTATCAGGGAAATCTACCCAGGAGACAAACAATTTTTTTATTTCTTTAATAATGGTTATAAATTTAGGAATTGCTTGAGTTCTGTAATTAATGGATTTCCTTTGCTGTAGTGTCAGTTCTGTGGGGAGACAGCAGAGCTATAACTGCTTTTATTTATTTAATTAAGTGATAACCTGCAGCTGCAAAATCAAATGTATAGGTTTTTTCAGGCTTTTTTCTTTTCAGAAAAGACACTTATAATTGTAAAATATGTAGTACTTGAGCATTTTTCCCCAATTGTGAGCACTTTCCATTCTCTTTTTGAAAGCTTTTCCTGGAGACACTCACGTGTTACAAATGGCCTTGAAAAATAAATAAACAGTGTATCCTTTTGTTAGGAGCATGTGCATCTTATCCATCTGTCCTCCTCCTATGTTCCTTCTGTGTTATTATTCTACAAAGTCAATTCTTCCAGAGAATCTATTTGATTCTATTTTTTTTTTCCCTTGTAAGAAGCTTACAGGACAAAAAAGCAATAGAAATTCACCTCAATATTGTTCTTGAGGAGGTATTTTCCCTCACTACCTTGAACAAGCTTCTTGTATGAAAAATGAAATAGAAGGAAAACAGAAAACCATCTGCCTTTTATCCCTCTCATTTAACGGAGCTGAGTTCTCCTCAAGAGTGCCTTGGAGTATTTAAACCAACTCGTGCTGCAGTAATTACAGCTGCAGCCTGGCCTGGTGCTGCAGGTGAGGCTGGGCAGGGGTAAAAAAGGTGAATTTCCCCACGTTCAAGGTGGCAGAAGAATGGGAGCAGCTCCTGACACGGAGCTTTGAGAAGCCCCAGTGCCATGTGCTGGCCTGTCCCTTGCCCTTTAGGGGAGGTTAAAATGCTAATGGCAATTTAAAAGAGGCAGTAAAGGGAAACCAGAGGGTTTTCCGGGAAGGTACAAAGGCTCAATAATCAGTCCCGTTAATCACGGGCAATATTTCATACTTCTGGCTGCTCCTTGGCTGGGGGTTTGCCCCACACCATCTCAGGCTCCTGCTGCTGTGCCGTGGGTTAATGATGAGCTCCAAGGTTAATGGTTTGACACGGGCATGCCTTTTGATCCTCTGTTATTCTCCTTTCACTGTTTATGTGCAGCGCTGCATAAGGTCACATATTTCTTGATGGAGCAGGCACTTGATGTAAACACCATTACATCTGGAACAGAAAAGAAAACATCGTCTAGTATTGTGCCTATAAACTAAAGAACAGCTAGTGTCACTGCTGTTAGACCTGAAAAATGCTGTGGCTTTTGCTTTGTTTCCTAGGTTTATGAGCATCAGAAATGTTCTGACAAAATGTTGGTGACTTTTAGAAATTGATATGACTCTCTTGAATAGATGCCAATAAATATTTAGAAGGATTCCTTTGTTATTTTGAGGAGAAAGCTGATATCAGAAAGTCTAGATAACAAGCATTTTTGTAGCAAACATAGCTGGAAAATGCAATATTAAAAATATCTCTGCTCGCTGTGCCCCAAATCTCTACTGGTAACAAATTCAGTCAGTTTACCAATATCTCAGCCCACAGTCACAAAGAATCAGAATAGAACATCATGAAGCTGCAAAGCAGCAAGGAAGCCCCCCAAAAGGGAACCCCAACAGTCACTCTAAATACTGATCCAGCAGAAATGATCAGGGCTCTGTTCATCCTCATTCTGAGTTGGTATCCACAGGGTATCAAACTGAGTAATTGATTTTGTTTCCTCTAATAAACAGAATCCTCTCGTTTTTATGGAATGTAACATTACAGTTTCTGAAGAGGTTTCATGAGTGAAAAATTCATTGCTATTTAGTGTCCAATTGCATCCAGCTTTAGAATCTAATGCCTCCTATTCACATCGCTGAGCAACTATTCTGCATCCTGTGCACTGGAAAGTTGATTCAGGCAATTTTCCCTACAGATTTGTGCCTGTGTCACCTTTGGGCAAAAGATGAGCTAATAGAATTGAAATGAATGTAATTGGCAGAAGGTCAGCCAGGGAGCCGTATATGTCTAGAGCTTCCAGAAAAGGCAGAGTTGTTTCATGTTGGCATATGACTTGATTAGTATGCAGGTAAGGTGATTGTGCCTCAACAGAATAATTGGATCATTGAAATATCTGCAAACCCTGGTGTATCTACAAAGCCTGAGCAGTGATTAGATCCTGCCTGTTCATCGCAGCAAGCCTTGAAATTCTTCCCACTGTGAAAAACTAATTTTCTGTGGGAATTTATTAAATAAGAAATCTGCATGCCACTTTACCTTGTAAGCATTACCGGCAGAATACAAAGATTTCCTTTGACTTTGATGTATGCACTTCACGGATGCTTTTATATCATTGTTTTGTTATTTCTCTGCATTCAGCAGAAATTCCAGTATCTCTTTCTTCCGTGGGTTTCTGGAGAGAGTTGCATCTCCACCCGATGATAAAGCAGCCACTCATTTAAAGAAAAGGGAAGGAGGGGAAAGGTGGGCTGTGGAAAAAAGAGCCACAATTGGAACATGCCAATACGTTTCAGTTGTTGTGTTATGAAAACAGCCAGAACAAATAGTCACAAGTTGTTGCTTTTCAGTCTTTTTGTTTCTGTGCCATAATTGGTTTCTGCTGCATCAGTGAACAAATTTTATTGTGTTGTCTGGTTTTTTTTTTTTGTTTTGAAACCAGGGAATGCTAACCTGTGTTAATAAGGAACAACAGGTATTACAGGGTAGGATTCCTGTGCTGCCCAGCAAACTTAAAAAAATAGAGAGAGAAACAAACATAAGCTTCCCAGAAGGTTTTCAGTGTGTATTTCAGCCTTATAGAGAAGCGCTCTGAAAGGCAAATAACAAGGTCCTTTCTGCACTGTACTGACAAAATGAACTCACACCTTGGAGCGTGTCTCAGTCAAAACACCTTTCCAGCAGGAGGGCGGAGGGTGCAGCTCATCTTTTCTGAGCTAATGGCAGCCAGGTTGCTTGTAGTGGGATAGAACAGTCCAAACATCAGCCTCCTGCACTCTGTTTTTGTGTTTTTAAGTGCTTGGCTGCTGTGGTGCAGCTACTCCGGGAGCCAATCTAGAGTCACAAACACAGCGTCACTTAAGCTCCAGTGTAGCAGAGCTACTGTGGAAGATAATCACCTAAAAAGAGTAAATCCTCCTGGGTTAAGGAAAAGAGTTGTATGCAGAGCTAAATGAATAATTCATAGGAAATAATTTTTTTTTCCACTTGCAGAATGGCTTGAGATTCTCTCAACCGTGTATTAATTATTCAAATGTTTCTGAGAAATGTTTTTTGTAAACTTTATTGTACAGATTGGAACTTTGAGCTCTAGTCTTGCAATGAATGATTTAGAACACTGCATGGACTTCCCAGCCCTTAATTGGTAGGGTACACAAGGAGCTACATGAATATATTTGGTGAGGATTCAAAACCTGTTTTCAATAACATCACTGTCTAATGAAACTTAAAAACTTCCTCTTCATGAGCTGTGTTTCTGTAGTAAAACACAACAGCTTTAATTTTTTATGAAAGTGAGCATCCAGCACATGGCTGAAAGTAATTCACTTGGAAACTGAAATGGATCTGTAAATACTTTTTCTGCATAATTTACACAGCTCTACTTGTGTGATACTAATAACTACTTATTAGCCTTGAATTTATACTACTCAGTAGGGGAATATTTCTTTGTTCCTTCTCTTAAAAGTTGTAACTATCTCTCCATTGCTGCATATCCATACCCAAGTGCTTTGAGAGTGCTGCATTAGGACCTCATATATTTGTGTAATGTGCCACAAAAATGCCATAACAAAAATCCCAGACTGTTCCATAAACAAAGTCATTCTGCTAGATTCTCCTCATTTGTGCAAAAAAGACAAAAATGTGTGGTTGCCTTGATATCTTCATATTAGGATGCCAGAGTGTGTGAGAAAGATACATGTGCTTCTCACACATTCTGGTGTTAGCAATAAAAATACACCAGAAAAAAAATCGGATGTATTTTTAGTGTTTTTCTGGCTGCTTTGAGGCCCTTTAGAGGAAATGTTTATCAGATCACCATCTAAAGTAGTGCCATGCCATGAACTCAGGGATGTAGGTACTGGAAATGGGTGGATAAGCTCTTGAAACACATTTCTGACACATATTTAGTGACTTACAGAAGTGGCAGAAACGCATTGTTCATGCCCTTGCTGAGCCCCACTCAGGGAGGTTCCTTGAGCTTGCTTTGCCACAGTAATTACAGTTCGCTCACCTTGCTCTCGTTGCTCCTCTAATTCCAATCAGATAAAATTAATCAGCAGTTTCCTGTGAAGGCTGTTCTCTGCTGATTCTGCAAGTGCCTGAGGTGTGTTGTGTCGCAGGGAGGGCTGGCTGCCACACCTGGAGAGGGACGGGGCTGTGCAAACGTACCGAGATATTCCTGCTCCTTCCTCCCGCTCTGCTACTGCTTCTGGATCCAGTGCCCTATTTTTACCTCTAGGATTCCTGGCTGTGGACACTAGGAAAGCATTAGCAGAAAAGATCCTCCAGCTCTCTCAGCATTTTGTGAGAGCCCTGTCTTTCCCATGTGAATTATTTAAAACAATGTTACAGTTTTGTAAACTTCTACACCTGCGAGTTGATTGCCAAGGATTGTTATGGTTTTAGCTAGAAAATATTTAGAAACGGCTGGTTCAGAATTTGGCCAATCACCCCAAGGAGTGGATGGCCAGAGGAGCAATTGTCTTATGCCACTTAATGCACTTCTTACCAACTAACATATAAAAAGACCTTATTATTATTATTAAAGCTCTCTCTATATTCTCGAGCCTGAACTCCGGGTCTTTTTTCTACCCATCCTCAGTCCAGCAGCAACACCTCGTCATTAATCTCTGATGCAGATTTTTTCCAAATGCTTTTGGAAAAACTAAAAGCAGGACAAGCACAGTATTTCTCTGATCTGTCACTGCAGTAATATCTTCAAAGGGCTTGAGGAGGTTGGTTGGGCATAACCTGCCCTGCCTAAATCTGTGCTGGCTCCCCTTAACCTCACTGGGTTCGCTCGAGTGCTCTTCAACCTCAGGCTTTATTTTTCTCCTTCAGCTGAATTTAGTTAAACTTAGAATGTGTGTGGAGTCTACATGAGGATGGCAAATAATCTCACAGTCATTCATTGTATGAACAATGTGATGTGTGAGCTTCTGCGTGAGGGATCATGAAAAAAGGCTCTCCAACCTGGAAAAGGGCGAGTGAGGGAGTTTGTGACAAAGATCTGCAGCACCTGAGTGAAAGTGTGAGCAGTAATAGACCCTGAGAGTTCATTGTCTGTTCCCCTGCAAGGGTTAGGACACCCCAAAGGAAACTGCTGCTGCTGCAGCGGCTTCAAAACAAAAGGAGCTGCTGATTAACAGAACCTCTAATTAAGCCATGGAATTTTCTCCTGTCAGATTTTACGGTTGATAAAGTTTACATAGATTAAAAATGAGACAGGACAAATTCATGGAAGAGAAATCTGTCAAGGTCAGTTAAATGTCAAGACACTGAAATGTGAGGAAGCCCTGAGGCTGCAAATAACAAGGAATTATCAGTAAATGTTAGCCCTGCTCCTGCACGGTTGCCTTGGCATCTTCTGCTGCCCCCGTGACATGGAGCTGTGCAGACATCCAGTGTGGCCTTTGGCATTTCTCTGAGCCCACTGCAGCTCTAACTGAAAGCCTCCTGATGGAAACCTTCAAGAATTTCCCTCTGTACGTGGATTGATGTAGATTTTGGACTCTGGTTCTCACAAGAATAGACATTTAAGGTGTTAGCTAAAATTCACTGTTAGGTTTAGTGCTGAACACTTTTGCATAGTTTGAAGAAATTTGGCATTAGGACACCCTGTGTATTGATTGCAGATAGCTTGAAGTTACTCTAGAAAGTGCAAATGACTCCATTTTATCTCTGTCTTGAGTTTAGATTTTGTGATTGGTTGGGTTTTCTCGGTCTTAATTAAAAGTTTATTTTTCAGAGCTGTAGATTTTTTTCTTTTTGCTGAACGATTTCCCCTCATCCTCCTCCCAAGGGACAGAATTATCTAGATCAAGGTTGAAGGAAACATTAATTAAACTTAGCAATAAAATAAAGTCTACAAAGACAGCGTTTTGAGTTTCTTGTCAATAAATCTCCTTATATAACTTTTAAAATGTCCTTAAATTTCATCACTAAGTGTAGCATTATAAGGCAGAGCATGTTTGCAGTGTCAGAGTGTGCCTGCCAGGATATCAAAATCTGAAAATAAAGGAGCATAATCATCTTCTTTCTGCTTCCTTGAACTTTCAAGTCAGTGCAGCAATTTAAATATGGCTTTTTTTTTTCTTTCTTTCCTGGGTACTTGCAAAAACATATTACAATTGGTTTTATCTTTATTGTTTAAAAAATTATTATCAGGAGATAGAGAGAGGTTGGGGAGTTGGCATCAGATCTCCAGAGCTGACCTGGCAGCAGAATTAACATTCTCACAGAGTGGGGAGAGAGAGAGACAACAAAAGAGATTCTTCAGTGTAGATAATATATTCAGTTTTACTGGTTTTAAAACCCTGAATCAGAAAGAGGAATGGTAAACAATGAAAATAAGCAAAACATCATGTACTGCAATCTGAAAGTGAAATAGTTGGAATTTTTAAATAAACAACACAGCTTGGGCTCTGCAGTGACATTGATTAGAACTGGCCATCCTCGAGCTGTGGAAAGATTGCGCATGTTGGGTTTTTTAAGGTATTTTGTAAAAGCAGTTGATTTTAACGGACAATTCCTGAATTTAAGGATGTACCCAGGCAATTTAGCACAGTATAACCTAGAACTTCAGCTGTCCTGGTAACCTGACATTTCTCATTCTCTATAGCCACCGAATACCAGAGCTCTTAAGTCAACTTTTAAGTCCCACTTCCCTAAAATGCGAAATAATAATTAGAGATAATTATCAACGTGATATTAGAGTAGCAACACCGTCTTCCTCAGCTAGAATTCTTTCTTTGCATCTGTGTTGCAGAAAGACAGTTATAGAGTTGGGTTAGTCAGAAATGTTAAGGAGAAATGAATTCTAAGCCTTGTGCCTGATGCCATCAGGCTGAGAAAGGACAAGAATGCTCAGAGCTCTGCCTTGCTGGATGGTTCCCATGGCAGACAATGTGGGAAACTATTTTCCTTGGCGACAGTGGACACTAAGTGTAGTCTGAGATAGTTTCTGATTGATCACAGCTCCTGATCACAGCGTTCACAGAATCATTTACTTTGGGAAAGACCTCTAAAACTGAGCCCAACCAAACCCCACCTTGTCACCACCTTGTCACACACTGAGCAGTGATGGAACCAGTTCTATTCACTTTGTCAGAGTAGAGAAATGGGTAAAAATAAGTCATCAAATGTTTTGATACAACAAATGCGTTCGTGGCAATCAGAATTTGCTCACTGCCAAAGCACTGCAGCTGTCTCCATCAGAGGAGTTCCTCACTGCTGATTGCCCAGTCAGCTCTGGCAATTTATTGACATCAGCTGGTGAACCTTTGAACAGAACATAGGGCAAGTCTTGATATTGATCACGAGAGATACTCTTGCTGGGTAGTTGATATCAAGCCATGTCTAAGTGATGCTCAGTCTCCTCTCAAAAAATGTAGGTTGTAACACCCATTACAGCATAAGGATATTTTCTGGATATGCAAATATATCCTTAGAGACACAAGGAATTTGTGAGGTTTTGGCTGGAATCAGGCTGTGATTCCAGACCTGGTGGAGAGCAAGGGCCCCTGTTTCCAGGCTGGAGCAGCCTGTCCTTGCACGACTGCACCCCGTGGAAAGAGAGAGCCACAGCACAACAGTTTTGGGAGGACTGTGTGCCCGTGGGAGGGCCCCCACAGTGCAGCAGGGGAAGGAATCCTTTCCCAGAGCAGCAGAAGAACTCAGGTGATGGACTGACCAAACCCCCACGCCCTGTCTCCCTGCACTGTTGGGAAGGAGGGATGATTTGGGGAAAGAAAGGTCTTATTTTACTTCTCATTATCCTACTCTGGCTCTGTTAATAATAAATTAACTTTGTGCCTTTAAGTTGAGCCTGTTTTGCCCATTTCTCCCAGTCCTTATCTCAACTCATGAGCCCTTTTTCCTCTCCTCTGCCCAGCTGTGGCAGGGGAGGGTGAGTGAGTGGCTTTTGTGGGTGCCTGGGGTTTGCCCAGTGTCAAACCACGACACTGAGCACAAGGCTGAGGAATTAAGAGCTGCTTGATAGCTTTGGTTGGAGAATAGAACAAATAGACCAGGAGAAGATGAAGCAGTAGGAAAATAAAAGTGGCTGTTCCCTCACACCAACGTGTTCCAGGTGTGGATGAAATCCATGGAGCTGGGGCTGGCTGTCTTTATAAACAAAAGTGCTGATCCCCAGCACAGAGGGCTTTATTTGAAAAAAATATATAAATCTTTGAGTGATTTTTTTTTCTACTCTTTTGCTAGTGGAATAAGGTAGCCTGGTAACTTACTCTGTTTCAGCATTCAAGGTCTACAGAACAATTTTAAAGATTTGGTCCAATCATTTTTTTTAATTAAGCACTTTAGAAGTTCAGTGAGACTGAATAGCAAGATGGAAAAAGTAGAGGTTTTAAAATGAGCTAACAATTATTCACGGGTCATCCCTTCTCAGATTTCATTTAATCAAAGACCCAGTAAAAGAACACATTGTAAGGTGGTTCATTTTTTACAATTTCTTTAACTTTTTAATCTCATTTTTTAAAATTATAAGAGTCATTAAGAGACTAATTTTGAGATTCCCTCCAGAGTTTTCTTAATCAGGCAGATTTTATTCTGTCTGTGATAGTCATGCACTGCAAGTCACTGAGTAAAGCAGTTAAATACCTGTTCAAGTGCACACCTCTGGCTATGCAAGTGTTCAAAGTTCGTGTGTGCAGAACTGAGGTGCATTGGCAAACTGAGGTGCATTGGCAAACTGGGATGACAATGTAATATTTTTACTTTCTCCACACTGAATAAACTGAATGTGTTAAGAAATTCCACTCTGAAATCATTGCATTCTGTTGGTATGTGGATTATTGTAAATAATTTCCAGGATAGATGAGATTTTAATTTTTAGCTGTTTGCTAAGAAATTATAGCGCTCTCTTTGTTTTAAAATGTAAGGGCAAAGCACACTTTAAAATTCCTTTCAGGGGAAACTCTGCCTGGCTGAATAACACAGCAACCACTGATTTATATGTGTATATCCACTGGAAAACTGCGGGTTTTGCCCACTTTTGATTTTCAAAGCTTCGTGAATGATGAAGAAATTCAGGTTAAGAATATTGACTGAGTTATCAAGGCTTGAGCTTGCAATTCAGAATGTTATTGAGAAAATTCCTTGCATTAATAAGGCCTGAATAGCACTTTAGCTGCTCTTTAGCATCATAATCCTCCCTGCTATTTCATGAAAACTGGCCAGTTAACTTTATTTGGTAGTTTAATTTTCTGTATCCAATACTTTCATTTCATCCTTTAGCATGATACATCTCAGTTTTGCAATTTACTAAGAATTACTAACTGATGGTGAAAAAAATATTCATTTAGATAATTAAAAATGCTTATTGTCTGGCAGTCCTGTTACGTTCCCAATATCAGCAGTATTATATAATATACTGGTGCCACAGGATGCACCAAGTTCTGCAAAAGAGTATTAAATGGAATAGATTTTATACCCGTGAAGGACACCAAGAAGGAGGCCCTGGCTCCTACAGAGCTCGGGTACTTGGTGGAAGAACTTTACAGAGCATCAAAGTGCCTTGCTCAGGGCTAAGACCAGAAACCAGAGCCATAATTGTGATCAAATTGCATTCCTGCTGGAGAAGTGGCTGAAAATACACTTGAAAATTCTGTGTAGGTGCTAAATGGCATGAAAAATAGAGAGTCCCTGGTCTGACTTTTGCTGAGATATTAGTTGAAATCATAACTATTCAGCACTGAGCCTTTTCAAGTACTGTAGAATCAAACTAAAAGAGAGACACTGAGTTGTTACAGCTGTGACAAGTAAAACAACAAACACCACCAGCATGTGACTGACTTTCTCATCTCGTTCTAAATGAAGTTTGAAAATTTTCATTGACAATAGAACCCCAGATTGATCTAACAGACTTCCACTGGGACGTGGAATTTAAATAAAGAAAATCTGTAAAAATGAGATTACAGAGTCCTTGTGGCAGCTTCAATCCAATTCTGAGCTCAAGACCCAAATTCCACATGCAAAGGTAACACACATACAAGAAAACCGTAGTGTACCTGGATGAACTGCCTGTAGTCTGCCTTAAGAGATTTCAAAGAGAGGCAAATCAGTTCATTTTTCTGGGTATGAAACTGGTTTTTCAGATTGCTCAGCTCCCCACTGTTTCTCTGAGAGTGATGGAAATCTGCTCAATTTTTGTTGAAACCTCATTGGAAATTGTTCAGTATTCAAGAGGGTTGTTTGGGCTTTCTTTAACCTGGTGAGTTTATAGAATAGAAGTGGAATTAAGCTAAAATACTCTTGCTCTTCGGACTGTGTTTGCCACTTTATTCATGTCCTGTGCTTAATCAATATTGAGGATGTCAAATAATGTTGGGAGGTTTGGAGACACAAGCTCAGGACTCAGGAGCTGTTCTGCTCAGGGGTGACAGGGGGGACTTTCCCCTCCCTCCCACACCTCCACTGCTCACTATCAAGGTGCTGCATAAATAAGCACGACTCTCTCTGGCCACAGTGATTCCACAGAGATGCTGGAGTGCAGAAGTTTCTGCCTCAGCAGCCTGGGATCATAAGAGGCTGCAAGGTAAATCAAAAACTGTTCACTTCCCTTTAAACTGCTGCGTCTGAGTCCTGATGTTCTTCACAAACAATTAAATTTAAAACCATCTCTGGGAGATTTTGCTCTATTCCAGAAATGAGTTAATAAGAATTTTCAATTTCGTGTTGTAAGTCTGAGGCAGAGCTGGAAGGGATGAGAAGAGAATTGTAGTGTTGTCCCTCACTGCTCTCTGGGAGTTGTAAGGGAGGCCATTTCCCTGTCTTTTCCTCTTGTATCCAGTGTCCGAACTTTGGGTGAACCCCCAGTTTTGGTACAATTGACTCCATATATAATAAAATAATTATTAATTTAATTTCTCTAACAGTATTGAGGGCTGGAGTAGGTGACTGCTGGTGTACTGCCTGCGCCTTCTGAGCTTTTTGGGGAATACTTATCCTAAGTAGACATCCAAAATGTGCATATTCTTTACTTGGAGCATTAGGCTGCACTTAACGTGGTGCCAAGATTCTTCTCTTCCTCTGGAATCTAATGGTGGTCTCTGTCAGGTGACAGACCACCAGGCTTTGGGGACTCAGTCATTTCATTCAGCACGTGACAAATTTTATTTTCTTCTGAATTTTTCAGGCATGGTTTTGATCTGAAAGCAAACCCAGGGTGTGCTGGTTGGTTCTGTGTTAGGGTGCAAAGCCACAGCTAATTAGACATTCCCTTTACTCTCACAGAGACAGCGTTTGGATCATTTGCTCTGATCCTTTCCTTAATGCTTAATAAATTCTTCACTGTTACACTTTAATTCATTAACTTCACTTTTGAAAGGATTGAATCAGCTTTTTCAGGCCTGTGTGTGAACATGAAAGAATAGAGCCAAGAAGTTTGAGTCTTTCAAGCCACAATCCCAGATGCCTCCACACTGCTTTGAGGATCATTATCCTGCTGGAGTAATTTAGGCACTTTATTGCCAGGATTCGTTCTAAGAGTGCAATTAGAAACTCCGAGCTGTTGGTCTGAGCTGTGCTCTGCCCCTGGATCCTTGGTTGAGAACATTTCACATTCTCTCAGTTTGGAGAATATCCTTGATTGGCTAATGGTGTTCAAATGCTCTTTAAGCACTGAAATTGTAACCTTGTCCCTTTATTGCCTTTTTCTTTCTTACTTTCTTTCTTTTTTTTTTTTTTTTTTTTTTTTTTTTGAGTACATTGATTTAAGAAAGCCTCAATTTCTGGGGCTAAGGGAAGATCTGAGAATAAACATCCAGTGGGAATTTGGGTGTTGGAAGTGCTGGGTAGTGTCAGGCAAATCCTTGGTGGTGGATTCTACCACCAACAGTGACCGTATAGGAATGCCTTGTCTTTTGCACAGGAGGAAAACGCTACGGTGTTCCCTAGGAGTAGCTCTCAAAACTATCTGGGTTTAGCAGCTTCTCACCTCTCTAGTTCTGTAATTTTGAAATGTTTATTTGCATTAGTTAAATGTGCAGAGCATTCCAAGAGAGAACTCTTCCTTGGGAAGTAGCAGGAAAACAGTATTGGCAAGGGGTTCTGTGTCAGTAATGAACTCTAGAGCCAGGCAAAGACATCCTTGGTGTGATGCCTTAGGTTTTAGCTTTTATATTTTTCCAATCCTGCATTCCCAGTGTGTAACTCTGCAGTGTCCTGGAGCCTGGGAGCTGCTGCTCTCTCATGCTGAGACAGACAGAACAAAGCCTCTCCAGGCTGCTCTCCAAGGACACCCAGCCCGGCCTAGGCCCAAAATGTGTAACCCAGCATCTTGAGAAGGGGGGCAAGCTGAGGGGAAATTCCATCATTAGCTAAAGTTTAATTGGTGAAACTGGGTTGAGATGCAAATGGACCAAAGCTGTAAAAGTGTGAAGAACTCGTGACTCGGGGTCCATCTTGGGTGTAGCCTTTGGCCTGCCCAGGGTGTGCCTCTGAAGGCCTTTCAAATAAATATCCACCTTTATTCCCTTACTCCTGTCCAGTCTCTGTTTCTAGGCTGGCCTCTTTAGGCATCAGGTGTGGTCTCTGATCATCTGTACCAACCTACAGACTTGAGAAATGCATGTTAAATACTCAGGAATTACTGGCAGTATTGTGTGAGGAAATAATCTTTAATCTTTTTTGATGGAACCTGTGGTGCTCTGTCATTATGATAAAGTCGTGCAGGAGGGTAAAACACCATGAGCTGCCTTAATGTCTGCATATATGGATAGACACTTAACAACATGCATATATATATATATATTTATGTATTTTATTGACCTGTTCTTCCAGCTCGTTAAACACAGCTGTCACTTACTATCAGGAGCAAATGCAATGGAAGTCATTTGCAGAGGGAGATGATTGGCTGTATTAAATTTACCATGTGTTGTTTATCTTGCTCTATGAAGAGGAGCTGTTTTATTGCAGAGGTTTGCCCAAACCCAGGCATTGCTAAGTGGAGGGAAGAGAGAAAGTGATAGAGGGGTGCAAGCTGACAGAGCCAGTGGGAGAAAAAGCCTTTTTCCAATGTTGCTGGATAATAATAGGTATCCTCCTGCCAAAATTGGAGGCACAGTACAGACAGATCACCTGAGCTGTCTTTATTTTCAAAGGCATTTTAATTTCCAGGCTACAATGACAGTGAATGGCTGTTAATGTTATTTTTTTTTTGTCCTCTAATTGTTCAATTGCTTGTAGGGGAAATCCAGATCAAGGCATGTCTTAGGCATCGAACTCTCCTGCATTTTAAAAACATGTTGAGGTTCCTTACTCCATGAAAATTTTCAATCACATTCCTTAAATTATCTTGTCATGTGTCCTTGTGAACCATTGTAGTTGGTGACACAAAATGAAATGTGTATCTGACATATTAAGGGTCTAAAGGGAGTGACCTGACTCTTGTCTTTCTTTGGTGAAGTCATTTAATCTCACTGTGCATCAGTTACTTCCAGAAGAACCAGATGAGATTTTCTGGGTTTTTTTTTTTTTTTGGTACTGGGAATTTTCATTTTCAAGTCACTGTTCAGGAAATTTTCTGAGGTCATGGATTTATATTTTATGCCGACATAAAGCACCTTTCAAAGAGAACCACCCAAGAACACTGCAGTAGTCACTACATTATTAATAATTAATTGTTGGAACTGGGTATTTCATGAGGGCAGGTTTAATTCACAGCTGCAGGTGTGTATCTGAAAAGACAATCTCCAGAAGTAACAGATGGATTGGATGCTGCAAAGGAAGGGCAAGGGAAGCCTATCGCTCTTCCTGCACAAACAGGACATGAGCATGTTCTTTGTGACATGGGATGCTCAAAGCTGCCCTACATTTGCACTTCATTCCCTCTGCTCTTTGCAGAGTTCTCACTGAAGAGCTGAGTGAAAATGGGCCTGTTCTTAGACTAACAACTTCTAGGTTCAGGGTGCTGTCACTAAGTAAAAATTACCTCTAGAGACACTGTTGTGTTCAATGTTCAATAAATGTAACTTTAATCCCAAATTCTTTATATGTGGAAACATAAAAATAATTAATTTTCTATCCTACTTATTTTTAGTAGTCTGCAAGTGCCTGTTTCTGGTAGAGCAATGAGAGAATGATCTCTGCAATATTTATTATTCCTCAAGATCCAGAAATAATAGTTGCTAGTTACGAAAAAAGGGATATTTGGTTTCACTTATTTTGCACCTTTTAAAAAATAAAACAGCAAACCCCAAGTTGTTACATTGCTTAATTGCTAGGAGGGACACTTCTCTATGCTCTTCATTCCTATAAAAGCAGAGAAAGCAAAATGCCATCGTCACCAGAGCAATGCACAGGCTGCACATCATTTACACAAAGAGACATTCTGTCCCTGAGATGGTACAAAGAAGAAGCTGATTGAAGCATTAACGTGTCCTGAGCCCTTTTCTGTGAAAGACAAGGTCACTGCAATGGCTTTAGTGACTGAGAAGTTGATACCTGATTCCTCCCCATCCTTGCTCAGTGTGCCTTAATCCACTGACTACAGCACTCAGCCTTTTTTTGAGGGGAAAGGAGGTGAAAACAGCCTAAAGAGATGAATATTTATGTACATATTTCTGTAATTTCAATTCACTCGTTGAATCCAGCTCGTACGTACAGCTTCCACCAGTGGGAGGATCCAAATCTGTACAAGTGCAAATAATGCTGGGGAGAAAGCTTTCTTCACCAAAATAAAAAGGAATGGAAGCAAACCTTGTGCCTAATGATGATGAATATCACCAAAATGAGTGCATTCAGGGGAAACAAATACTCTTAAATGCTCTGTATATATTATCCTCATCTTTTTCTTTCATGGTAAAAATGATAAGCGAAGGAAGAAGCGCACTGATGGTGCCTAATGTACAGCTACACGTGTATCTCTATATATATCCCAGAAACACTGTTAATGCTCTTTCAAAATGATCATTACTTAGCTGGAAGAAATAGGTGGCAAGCCCAGCTCGCTTCCACGGGAGACGGTGCAGACAGCACAAAAGAGAAGGATTTTATACCAGCTTTCCTGTCATTAGTTGTCAATTCATTGAACTTAAACGAATCATCCAAGAGAGAACAATAATAATTTATTAACCATGAAGTGGTTGTCATTAAAGCCACAAACCAAAGCTGGGCTTGGTGGGAAATATCCTGACCCCAAACCCAGGGAGGACAAAAGGCAGGAGCTCCCACTGACCTGGGACTGCTTGGACAGCTCCAGCTGTTTGGCCTGGCCTGGCACAGCTGGCAAAGGGCAGCAGTGGTCTTCTTGTAGGAGTCCAGGAGGGCTGCAAAGTCTGATTATCAGAGAAAAACTAGAAGCTCTGCTGAGATTATCCTGATGCCTTGAACATTCCTCTCCTTCAATTTTTATTTATCGTCTACTTATTTAGTCTGTCTAATGAACAGCCTCATATGTAACCTCATAATGAAAACATTACAGAGTATTTCATGCTTAGCTGGAGCTGAATTTGTCTCTTTGTTTGACCAAGACACACATTTGTAGGGTTATTAGAAAATAATCCATCCAGTGTATATTTTAAAATAATTGCCTGACATTGATTTTGAAACGATGACATTTATCAGAGAATAACACTAATGATATTATTGATAATGCATGCTCATTAATACAGTTGTTTTTATCACCAGTGACAATTCCTAGGAGCCACAGTTTTGAATTAAGCCTGTGCACCAGCCACTGTATAAAATCAGCCCAAAAACACAGACGTTGCCTCATAAAGCTTATGATCTAAATCTAAGATAAGAGATGACAATAAGATGATGTGGCTGGAGTCATAACACATCTCCAGTCTCAGTTTTATTAACTGGGAAGGGCATTGCAGCCGAGGTGAATTATAGGGGGGAAATGAGCGAAGATGATGGGCTTTGTTTTTTATTATTGCAAGTGGGAAAGAAGTTGTGAAAGGGTCTCTTGTGAGATCAAGCCCTGGGACAGTGGGTATGGACACATGCACTGATCTGGATGAGGTGACCTGCCACGGAGTATCACGGCAGTTCTGGAGCCCTCAGATCTACAGGAACCTTTCTGGTGGCATAAACAGCTCATCAAAAGGCAGCTGGCAACCACAGCAGGGGTACGTGTGGTGGCACACCTGAGCAATGGGACTGGAGAGCAGTATCGTATTCCATAACCATCCAGTGTCTTCAGTGGTGGTGTTACTTTTAATGGGACAGAGAATGTCCAGGTGACTCACAAAATCCGAGTGGGTGGGAGCAGCCTGTGACATGATGCCTTAGGTTTTAGCTTTTATATTTTCCAAATCCTGCATTCCCAGTGTGTAACTCTGCAGTGTCCTGCAGCCTGGGAGCTGCTGCTCTCTCATGCTGAGACAGACAGAACAAAGCCTCTCCAGGCTGCTCTCCAAGGACACCCAGCCCGGCCTAGGCCCAAAATGTGTAACCCAGCATCTTGAGAAGGGGGGCAAGCTGAGGGGAAATTCCATCATTAGCTAAAGTTGAATTGGTGAAATTGGGTTGAGATGCAAATGACCCAAAGCTATAAAAGTGTGAAGAACTCGTGACTCGGGGTCCATCTTGGGTGCAGCCTTTGGCCTGCCCAGGGTGTGCCTCTGAAGGCCTTTCAAATAAATATCCACCTTTATTCCCTTCCTCCTGTCCAGTCTCTGTTTCTAGGTCGGCCTCTTTAGGGATCAGACTGGCCTGAGTGGGAGTCCTGCTCAGGAGAGGTGGGGCTCGTTAACACAGCAATTTACGTGGGCTAATGAGGTGGTCCCAGAATTCTGCTGCTGGAATGATCACAAAGCAGTGTCATAAACAATCACATTCCAAGCCCCTGCCAGCTTGCAGTGCCATAATGGATCCAGGCATCTCCCCATCCTCAGCTGCTGGAGTTTCCAGGTGCATTCACACTGTGAGTCCCAAGGGTTTGTGCTGCCACAGGCTTGTGATCCTTTCTGGGTAGGCTCCCACTGATGATGGTATTTGACATTCCAGATATTCCACATTCCAGATTTTTCCCCGTTCCTGGCCCTGGAGACAACAAGCATTTTCAGGATAGTGCCCATTGCCTTTACCAAACCTGTTTGAAGGGGTGGTGCTGGGACACAAATATTTAATTGATTTACAACACAGCAGAAGTGGGAAAGGGGGTGGGGGGGAAACCACAGCATATTGGAATTTGAAATACAAAAAAACCCCTGTTGTGCCGGGATGTTTTGAAATTCCAAGCCGTGAGTCTGTTCTTAGGTTAAATGGATTTTCTAACACCAAGGCAAGTCATTCTGGTAATGGCCCTCCTCAAAGAACTGCTCCTGAATGTGAATGGGGAATGCTGCTGTTCGTGAGGTATTCCAGTGCTTAAATGGTTTCCCAAAGCACCACAGTTTTCAAAAATTTATGGAGAAAATAAAATACTGAAAATGTGCAAATGCGAAACATAATTTTCCAATTAATTTAATATAATCATGCTTCGCATCACACAAGCAGAATAATAATTTCAGAAAAATCATTTTTCAGAAAAATAACAGATAAAACAAACATTCTTGTATTTAGAACAGTCTATTTAGAACATTCCTAATGCTTTATTGCATTTGCATTGCAAAGTAAGAAAGGTAATATCCTATCAGACATTGAAAGGCTCAATAGATTTAAAGAGAGACCTTAGAGTAGAATAAATAATGAAATTAAAAAAAAAGAATCTATGTTCATTCCAAATCTGTCTAAACTGATGCATTGTCACAGGCTTTTAATGGGTCCAAAATTCCTAGAGGTTTCCAGACTTCAAGAAACTGAAATGAATCTGATGGAGGGGTTTTCAAATGGGTTTGTAAAGGTTTCAGGAGTTTCCTGTTTTTCTTGCATGTTAAGGTCCTTGCCAGCTGTTATAAAGAACTGTTTGTTTTCTGGTCTAGTTTACCCAGTCTGAGACAACACGAATTCAGTACATCAGAAGTTTCTCATTAAACATATTTTGTTTTTGTTGTATTTCCCGTTTTTGCTAAGTGGGAAGGTATGAACTTTTCATCATGAAAAATCAACATGACCTTTTGCAGAAATGAGGTGCAAGCATTTCAGCATTTGGATGTTCTGGCATTTCAGTAAAAGACCAAACGAATTTTAACACATAATATATCTTAAAATATGAATAGTAACATGAATTGCTTTCCTTTGCCTGGCTTGAAATTTATTAATGCATTTTGAAGTGATCATGAGAGTTCACCTTAGTAGTAATAAAAAAAACTTGACCAGGAATTGGGAAATTTTAGGTAAATTCCTTTTTTGTTAATTCTTTGAAGACTCTGTGGTGTATAATGTATAATTGCTGACAATATTTTTTTATTTGCTGTTTGCAAGATACGAAGTAATGGTTCTCCTAATAAAGTTTAAAATAGGTAATTTGCTAAAAATTGGAGGATTTGGAGCCGATGTGGTGGCCAGGGTCATTATAGATCCTGCTCAATGTGTGGTGCTTCCATGTTTCAGCCAGGAAGAGCCATTGCAGACATTATTTACTGAACAAATCCCTGATAAGCATTATCACAACACTGGCAGGAATTGTCAGTTCCCAAAGGATTGTGGCTCAATGGGAGGAACTGTTCCACCCAGATTTGACTTTAACAATGTGACCTGATCTCCTGGTGCCCCTGTGGCTGCAGGGGTGGGGAAAGGTGAGGACACACCTGTGTGCGTGGCTGGGCTGCAGCTAAGGGGGTTAAATCCTGGCCAAATGTATTGTAGGGCAAAGGAGCTCACTCCAGCAGGCCAACTCTTCTGCTGTTTCTAGGTAGAACACCTTGTCTGATAGTTACTGGAATAAACATCGAATACCCTAAATAATAATAAGCTTTATTTATAAAACCTTTCTGTTCTTCACCTGGGCATGATTCAGGTTTCCTGCTCACAGCTGAACTTGATTGAAGTGCACTAAGATGGTTGGGGCATTCAGGATTCTGTTTCTGCCACACTGAACTCATCTGCAGTGGAAACTCAGATGAATAAGTTAAACAGATTCATCTTTGTTCCTTTATTGCTGATGAGACTCTCTTTGGGAGCAGAAATGGTCACTTACACATTCTGGTCAAAGAACATGCACTTTGAATTTTAGAGAATCAAGAACAAATTACCAAGAAAACACAATTCTTTTTCCCCCCAAGCTCTCAGAGCTGTGAGGTGTATGGCATACATCACACAACAATAAGTATAGGTAGGGGTAAGTTAATATATAAAGAATAACCTTTGATAATGCATTTGAATTGCTAGCAATGTCCTAAATTCTAGTGGATGACTGATAGATCTCAGCATTCCCTGTTCTCTCTATGCTGTAGGGATTATATATCTTTTAAAATAGAATTTCCACCGTTTTAGTCTGGTGGAGTTGTGGAAGACTGAAAATAGCATTTCAGTCGGCACTGCTTGGCTGCTATTCTCCCCAGATGGCTCGGAGCACTTTCCTTCAAAGAAATTCCTGTCACAGTGGTTCCGTGCACGTCTCAGGCACCAACAATGCATTTCTGTGTCAGCAAAATAGTTCTGACAACTGCAGGCACCGCTTGTGTCTGAGGGCATTCTGAGGAAATAACCTCTGCAGTTAAATGTTTGTAAATTTTCCATTGTGGTGCCTCAATTCTGGCGCTTTCACTTCGGGAAATCCTGGCTGGTTTCTGGGAGCACAAGCTTTGCTTTGGTGTGATGTGTTGGGTTTGGGCTCCCTGTTCCTGGTGTGATGCTCTTGTCTCCCTTGGCAGAGGGGAAGGTGCAGACTGCCTTTTGTGTCCCCCAAAGCCTGGCTGGGGTCCTGCAGCAGAGCTCTCAGCCCTGCCTGCTGCATCTGTGGCAATTCCACCCAGAGGAGATGTTGCAAGACAGTGAGTCCCCAGTGGGATGTAATAGAATGGAAGCAGATGGTGAGCTGAGGAGAATTTCAGGGGAGGATTACATTTTCCAGTTACTGTCTTTTTGATTTCGCTGTTATTGTCTGATGAATTGTGTCAGATTTGATCCTTCAGATTGAAAAGCTGCTTCTCGATGTGCTCCCAAATGTACAAATAAAGTAAATGGCTGCTGCCAATGTACTGTCTCAGAAACTTAATTTTTTAATGCCTATTAGGAAGGGCCCCTCGTTCTGTCGTGTACACCGTGTGATTTCTGCCTTCAGCTAAGGATTGTTTTTCTGTCATAGTTTGGGGTTTCAGTAGGCTGCTGGGTTTGGATACATAACATATACCTGAGTACTCATGATTTGCTCCTGGCCAAGGCAAGCAGAAAGGCTTTCTCTTGCCCTGGCTTATTTGCACAGCTTTCCTTTGGCTTGTTTGCAGTCCCTGATTAGCACTGGGGTCCGTAGAGCCCTGCTGGCAAAAGGCAGATGAGGAGAGAAGGGAGACACAGACCTTGAGAGCTCAGACCCAGAGCCAAATTTGAGCCCATCCCTGGTGGGAGGGCAGGGCCAGCTCCTGGGGCGTGTGAGGAGCTCACTCAGTGCAATGCAACACCAGGAGATCACTTTGATGTGCAGCTTCAACAATTATACTTTAAAATTCTTTAAAGTATGTATGAGAAAAAAAGAAAATCCAAACTTATTTTCAGCACAAGGATATTCTCTGGATAGACTACCTGTTCATTAAAGTAAAGGCTGGCACTTTAAAAACCCCAACAGTAGAAAGTCTTTCATATGAACGTTGTGGAATCAGGAGTTGGATAAAATTAAGCCCCCCCCCTCTAACTCTGGCCAAACATTTTTGTGCCCCTGTATTAGAGGTTGCTAGAGTTGATAGTAATTTTTTGTTTCTTATTGCAAAATGATCATTATTCTCTGGTGACCATACATATAAAAGTATAATTAGAAACAGACCTTTTCTGTATCATTCCTTTCTATATCCTTATAGCACGGGCAGTCTTATTTTCTTTGCCCCTCAGTTAAATCCTGCATTTTGATTTATTCCATTATGGAAGACAAGGTTATAGAAGGGTTTTGACTCCTTTGAATTGAATCGAGGTATGAGGAGTGGGTAAATCTAAATGAGGTTGAAATTTTTAGTAGATCACAATGACAGCTTTCTGACTGCTCCCTTTTATTTAGTGTTGGCTTATTTACTCAGGCCTAGAGACTCATAAACATTGTAAGTGCACATGTAAGTGTAATGAACTTCTCTTCTAAGACTGTTATGGCTCAGCCTCCTTCAGTGGCTTTTAAAAATTGCCATTTCAGATATTGCTTTGATCTTCTCCCTGCACAGATGCTGCTGATAACCAGGACATTTGAGCTTGCTGCTGCTGCTGTTCAAGCACTGCAGTTCTGTGGTGGAACATGCTTGGGAAGGGTTCATATTTAATATTTTTCATGCAAGAATGGTTTGGAAGGATTGGAAGTTTCCAGCAATTATGAATGTTTGACTTGACTGGCATCTGTTACTTTCTGGAGCCTCAAGAGACAAGAGGTTCACCAGTTTTGAGGGTAAAATAATCTGAGGAATTCTTATCTCTATTTGTGAGAGTCTGGCCTGACCCCCACAGCTGTATCACCTTCAGAGAGGTGCAGAAGCAGCTACACTGCTGATTTCATCCCAAAAGGGAGTGAGTGAAAGCAGTTATGGGTAAAAAGGAGTGTACAGTGAGAGTGTTGCTCAATCAGCCTGGCTGGGACAGCAGGTGGGGAACAAATAGGGTGTGCATTGATAAGAAGGATTCAGAGCATCAACACCTCATTGTTGTTGGCTTTGGAAATCAGGTTCAGTTCCCTAAAACATGATTTAGGAACAGGACACAGTTTATTGGCCTGGGCAGCAATTATTAGACGGACAGGTGTAAAGACATCATTATATCCTTGTATAAGGGCAGAAATTTTGCAGTTCTCAGCATCTTCAAATACACAGGGAAATCACACCGTGAATGTGCACCTCATTCCTGCATGCACCCCAGGAAAAACCCACCTGCACCCAGAGGGAATCCTGTCCCACCTGGCTGAGCTCACCATCCTGCATTTCCATGGGCTCTCATTGGAAAATGGAGGTTCCATGGGGAAAAAAAAAAGCACAAATGAGAAGAATTACACTTCAACAAGCACTAGAATTTAACAGCATTTAGATGGGGATGGGTATTTAGTTTAAACTTTGATTTATGACTTTATTAACCTGAGCCTGAGCTCTTGCTTCTGTTGCACCTGGTTTGCATTATTCCTATAGGATGGAAATAATGAAAAAAGTACCCTGAGTTTATTCTCCATAAAGGGAATTTGGGGCTGCATCTGGCCATTTTAGGAGTACTTTCAAGCATTTCTGTTGCAGCAATCTCCATGCTATGAAAGCCCCACAGGCTGTTAGACAGTTATATGTCTTTTTGTTCCTCTCTAATGAAGCCGTAATAAGGCACCAACTCTCTTGGAATCATTTCTCCAAAATGAAATAGCAAAGCAGTGTTGAGCTGGGCTATTGCAGCCCTGTCAGCACCGTGTGATAAAGTAGCATAAATACAAATTACACCAGCAGCAACAGTTTTTGGTACACAAAAATAGGAAATATTACTTTTCTGTGCATGTTTTTGGTCTAGCATGACTGCTGAGAGCTCTGGGGATTATCCTACATGAATTTCAGGAATGGTGCAGAGCCCACTGAGCTTCCATCAGCTAGGTCCTATGAAATTAGTGGCAGTAGGAAAAGCAGTAGTCTCATCACTTTTGGAAAATACTGGAAAGTGAAATTAAATTGCTTGTTTGGAAAGAGTCCAGACGAGTACAAGAATGTCATGATGACTCCTGGTGACCAACTGGGCTGTTAAGACATAAATAATTCTTGAAATAGGGATCAAAGTTATGTTTCTAGTTTCTGAGAGGTTTTTTGGTTTTTTTTTGTTTTGGTTTTTTTTGTTTGTTTGTTTGTTTGTTTTTTGTTTGTTTGTTTGTTTGTTTGGTGTTTTTTTGTTTTTTTTTTTTTCTCAATAAGCACCTGAAAATTCCACATCGGGATTACCCCTGTGTAATTCAGTATTTCTGTCACAAGCAGAGATCCCCCCTGGGTGTGGTCATTCCCCCTTCCCACACTAACCATGCCCAGAGGAGCTGGGCCTGACTCCTCCCAGCTGCCTTCTGCAATCCCAGGGAATGCATCTCACTTTCCCTCTCCCTTGGAAAAATTACGTTCTTTCAAAATCATCAGGTAATGATATTGCTCTAAAAGAACCAAATCATATTTCATCAGCAGGACTCCTCTGAGCAGAGGTTTAATGAGTGTGGAAATACAGGATTTAAAGTGGCTGTGGCTTATAATACTGCACATTAAATGCTACTTCCACTTACCCCATGAATGTTATTTCCCCTATAAACTTCTAAATTAAGTAGTGTAGAGTGATAGAAATATTATGATGTGTTTTCAGCTCTGTTTTTGAACCTTCTGCCTGAATAAATTCGTGAATTATGTACATTTGTTTTTCTTATCCCACTGTACATAAATTGTATAGATAAAATCAATACATTTTATTGTGCTACAATTTGCTATATAATATGAAACTGAAGACCAAAGCAAATCAGACATAAATATATACTTCAGGATTTTTCAGGAAGCTATAAAAGATATATGGGATTGACTTCTTTAGCTCAGAGAAGAATCTGTAACCTAAGTTTGTTAAGACAAAATTTCCCTGAGTTACAGCTGTGAGAGATGGACATAACACTGACCACAGAGTGGATGGATGAATTTGTGGAGCTGAAATTTGGGAAGTAATAGTTTTGTTGGTATTTTTCTGTTCTTTCTGTGCCTGTTTTAGTATTCTCCTCTTCCATTTCTGACTTCATCATCATTTACATTTATTAACTTTAATTATAAAGCTTATATGCCCCTGTAAAGGGCTTTAGTGGAAAATCAAGCCAGGTGCTGTAGTAACCAGATTCTTGAAATAAATCAAAAACACCTTGACAGGACTATTTTAAGCCACATTGTTGAAAGAAGTGAAAATAGGAAAAAAAGGAATAACTCAGCCCTCAGGAAACTATGGGCACAAATAGAATTTAGCTGCAGTAGTTTATTGTGGGAAAGTCTTTGACATTTATGCAGTTTATGACTGCACTGATAAATTAAAGAGGGTGGTGGAAATCCGTAGCTTGGTGATGAAGTTAAAATAAAACAGCTGATACTGCTCCTCTGTGGGACAGAAACCTGCCCCATATCTGGAAAATGTTCATGTTTCTTTGATGAAAACAGATTTGTGACTGTAAATGAGCAGTGAGGCAGTGGCTGTGTTGGATTGCTGATAAATGACAGGGGCCAGAGCAGCTGGAGATGGACCAGGGGAGTGCCCAGAGCTCCTGTGAGGGTAAAACTGAGCCTGGCAATGCTCTGCTGAGCAGCCAGAACAGGAATGTGGGCACTTTCCAGGGCAGGGTTTCCTTTGCTGGAAGTGGGAGGGAGGTGGAATCACCACTGATAGGGATTCTTTTGATGGAAGAGAGCATAGGGCAGGTTGAACGTATGGGATTGTGGGGTAAAGAAGATGAATGGCCCCATAGATTTACTGTTCTGTGCTAAGATCCAGGCCTGGCTTAAGTTAGGACTCTGGGGAAATGTTAATTGTTATGTGCCACATTTCCACCATCATTACTGCTTAGTCTCATCCTCAACAAGGCTGCTTAAATTCTGTCCTCAGCCTGCAGTGCAACAAATAAGTGAGAGCTGTGCCCCGGTTGAGCCTCTAATGTTGCACAAACCTGAGGGAGAGGTAACAAGGTGTAAGTGATTTAAGGATTTTAAGGACAACCGAGACTGTGCATCAAGAGAAATTAGTTTAATTATGAAGCCTGAAGTCTTAAAAGATACCCACACACATGGAGATACCACACACACACACACACACACACACACACACAGAGGAAAGGAGGAAGAAGGAAGGAAGAAAGAAAAAAACCAAAAACCAACAAGAAAAAAAGCAGTCCTTGTGGTTTACATGTTGGATGCAAGCAGGTGGATTCTGTGTCAGCCTGAAAGGATAAAGGAAAGCCCAGTTCTGGCTGCAGACTGCCAGGTCTCGTGTGGAGTCATGAGGAGTCATTCATATTTAAAGAATCTCTTGATAGCCCTCCTTGACCTCAGTAAATAATAGACATATTAATAATAATATGACAAATGGTGCTTTTTTTCTAAGGCTAAATGTATTTCTGTTGTTAACAGCTTATTTTTCTTTAAGACAAAAATAGATCCTGCTGCACCTTTTTGACCGTGACATTGTGTGTTTTGTTCAATCCTTTAGTATTTCTGAGAGCTGTGGGAGTCAGCTTGCTCCTGTCAGCGTGTTCTTAATGCTCATTTTCCATTTTCTATGATTTTACTGGAAAGAGGCAAAAACCTTGAGAAAAGCCTTCAGAATATGGAACTTTAATTATCAGTATGCAATCCAGATTTAGAGGGCTTCTTTCAGTATGTATTTTTTTTTACCAAGCTGTGAACCTCGGTTAATTTTAGAAAGTCTGATGAACTAAAATAGATGTCCTCTGCTTGAAAGTCAGATGATTCAGTTGAACCACAGACCCTTGAGCTCTTCAGGGCTGCATGGCTGTGGAGGCTCTGACTTCTAAAATGTGTGTTAATTGTAGAAATGGAAATCAGATACGTTTGGGGGTCTTTTTCCCCTCTTGAAACATTTTTCTGCAGTATGCTTTGAGCTTTTATTTAAAATCTGTGAAGATATTACCTTAATGTTAATAGTTAGTGATTTGGACCACAGATTCAGGAATTTCTGGGGATTACTTGCCTCCTTTGGCCCGTGGTAAGATATTGGCACGTCTCTGGGTTACTCTCACTGACCAAGGAGGTTTTGTCACAAGGAGAAAACAAAAGGAGAACCAGAATTCAGAAAAAAAATCCATCTAGTTTGAAACATCCCCAACGCCATTAATGCCATGTTTGGAACCTCCATTCCTCCAAGCTGTCAGAAATCAGCCTCTCAGAGCTTGTGGCCTGATTTCCAAAGCGCATGCTCACTGTTTGTCCTGCTAACCAGCACAGGAATTGAATGTTGAGCACATCCTAAAGTCATTCTGGGACTTGTTTATTTGGGCACGTGCCTGGAGAATGGCAGCCTACGATTTGGAATCCAAACCTACAAGGAGCTGGGGTGAAAGTTCTCACTTTTTTCTGTCATTATTCTTATTAGGCAGCCTTTGAAACTTACAACAATGACTTTGTGAGTTCCCACTGGATTTTAAGTGGGAAATTTGGAAGGAAAAAGGAAGGAAAAGTTTTTACAAAAAATTTTCTGGCTCTCTAAAAGAGAGAGAGAACACATCCGAGGCTGAATGGATGCACATTCCAGCACACGTACAAAGTCTCTTCCAAGCCTTTGTTCATATCTGAATCTGGCTCCAGTTCTCCCAGCAGATTTTTCATTTGGACCCTTTCATTTGCAGCACATTTGTAGTCTCAGGCCCTCAGTGAAAGAGCACTTTGGAATCAGATATCTGAAAAGCATCATGATGGGAAGAGATTATTTACAAACATGGCTTTAAAATATAGAATGGAATGTTTTATATAGAAAATAGAGTGTCACCACATTGGAGATATTTCAAGAAGCCTCATCTTATCTATTTTGTTTTGTAGAAATGATTCAGTGTTTGTGGTAACATCACAAGCACAATGTGGCTTCCACTGAATTTGCAAGGACAATGTATTTTGAGACACTGGATGCAATCGACTGTGGATGGGTACAGCCAGTCTATCCAGATCAAAATTAAAGGCAGTTTCAGATTGCTTTAGTGGAACACTTTAAGGGACAATGTGGTGTTAAATAGTAAAGGTTCAGGACACAGAATTTGGGTGCATCACTGTGGGAGTATGGGGGAAAATACTGGGGAGCAGCGTTCAGCCAGAGGTGAGCTGGGTTTTCTGGCAGTCCCATGATGGGTAATCCTTTATCCCCAGTACAGCTGGAATTGTGGAGTCTGGATATCACACGTGCTCCTAACTGCTGCATAAAAATGCAGGGTGCACATGGAACAGAGAGGTTTCTGGGTGTTTCAGTATTCCACGTTGTGCTTTCAGCATGCAGTACAGAACAAACAAAATGTTACCCCCTCAGATGGCCACAACTTCAAGATAAATATTTCTGTCAATAATAAGTTTTTGAAGACAGTTTTCACAACATATAATCATGCTTTTTGGCTGCAGACTGCTAAGTTTTCAAGCACAGATAGCTAAATCTAAAGCATGCTCTATTTCTTTTGCTTTTTGTGAAAGGTAAAACTTTGGTTCCTAAACCAGCTTTCACACATTAAAATAAAGACATCACTGGAATTGTCCTCTGAAGCACCTAGTGAGATCCTAAAACAAAAGCTAAACTTTATAGACAAGTAACCCTAATTTCCTGTTGCTCATCAGAGCGTACACAACTCTCTTGTTATAAATTGGTTTTGTGTCACAAATTGTTTCCCGAATTCTGCTCTGGATTCACTCTTTAGGAACATTTTAGCCCGTAAAAGCTGCAAAAGTACAAAACCAGCAAGGTTTTTCAGTTGCCTGAGCAGCACAAAGCCCAGGGAAGTGAGGGGATTTCACTCCTCTCTAACACACAGACACCTGTGATTCCTCCTCCTCTCGGTGTTCGGGTGCACCTGGCTGGGGCTGTGCTCGTGGCACTGCCTTGCACCCAAACCCTAGTTTGAATTTGCTAACAGCACTCATTGTAATTACTGTGTATTACTTAATTGGGATTCGTGTAATTATTATTTTAAACTACTTTACATGTTCTGATTTGAATTTTTAATTTAGAAAACACATATTCAGACCTTCGATCTGATTCCCTTTGGATCGCTGTGGATGGAGCATACATTTTAATGTTTCAGGTTATTTGTATGCAACAGGATTTTCCCAATCTCAGCTCCTGAATCAATGCTGGTATTTATCTGTGCAAAGTTACAGTCAGCCCAGGATAATATATTTTAATTTCTAAAATCTATGTTTAGTCACAGAATAAAACTATTTAGATTTGAGGTTCTTTAATAAAATACGTACAAAACACTCAAGTCTTACAAAGTACAGGTGCAAGACAGATTTCTATGCATTTTTACATTCTGTGCATTTTTACATGGACTCTGTTAATAAAAATATCTAGCTGTATGTGCATACAACTTTTTATTACTTGTTCTTTATTTCAGAAAAATAATTATATCAATTTTAGAAGTCACCTTGTTGAGGTTCAAAGTAAGGTGTGTGGATAGGATGGTAGGAAGTGATTAAACAGGTATGGTTTGAAGAGGAATGGATAAATTTTCTGCCTGGCTGCAGCCTCTACGAGCTCATAACAGCTGAAACTGCAATATTCATTTTCTTTAAAGGTGTGGGGGTGTCATTTGCCTGGGGAGGTGTTTCCCTTAGGAATGGTTTCAGTCCTGGTGTCCTGACACATTGGCTCTGCTGAGAGTCAGTATTATTCTAAAGCAGGCTCTGAAACATCACCAGGATCTTATCCAGAGGCACCAAGCCTGCCCAGTGTATAAAATAATAAGGCAGACACTATTCTAACACAATGATTTGGACAGCTTTACTTTGTTCACTCTATCTCCAAATGTTTGGAGTGATATAATTATCTGTATTCTGTTACTGAAAGGCTAAGTGTGTCTCATGAAGAAAATCTCAAAAAGATTTTAATTAAGTTAAACTAAAATAAGAACTGAAGTATAGAAAGTGCTCTAAAGAATCTTTAATATCAAAATAAGCTCATAGCATCTTCTAAAATAGAAGTTAATATAGGCAAGTTGATATTCCTTCACTGAAGAAAATGAAAACAGAATTGTACATTTGGTTTTAGAGGTCTTGAGTACTTGGCTCTTTTCAAGTCCTGTTTTCTTCCTGTCTTTCTCTCAAGCAGAGAATGAGCTAAGTCTGTACAGCTCTGTCTCTAATGTCCCCCAGCACACAGGGTGTCCTTACTGCTGAGGAACTCGCTGGTTCCCTGCCCTCGGTGCAAAGAAAATGAGTGTACTCCTTAGGGAATGTGAGGATTGCCCCTGTTCCCTGGTACCATGGGAGGCAGCTTCCTCACAGCGACGTGTGAATCCAGTTTGTTAAACTGAATTCAGGGAAAAATGCATTCCCTGTACCCTGGTGCATCTCAGGGCAGCAGAGGCCTGTTGTCATCATCCCCTCACCACGGTGCCTCCGTCAGCAATCCTGCAACGCAAAGGGAACCACGCTGGGACAAATCATCCAGGTGCCTTTTGCAGCAGCACGAGTTTGCAGGCCTTTGTCTGCAATTTGGAAAGCTCGGTGAGTGCCTGCAGCTCATCAATGCCAAACGATACAGGAGCTCCAGCAGCTCCTGCATCACAGGAACGACCGAGAGCTCCCGGGGCTTCAGCCTGAGGCTGGGTTTATGTCCCATTTTTGGGTTTATGTCCCATTTCCCCCATGCCTGTATGGATGTCTCGTGCTTCCCGTGCCATGCACAGGGCACTGTTTCCACTTTCCAAGTGGAGCACACCCAGCACAGATCCTTTGCTGTCTCTGTCCCTCGTGTGCCCGTGGCTGGGCCCTGCCCCTGCCCAGGGTTCATCCCGACTGCTCCTCGGCCTTTTGCTTCCCCTTCTTGCTGCTGCTGCTCCTGCTGCCTGGACATCTGCTCATAAAACCCGAGTTTTTCTTTTCCTTTTCCCCCTAACCTTGATGAATGGTCTACATCTCAATGCCAAAGCCCACCTTTCTCTTAACTGAGGATGATGGATGGAGCAGGAGCAGCAGCGGAACAGGTTCTGTGTCCTGACAGCCTCAGCTGCCGCCGGGGCTCCCCTCCAGGGACTGGCAAAAGCCTTATTCCATGCAGGAATTCAGATCCCTACGAAGCTCCTGAGAAACCAAGTGGGATTTTGAGACTCCTACTACACACTCTGAATATCTTTTAAAAATAGCAAGCCTGGAGTGCTCTGTTGATTTTCTGTCATGGAATGCTTTGAAGGGCAAATACTCCTTTTGGTTTTACACAGATGGCATAATTTTGGTGGATGAACTCAGCACTATCAAATACAAGTTCATGTGCTTTTATTTGTTTTAAACGTTAAGAAATAAGATGAAAGACCATGAATATACTTTGTTCAAAACCAGTAATTATTCCTACATTGCTCTACTATCATTTAAAAATGCCATTTTCCTTCAGCACGTTTCCTATACATTTTTACCAGTAAAATGAATGCAACAATAACCTTTTTGAAAGGCTATCTAGTTAAATTAGTTTCACTTTTAAATATAATGAGTCCTTAAGGCCAGGTTTGCAAGCCCTGTGTCAAGGTGGCTCACTTAGATCAGGGGACTTGTGCCAGATAACAACTACAGAAGATCTGAATGGAAAGGTGAAAGCAGTTGTTTATTAAAATTTGTAGCCTAAATTTAGGCAGACAAGGGGAAAAAAATCAAGGGTGACTGAAAGAGAATAGATGTCTAAGTGATATTGACTTTAACAGGTTCCTAATGATGAAGACATACGATAGAAATGTGCTGGGAGAAGTTAATGGCTCTGAAAAGAAAAGACCAAATGTACAGTAATACCCTTGAAAGTGCTGAGTCCATGAGTCAACATTTAAATGGGAGCCTGTCTTCCTGCTAAATAGCTTTTCAACTTCTTTCTTATCATAGGAGTCCTTAATTAAAATAGTTCAAAGGAGTTGGGTCATAAAACTGCATCGGGGTTTTTTGGGCTGAAAAGAATTTCTGCACTCAGCAAGGCTTCGTCAGTTCTCAAAACTTAGCAGTTGAGTCAATAGTCTTTTTTTCACTATGGTGAACTACACACTGAGAATGCCAGGAGCAATTATTTAATCTTTCTAACCAGGGGTTAGTTCAGGACCGCAGTGGTCTAATTAAAAACGGCTTCAGTGTATCATTGATTTCTTGGTATGACCACAAAGTCCTGCTTTATCCTGCCTTACTTTGAAGCAAGCAATGCTGCCAGCCAGGCTTGCTTCACAAACACTGAAGGTACAGAGGAGCCAAACGTTTCTGTCGTGCAGTTTGTCAGGGCAGAGAGGGAAGGGGAGAATCAGGAAAGATCAGAAAACAGAGAGAGGAGTTTTAACGCGCAGGGGAAAACAAGGTCTGTGATATTGGTTTAAAATGCCTGTTCCATCAGCCAGGCTAACAAAATTCTGGAGGAAGGTTTGTTGTTTTCTTAAGATAAAGCCTTGCAGGAAGGGCTGCATTGCCAGCACCAGGCACTGGGTTTCGGTGATCTATTTGCTTGTCAAAACATCAACACCACCAATTCATTGCACTGCCTCACGAATGACCTCCTCTTAGCCCTGCTCTCTGCAGTTTGCAGTTTCATTCATTTGTCATGCTGCAATCCCGTTTCTGGTTTAAATTTCCACTTCTGTTGAAGACATAAGTCCAAGTAGTAGAGTGAAAAATCCCATAACCTCATTCATAACTGTCGTGACCTTTAATTCAGAAGCCATGGCTCAAGAATAGCTGCAGTTAATAGTCTTTTTAAGAGGTCTAGTCAGTCTTTGTCTGAAAATTCATATAGTAATGCTGATTGGAAAATTGATGAGACTCATGAGGAAAGTGAATTGGAAAATAGAAAGCTCAAAATTTTAGTCTTTTTCGTATTATTATTTCGATTCAGCTGCCCTGTCAGCATGCTTCTTGTTCTGATTCTGCTCTGCAGTTTTGTGCTTTATGGCACTGGTACAGGAGAGGAAGGCAGAAATGTGAGTCCCAGTCATGGGAGGATATTATGAACTCTCAGGGAAGTATTGCATGCAAGAAAACTGACTGATAGCAGCAATGGTGTTAAACTAATCAGGTGAAATATTTTGCTTTCTAAACATTAATATTTCTGTAAAATATGTTCTCCACAGGAAGCTGCTGCTCACCAACACCAAAGTACTCTTGCTCATTCACTATTAAAAGAGTTCCCCTAAGAAAAAAACCCAATTGACAGCTTTTACCCTGCTAACACTACTGAAAAGTAAGATGTGATAGCCTACAGTAATTTATACTAAACTGCTGTGAGCAATTGTTAAGGGGGGACTGTAAAAATCCCCCTCTGATTGTCTCTGCATTTATGGACTCTTTGCAATCAGGGCACCAGCTCATGCAGAACACAACCTTCCTTCTGCTTTGGAGTCAGATCTGTGCCTGACTGATTACAAACCCAATTAGCTATCTTCTGGAGGCTAGGATAAACTCCAGATATTCCATCCTGGAGAATTTCGGAAAGTTGAGTATACGAATGACTGAAAAAGTATAAAACTAAATTAAGAGCTCAACTCCCCTTGTCGCCTCAAAATTCCTGTCTTGGTATTTAGAATTCTGTTTGCACCCAAACCAGCTCCACTGCCGAAGGAATGGCATCTGTCAAAGTCAGTGTGATGTGCCAGTAAACCCCTTATATTTTTGCATCTTTTCCCACATACCAGGAATTGCTTTGACACGTTGAAACAAATGCCACCAAATCCATTTTCACAAATTTTGGTTGTACTCAAATTCTCAGTATACTTCTGCTTCTTGCCTTTTCTAAAATAATACATTAAATTCGTTGTCACATCCACAGCACTGGAAGATTATCCAACTTCTATAAACTAATTTGAATGAAGCATCTTCTTGTTCGTAGTGAATTCAGGATCTCTCACTTGTGGGTATATTCACTCCCTCCCCAATTACTTTAAAACCCTTGCATAGCTGGGCTTTTCTCAGAGAATCAGTAATGAAGTTAAATGCTTCAGACTCCTCTGGTTTGGAAGGAAAGCTGCTCTCTCAGAGTCTCACTGGGTGCTGGGACTCGCTTCTTACAGCAAAAACGTTTGCCTGGTGTAGCTCACGTATTTCCCAGATTGCCAGGAAATTGATTTGAGGATTTTGAGAGCTCCTTTCTTGCTCCTGGCTCACCTTGTCAAGCTGCTTAACTCCACAGGAATATGGAGCCCCTTGGCCCCAGGAATGCAGACAAAGACCTGCCTGCAGCTCCCCACCACGCTGGGTAGCATAGCAACCCTTCCAGCTGGCTCCTGCAGAGCTGCCCAAAGTCACAGCTACCCTCAGATTCAGCCCTTTCATGGCTTCTTACAGGGCTCTCAAAGGAGAAAAAAAATCTCATTATTTTGTTGCTAAGCCCATGGTGTTCCAAACTGTACTGACTCTTTGGTCAGAGTTCAGTGCAACAAACTGTGCAGGGAATATTTTTTGACTCAGATAAAGTTTTGGGAAATATATTTACACATTGCTTGTGATTTTGAAACGTGGTGAGTGCTTTGGGAAGCAGAGGAGGAAGAATAGAGTAGACAGCCTGTTGCATGTCACAACACCTTCCCTGTTCTTGATGAACAGAAAATACATTTAGAGGGGTTCCTTGGTTGCTATTTTCCCTATATTTTGTCCCCTTCCAGCATCCTGTTGGGGCCCCCTGACTGGTGGGGAAGCCAGAGAGACAGGAAAGGCCTCGCAGCTGTGTAAGTGCTGCTCAGCACTTGTAAATAAAACATCCCTGTGTTAATAACACTGTTTTGACCACAAATCCAAACCACAGCACCTTGGGGGCTGCTCTGGACAGAATTAACTCCATCCAAGCCAATGTAGAAGGTTTCCCTGGATCTCAAAGAACTTTCCCCAAACTGTTGAAAATGTATGATTCATTTTCACTACACATTTTATAACTGAGAATACCTGGACTAAGATTAATGTATTTCTGAATTCCTGCTGTGAACCTGAGATGAGGTAGAAAGATCATATTTCTGTTCAAATGAGTCTTCTCCCTTAAAAAACCCCAAACCAATCCCAAACATTTTACTAATCAATGCATTACCATAGTACTGTTATTCCCTACACTTTCCCTCTCCCCATGACTTTCTATAGTCATAAACAAACTATCTTCTCTCAGATAAGTCTCCTTAAATCTAAAAATTCTCCAAGCTTCTTGCCTTTTCATCATCATCATCATCATCATCATCATCATGCAGCCTCCCATTAACAATATATTTAAATGTTTGGTGTTTGCTGCTTTTCTCTTCAGCCACAGGGAAAACCCCACTGCCATGTGTAATTAGTGCTGATTAATCACTGTGCAGTTTCAATCATTTTGTGATGTTGAACCCCAAAATACTTCTCCCAAATGAAAAGATACAGCTCAGAAATTGTTCACAAATTGCATTGTTCAGATTACGCATTTTACCAGCCATGGAAATTCTTGGAACGGATTGTGTGCACAAGTCCTATGGACATTGTTTTCTAGTGACTTCAGATGCTGCACTTGACACATTTTAGCTTAATTTTTTTAGTGGGTGCCCAGCTCTGTTGTCAGATGAAGTGTCCTGCCAGTGAAAGGCAAAGCCTGTGTGTCAGTAGGCAGTCTTCAAAATCTTGGAGTCTGCCAGATCAGCCAAGTAAATAAGGCAGTTTCTAGTTCTGTCTGAGAAATCATAAACACCATCCTTAGCTGTTGATGTCAGGCTGCTTCAGCACCACCGCCTGTGAAGTCAGCAAAGTGATTAATGACTCATTAAAAATTAATACATTTCCCAAAAGAATTTGCAGGGATTCTACTGTGAAATTCCTGCTGTACTCCGTGGGAGCTACACGACTTAATCCCCATGACCTGCACTTTGTGAGTAACCTTTTGGAAAATAAGCGACTTAAGCAGCTGGAGGCACGCACTGCTACACGGCATCGCGGGGCATTGCAGCACTCCAGACACAAATCAGGCTTCAAACTAAAATGTTATTGAGAGACTCAAACTGGGGGCTCACAAAAATCTGTGTTGGGAGTGGCTGGCTGCAGTGGGGTTGTGTTCCAAGCACTGGAAACCTTTTGGCTCTATCCATGATGAGGCTGAGAGGGGATGTGCCAAGCTGGGCTCCACCCTGGAATTCACAGGTGTACGGTCAGTCCACTGAGAGCAAATGAGTTTATTTTGGAATCATGTCATGAATGTTTCCAGCAGACGTAAAACTAAAAAGCTGTTGTTGTTGAGGACAAATCCAGCAGAGAAGGGATGAGGTGTCTTTGGCTTCCACATGAACACCCAGCAGTTCATCGCAAACGTGGAACACAGGCCGTGTGCTGAGCAGGGAAATCCTTCCTGCAGAAATGGGGTACAGGGCAGCTGTGTCTAAGGTGCACTGTCAAATGGGTTCTTCATCCACCTCAGCAAAATACAGAATCTTCATTTATTCCTTCATTTTCTCATGTGTCTTACATCTCAGTAGAATCTCCCCCCCGCCCCTCCTACTCTACAGAAATTATTTTTGATGCAAAGGGGTGATGTGCAGCACGTTTTTCTGTGTCTTTAAATGCAAATCCCTGACTCTGAATTCAAAGAAACAAGTATTTATTTACAGGCTTGCACTGATGGATCTCCTGGAGTTAATGATATGATATCTGTCTAAACTTCTACCCTAGTTATCTACAGAAGTATAGTTCTTACTTTGTACCATGTTTGATATTTACTCAGGTAGCAATTCCATTGCCTTCATGGATGTGTGAGGGACCAGGCTCTTTTGCTGTCAGAAAGCAGAGAACTCTGTGATGCTGGAATTATTTATTCCATATAAATAACCGAAGCAAGATCATTAACCTCATTGCAGCACTGTGACCATGCCCTCTTCTCCACACTCTGCTCCTTTAATCACACCATCGATCATTCATCATCTTTCATACCATATTCAAAAACTTTGTCCTTGCCGCAAGGGATATTCGCAGTCTCTAAATCCTGTGCTTTAAAACATGGGCAGTTGTGAGGAAAAGGGGAAACGAGCAGAATGAACAATTGGCAGGTTTTTATCTCTACTTTGTGCAACTTGTTTATGATTTAATTCTTCATTTGTTTACACAAGCCATGGCTCTTCAGGATCTGTATTTTTGGATGTGTATCACTTATCACACGGGTGCAGAGCAGCTTTTAGCAGGCTGGGATGTGGTGCTCAGGAGCTGTTTAGCAGTGAGCTGCAGACACACTGTCACCATCGCTCCTACAACTCTAGCTGGTGTCTCAGGAGAGGGAAAGTCCTGTGTTACACAAACCCCAGCAGCTCCAGCAGCGAGAGGCTCCTCAGTGAGTGCCTGTGATGGGCATGAATCAGGCCCTGTGCCAGGGGTTGTTTATGTGCACAGCTCTATTTCAGCAGTAAACACTGGAAGCATTCATTAAGCCGAACATTAAGAGTGGGTGACCTCTCACTCTCCAAAACAGTCACATACAAATAGTAAATTAAATCAAGCATTAATCAAAACTGTAAAATAGCCTGCTTAAACCCTTCAGAAACAGCACACCCACCACCTTCTCCCAAACCCTTGTCAAACAAATGGTTTTTGCGGCGTATCTGGAAGGTCATCAAGTCCTGGGCTATTTCAGGAGCAGGTTCCAGATGGTCTCTAACACGCTGAATAATGTATGTCTGTGTGGGAGTGGGGGGAGAGGGGCTCCAAGGAACTATTACACTGATAGGAGTAAACCCATGCATTTTGCATTCATCTGTGCCAAGCTAGGTGTTGAAAAACCTCTCGTGTCCTTTGTTTCAGGCGGCAGAAATAACTTGTTTCGAGAATCTTTAGTGACAATATCAATTTCATATTTCACTCAGCAGCACTCTACAGAACCTTTAGCTCTTGTTTGGGCTACAATTGCCTTGATTACAAGAGCACTGGTGTTTTAATGGGATCTGTTATTTGTAGTGTGACATTCCACAGGCAGTAACCTTTTATCCTGTAATTCTTGCCACGCTGTAAAGGGAAAATCTTAACAGCTCTATATGCATTGTTATATATAAGATAATGATATGGCATAATGCAAACATTTATGCTTAAAACTGCTTCGCTTGAATGTCATGGGGCTGTTTGCATGAATTTGCAGGGGGGAGTTGCTTGATGGTGAGCTCAACATGCCCCAGCAGCCCAGAACCCCCAGGGTGCTGGGCTTATCCCCACAGCAGGGCAAGGGAGGGGATTCTGCCCCTCTTATCTGCTCAGGTGAGACCCCACCTGCAGCTCTGGGGTTCCCAACAGCAGGAGGACATGGAGCTGCTGGAGTGAGTGCAGAGGAGGCCACAGAGATGCCCCAAGGGCTGGAGCCCCTCTGCTCTGGAGCCAGGCTGGGAGAGCTGGGGGTGCTCACCTGGAGA